>VFFE01009022.1:239415-362604 GCA_008921705.1 Burhinus oedicnemus | reverse complement strand
AAAAAAAAAAAAAAAAAAAAAAAAGCTTGTACACAAAAAAGCGTAGTCCAAAGTGATGAAAGAAGTGAGCTTCATGCTGTGAAGTGATAGAATTGCCTTAAAACTCCAAAGGCTCTGCCCTGCCCTCAGAGGAGAAGCTCCTCGGGTTTACTCTTTGGCTCAGCCACAGCTGGGACTCCTGAAACGTTCTCAAGTCTTTTGCCGCAGGTGCTGGAAGCTTGCTGCCTCTAATGAAAATAAAAACACCGTGATTTTTATGGAGAGTCCAGGAGCTTGGACTTTGAGAAACGTGGTGGTGCCGTGTGAGTTGTGCTCTGGCACCCCGGGCGGGGATGGCTTGGCTGTGTGTTTCTGGTCTTCTCGAGGAGCTTTGCAGTCAGCAGTTAGCAGTTCCAGCACCGGCGCCACTGCTGCTGGCTGCCAAAAAGGATGTTACCTCACCAGGCTAGGGTTATTCGCACCTTTCCTATATGTTCCCAAAATTATGTTTCGCAGCTACTTCTCCTTGCCAAGATTTATGATATGAATTGCGTCAGATTTGGTTCTGTCATCACTCCTATGCAAATATGTGTGTCGTGAGTGACAGTACAAGCTGACCTAGGCTGCAGTGCTGGCTGGGTTCCTGGTTAGGCTGAAGCTTGGACAAACAGCTTGGAGGCACTGATCGCAAGAAGGACCAAGGAGGAAATCAGGCACTTCGTTCTGGGGACTGAAAGATGTGAAAGACGTTACTGTGCTGAATGAGAAAAATGTTGCTTGTTGTTTGAATTTTTCTCATGTGTTCAGAAAGGTGAGACCAGTGTTGGCACATCTGAATTCATCATCAGGTGCTCCTCCCAGCTGCCAAGAACCTGAATTTCAGGATGAGAAGCTGAGTATGAGGCCAGAAGGAGGGAGGCTTCTCACCTGCAGCAGCAGGTATCTTGCTGTGAAAGAGGAAGGGCCTGGGAACCAGGGGGCTACAGGGGTCCTAATTCTCAGAAGAAACTGCAGCTTGGATGTAAAGCAGTTGCCTTAAATTACATCTAGGGAAAAACCCACAATAGTGCCAGGAGAGGGAGGAAAGTACTTGGAGGTTCTCAGCTGCAGCACTCCATGATGTGATCCCTGGTAAATGATGGTGGTGACCTCCCTCAGTGTCAGGCTGCCCTGAAGAATCAAGCGGTACTAGTCATTCCAATTCTAGCTGTCAGAAAAAAAAATGCTTATAGTTTTAACTATTTGTAAAAGCATTTTATTTTTTTAGACTAGTTCTTCTTGTGTGCTGTCTAGAGAAGTTGTAATTCTTGGTATACAAGCTTAAAAAATCCAAAGGGAAATCATAACTGGTATACAATGTAGCAGCCCCTCTCTTCAGCAAAAGAAGTGGGATTTGATGTATTCCATAAGTAGGTGCTGACCAACCACTGTGCAAATCCAGAATGCAGGCGCTGAACTACAAAACATTCCACAAGACAGATCCACTTAATCTCACAAACTTCCTTTTATACCACAGCAGCTATGATTTTTCGTCCCTCTATAATTATCTGAACTATGGACGGGAGCTGACTCTTTCACAGCAGCTGGCTCTGAAGGTCTTTCTGAAGGGGGTCAGGGAAAGGATTGTGGCCAAGCCTTCCTGCCTTTGGCCCAGCATGTTAGCTCTGGTGGTCTGACATACATGTTCTTTATTAAATGGGTCTAGTTGCGCTTAATGTCATACCTGTCAGTGGTCCAACTCAATTTCCTCTATATCAGCAGCCTCCTCCTGTTATCATGCTCAAACAACTGAAAAATTTGTCTACCAAGGAGCCTAGGAAATACCTTAATGGAAAGGAAAGGAATCTTTGCTACTGTGAAGATGACAAAGCTAATGCTAAATTTTCTGTCCATGGCTGTTTCATGAGGACGGGGTACCACACACTTTTCACTGACTGTGGTGTTGTGGTGTTTATTCAAAAAATGGTCACCGGTCCTGGCCATATCCAGAGTCTATCCTGCCCTGATCTGAGGTGAAGCCATTGTGAAGGGACCAACATAAGAAGAGATAATCAAAGGACCAACGGCTGAAGAGAGAATCAAATTTTCTTCCTTTTTACATGCCTGAATTCGATGCATTCACTCCCTCATCTAAAGCACGTACAAGGTCAGAGTGAAACTATGGGATATGTAAAGTAGAGAGTAAAGACGTTAAACCAGTGACAACAGAGTAATTACTGCTTCCAAGCTTGGTCCTCAAATACTCCCTAAAGTACCCTCATAAATTGAGTTAATGGAGAGAGAAGATGGAGGAGACTTAAAGACACTCCAGTGTCTTTGTTCTGGTAGCAGATGCCATCCTGCCTCAAGGAGACCAGTTCGGTGTTCTTGAAAAGGCAGGAAAACTTTCTGGCAGGTACTCTGCTGTTTCATGTCCTTCTCAGCCCCCTCTCATGCTGAGTTTGCTACTCTGCCCCCAGCCTGGTGGATGATGTTGCTTCTACTGCATGTCTGTCTTGAACAAAAACTATCGGTTTGGTGAAGTGGCTTTGCTGTGTATAATAAGCTGGTGTTTACACTTAATATGCTTAAAGCATGCACATTTATTATTTCAAAACATTAGTAATTGACAAAACCAGGCAATCAGTTGTTCACAAAGTAGTTCACAACAGAGCTGCAAAGTAGTGCTGCTCCAGAGCCTGCTGCCACAGCAAAGGAGTCATAGTGCTCCTGGAAAAGAAATCTCGTGACGTGGAATAGTGGTGTGAAGAGTGCACAACCAGCTCACAGTCAAGCACATTTTCTGTCCTAGGATTCAGGAAAGCAGAAACTGTTCGAAGCCCCAAATGGAGAACATTAGTGAAAAACAGTAATGCCAGATGGAGAATCGTGGCCTATAGATGCAAGGATAGAGCGAGACTGATTAGTGAAACCAAGCAGGAGAGAGCAAGAAACAGCCCAACACCCTGTTTGAAAAAACACAGTATTTTCAGTTTCTGATCCTGCTGGAATTAATGCTCCAAAACGAGAAGGAAAGCAATATTTGGAATTCTTGTCCTGAAGGAAAGGACAAACTGTCCTTCCATTTGGCTTACTTTTATATGGTAAGGCTGGAAAGCCTGTCACTTCTAACACTACTGTGAAGAGGGATTGAGGGCCAAACTGTCTACCTCAGCAGTTATTTTTTGTGGTAGGAATTTAGAATGGATCTAACAGGTTTCTGTCATACCTTAAAAAGGTTGGTTTTGCCTGGTTTCTATTGCATACAGCCAATCTCGTATCTGGCTCCAGTACCACCCAGAAAGCAGCCACGAAAAAATCATGGGTTTCTCATTCAAGCACCTGAGTTTTCTTAAGGTCTTTCTCCCTTATTTGTGCAATCCCACAGAAGCTGGATGAAATGACATATTAATGTACTTTTAAAATACAAGTTTCAAGTTGAAAGGTTAACAAGCTGCAGTGTAGTCCCTGAAGGAAATGACCATTTACAAACTGTAAAAAGGGTTTCTTTTGTTTAAGCCAGATTTCTCTCTTAGATGCCAGAAAATAAGTTGGTTTTCCATTTTACAGGCACGTCTCCCTTCCAAGCAGGTTGGAATTCATCTGTGGCAGATGAATTTGCTAACAGAAGTGAGAAGTTGATCAGGAAGGCTATGTGTGTTAGGTCTCACATCTATGTAACCTGTGCCCTCACGCATGCCCCAAGGTCTCGATCACTCAGTCACTCTCTGTATACTAGAATGCTCTCCCATCCTACAGCCCAGCTTCCCTTCCCTCTCAAATCAGGACAGTGAAGGTGGGGAAGAGCATGAGGGCTTGGGAGTAGTCAGGGGGTGTATACCAGGAGTGGCTTCCCTGGGCTTACGCATAGGTCACATCTCTGTCCTTACCAGTATGGGACAGCTGCTTGCAGTGCATCGACAGTTGCTGCGAATAATCCTTTTTTACACCACCTAGGCATAAGTCGTTCACCACTTCCATGCAGGGACCATTTTGGCACCTGAGTACGTGGTCTCAGAGTCCTTCCCGGTCGCTAGCAGAAGCAGTCATCACAAACAGGTGCTGGCTGTCTTCTGCCTTCTCAGCTGAGTCAGCGATCCAGCTTAAGGGTTCCCTGAATGGGACAGAAAAAGTTCCTGGGCACACAGTGTAAAGCAATGGCTGTGCTTTCCCTGACATTTGCAATCCATCAGAAGGAGTGGTTACCTTTGTACTGGCAGACCTAAGGGATCTCTGTCCTGCAGCCAGCGTACAACCAACTCTCTAGCGAGTCATCTGACTAATTTGACAGAAATGCAACCGTGTGCCTGTATCTGGTCGGCATCAAATTAGAGACAGTAACGCACAGATCTGGTATCAGTTATTACCAAGCCACAGCCTGTTGACCAGACTAGACTTGGGTTTACTTTTTTTCCTCAGCTTTACCAGATTTTAGTGTCTATTTAGTTGCAGATCTAAATTTCCATTTCTGCAGCCTTGAGGCCACGTCAAAGTGTGGCATTTGTGCATCAGCTGTGTTAGAAGAGAAGGCCTGTCTTAGAGGTCTTCTGTTTGTACCTTTAACACCATACTTTATGAGCTCTTTTAGAAAATCCTGGGAATTTATGTCATAGAGTCAATACAAACTGAAGTGCCAGAACTCTTAGATGGGTTTCAGTATTAAAATGCTAACAAAATGGGTTTAACTGAAAGTTAAACACGTATAAGGAGCTCTTGGTGGAGGGAAAAAAAGGTGCAGTGACAACAGCAGATGGAGCTGTTGGAAACTTAAAATGTGTCTGTCCTGGTGGGGATGCAAAACACTCTTTGGTGCAAAGCTGAAGAACCTGCACCTCTTATGTTTTATTTCCTACCTCTAATGCTTCTGCCACACGTATTCTCCAGAACATTATCGGCACTGTTCTCTGTGCTTGTGATACCCATTAGAGTAGTACCTGTGTGCTTTCTACAGTTTGAATCAGAAGAAAACTGAGTTTCTTATAAAACCTAAACATGAACTCTCTAATGTTTTGATAGTTTATATCCAGATTTAAACTGCAAAGCAAGAATAATTCATTGTATTTATACTTTAAAATCCATGAAATGAAATAAGGGTTTCTTTAAGTTGATAGTGTTATTGTAGCCTTGAATGAATATCTAAAGATTAAAACCAAGGTAATGTCCATGAAGGAACCAGTAGTTTTTATTTGACTGTTAGAGCTGGCAGGAATCAGAGAGTCTTCCAGGCATGCAAACCATTCTTGAGGTTTGAAACAGAAGCCACAGATTTCAAGCTTTGTGCAGGTTGGAAACAAGTGCTCTGAGTTTAATTTAATTAATGTGGAGCAGAGCAAAGTGGTAAGGCCTCAGGGGACAGGTAGAGAGGCATAGGCATCATTAGCTATGAAAACTTCAGGAGTGAGCCGTGGGTGGTTTTAAAATGGGATGCACAGGGAAATGGCAGATCAGAGACAGACCAGATGACTTTAGGGGGATTTTCATTATATGCCTTTGTAACTGAGCTACAGGAAAATATTGCAGTTTGTTATGGAGGCAATATTGATAGAAAGTGTTGCATAGTTCTTGTGAATATGTTGAGCTTTTCCTTGTGTTTCCTCACTTGTATTGGTTATTTTATTCTGAGGAGTGAAGCTAAATAACCACTATGCAACCATATTTGAGTGTTCTGAACAGTTAGCCCATTCACAGGGAGCAACAAATGCTTTCCCAAGAAAGAAAGAAGAGCAAAGGAGGCACATGAGTGTGCTTAGACAGCAGGATCCGGGGTCAAGGGAAGGTTTCATACTTCCTTCACTCGCACCAGTGAGTCACCTAGCAGAAACTGATGGGTTAGTCTGGGTATCTTGCATCACCGTTTCAGCTGGACCTGTGGTACTAAGCCACATGTTAGAGATACAGTCTTCACCAATTAAAAATACCACTTAGCAAAACAAGTGGGGCAGAAGACTAGGTGGAATGCTTCCTATTTTGTTACCTTCTTTTCTTGACCCTTAATTTGTAATCACACTCAATAACTGGATATTTTTTATATAAGCACTGTTACATTTTTAAATACATAGCATATACTAATGCAGACTAGAATGAAATCATTGATTATTCAACTGTAAACATTTTAACGGTAGTTTTTGATGTTTAAGAAATGAAGCAGTTCACGCTAAGTCATGAATCCTCAATGCTCTCAACCTGGGAGGACCTTTCACATTGAGTAGTATTATAAAGTGTGGGAAAAGTGGAAACAAGGAGGGGTGTTAATAGCATAGAAGTCAAAATACAGCCCAAGCCCTGACAGCATCCTTTTATATACTCATTTTGCTTTATTGGCTAAAGGAGCAGTTTCCTTTTAACTTAATTTAAAACAGACTTTCTCCCCCCCGAGTGAAAATTTTTATGGAAGTTTTTGAGTAACTGCTGATGTAGGAGTCTGACAAAAATAAAACAAATGGCAGTACATCATTTGTAACCCCTGACTTGTTTGTTTTTTAATGTAGACTGTAATAAATGAGAACATAGATTCACTTGTCCTGGTAACCACCTTGTAGTTCTAGAAAGACTAATTCCCTTCATGATTCCAAAATTAGAAGGTGACAACCTCTTTGAAGTTGAAACGCATTTATCAGTTATTTAGAAAATACAAAGGAAACTGGCAGCTGAGGGAGCTTCCACAAGCTTTGTTTTGGGTTTTCAAGGTTTCCCGTTCCTTTTTTTGTGCTGCTGTAAAGCAAATTAACTCTTGATTTAAATAGCATAAATCCTGGCTTACAGTGGTACAAGAAAACAAAACAAAACAAAAAACCCCAAGCAGATTCACTGTTTTTTTTGGCTGGAAAACAGGAAGGGACCTTAACAGTCAGCTGGAGTTGATGCCCAAAGGATACATATAGATTTATATGTTTGCAAGGCATATGAGTATGACAGGATTTATATATGGTCTGTCAAGCTTCTTATGAATAATGCTTGCTATAAGCAATGTCACGGTACATGACATAGGATGGCTTTCGAAGTAAACAATAGCAGTACCTTCAAGATTTGCTTGAATTTCTTCAGTGTCACTAGCATTTTGTAAGATCACACATACCTCTGTCCTTCTAGAAGTACATTTTTAGCAAGTAGATAAAGATTTCCTGACTCTATCAAATGCAGTGTGCATATTTTGCTATTATTCAGTCTTTTCCCATGCCCCCTCCCTGCAAAAAGGTAGCTACTCATAAAAACTGATGTTTTTAGAGACTTCATGCATGTTTATTTAAAATTAACAATTATTATTTACGTTTTCTCATTCCTATTATACACATGAATATGTAGAGGCCACAATCCAAATATCACATTAAAGACCTCTGTCACTATATAAAAATTAAGACACACTGTAACAGGAAGTTTTAGCCTTATTATTCTGGCTATGAAATCTGTAAATCATGTCCATATGCTTAAAAAGCAAGTCACGCTGAACACAGTAATAAAAGGCATTTCAAACTTCAAAGGGAACGTTCCTCTGCTCAATAACCTTCCCTCTGAGAAGGTCATTTAGTCATAGGTTAAGAGCTAATGACAATCAGTCAAAAAACAGATCTGCTATGAATTTTACGTACCTCATTTAAGTCTTCTGAATTGTTGTATTAAATCTCGGTTATTGAATTCTGATGTATCAATATGAAAGATAACACAAAGCATTTCTATTTTAAAATTTGTTGATTATTTTTTAATGGATTGAAGAATCCAGAATTTCTCAAATAAAATAACATTATGAGGTTTTATAATTCCTCATCAAATTCTAATTATCTCCTTGTGTTTCCATCTCCACCCAGAGCCTCCTTTTAGTCATCGTTTTCTGTGTAAAGGATTTATGGCTGTGCCATGGCATTAGCGACATCTGCATCTTCCTCGGGCTGTGGCGATGAAGACCACCACACAGCACTGGCATTTACAGCATTCTGTTTAAACTCTTCAGCTTTTCCACATAGTATTAGTGAATGTTACAAATATGCCGTATATGCTCTAGTTTTGGTCATTTTCTAATCATACAGGAGAGTGGGAAGGAAAAAAGCCATACCCTGCAATGCAGAGACGGGCACAGGGTGTCCTGTCATTTGTTTAGTGGCCAGCCCAGCCTAAACCACGACACAGGGCCTTAGGCAAATGATCTGCTAGGAAGGGAATTTATTATAAAGAAAAGAAGCTGTAAGATCCCTGTGCCTCAAACACAGTAGTGCATGAGTGCAGCCCAAAATGTAGGTGGGTAAGGCTTCAGAAGATGGGAGTGCCTTTCTTTGACAGAAGCCAACAGGAGGGGAAAAATGGCCAATGCTCATACTCAAGCAATTTGTTTGTAGGGCTAGGGAAAGATATTTTCATGTTGCTGCGCAGGTAAGTGTGAATCTGATCAATTGAGAGCTCTTAGAATCATAGAATCATAGAATGGTTTAGGTTGGAAGGGACCTTGAAGATCATCCAGTTCCAAGCCCCCTGCCATGGGCAAGGACACCTCCCACTAGACCTGGTTGCTCAAAGACCCATCCAACCTGGCGTTGAACACTTCCAGGGATGGGGCCTCCACAACTTCCCTGGGCAACCTGTTCCAGTGCCTCACCACCCTCACAGTAAAGAATTTCTTCCTGAGATCTAATCTAAATCTACCCTCTTCCAGTTTGAAGCCATTACCTCTTGTCCTGTCACTACAGGCCCTCACAAAAAGTCCCTTTCCATCTTTCTTGTAGGCACCTTTCAGATACTGGAAAGCTGCTATAAGGTCTCCCCCAACCCTTCTCTTCTCCAGGCTGAACAACCCCAACTCTCTCAGTCTGTCCTCGTAGCAGAGGTGCTCTAACATTCTGACCATCTTTGTGGCCCTCCTCTGAACCCGCTCCAACAGGTCCATGTCCTTCTTATGATGGGGGCTCCAGAACTGGACACAGTATTCCAGGTGGGGTCTCATGAGAGCGGAGTAGAGGGGCAGAATCACCTCCCTCGACCTGCTGGCCACGCTTCTTTTGATGCAGCCCAGGATGTGGTTGGCCTTCTGGGCTGCGAGCGCACATTGCCAGCTCATGTTGAGCTTCTCATCTACCAACACCCCCAAGGCCCTCTCCTCAGGGCTGCTCTTGATCCGTTCTCTGCCCAGCCTGTACTTGTGCATGGGATTGCCCTGGCCCATGTGCAGGACCTTGCACTTGGCCTTGTTGATCTTCATGAGGTTGGCACAGGCCCACCTCTCAAGCCTGTCCAGGTCCCTCTGGATGGCATCCCTTCCCTCCAGTGTGTCAACTGCTCCACACAGCTTGGTGTCGTTGGCAAACTTGCTGAGGGTGCACTCAATCCCACTGTCCCATGTCGCCAACAAAGATGTTAAATAGTACCGGTCCCAGTACTAGTACCAACCTCTGAGGGACACCACTTGTCACTGCTCACCACTTGGACATCGAACACTTAGGTGTCTCTGCTTTCCTGCCCAGGACAGTGCCGCACATTAGGTGAAGCGAGAGGGCTTGGATCCATCCTACTGAGTTGCAGGGGAAGGCTGCAGGACTGCGGTGCTGTCCGGAGTACAGGACACTGGCAAGAGGTGTCCCCTTCCCCTGCCAGCCCTGCCACAGTGTGGGTGCTCACCTCCACCTCATTTTGTGACCTGTGGGCCAGGGGCAGCTGGGTGACAGGTTGATGGATTAATGGAGAGAGAAAGAGTTGTGTGAGGTCCTGTGCTGCACCAGGAGGGAAGGAGCTGAGGGTGAGGTTAGTGTGTACGTACTCACACACACCCCACCGCACCCCCTCAAGTCTGTTACCCTGCAAAGGTTTGAGTGTGAGTTTCAACTTTGTCTACCAGAGTTGACAATCCTATTTGAAGCACAAAGTACGTTCATAAGCCTTCTGGAAATTAGGGCTGAGGATCTATAAGGAGCATGAAAGTTATAAACTAGATAAATATTTAAGTGTGCTGGCTGTGATGGTGGAAAAAGGAAACTGCCTGTGGTGGCATTCACTAACAAGAGTGGCCTAAGCAGCCTAAGACCTGTTTGGATTTCACAAGCCTTCTGGCATATTGCTGCTGCAAAATGGAAATCCCTCACAGGTAAAAGACCTGTAGGGGATTAAATGTTAAAATAATGCTGAATTTTGCATTGACCTTCAGGTGTGTTTTTGATGATCACACATTCTGTGTTGTTTGAGCACGTTTCTACTAAAAATATTTACCTAAGCATTTCAGAAAGTGATCCACAAGAAGTAAGCACAAAATTTTGAGGTTAAGGGTTAAATTCACCCAGAGGCTTAGGCTGAGCAAAGCCAGTGGACAGGCAACATCTCACTCCTTCAGTCCTGAGTTAGACCTCCAGGCAGAGGTCTGTCTTTCCGTGGTCTAGGAAGGTTTTCAGCCCCTCAGTGACTGCTTTATCTAAGAGCCTTCTGGAGTTGAAGCAGATTTATTTGTCTCTCATGTTGAAGCAGTTCTGTTTTGTAAAAAGAAGTTAATGTATTCACTGGTCAGGACAGAAAACTGAGGAAGCCTCTGCAGATCATCATTGACGAGACTGGGGCATAATTAATATAGGGTTCCAGTTGCTAAACTTCAGAAAAGCTAGGAAATGCAAAAGCTTAAACTCTTTCCACAGAATTTGGCTGTAGAAATACTGTTGTATAGTTTCGCACAAAGGTGTGTTTTTCCTCCACGTGCCTCTGGTGCCACCAGTTAAGTGTCTGGGTCGCCTCTGCAGCTCCCTGGTTTCCTGAGGAATGTGCTAATGGTGTAGCCTATCAGCAATCCAGCCATGAGGTCGAGGTGCCCCCAGCTGAGCTAGGTGAGAAGTGATGGGGCAGTTCATTGCTTTTCTGGACCCTTATATAGCTCAGGGACTTCAGCCACCATGTACACGTGTCTGAATTTAGAACCTCTCAGAGGAGGGAGGGAAATGTGTGCTTCTACTGCCAAGCTGGTTCAGCTGGTTTTGCACTGGGGTCACGTTCCCCTTCATGTTCATGCAGAGTCCATGCTAGTTGCATGTGGCCTTTCCTCTGGAGGAAAACCCTCAGCGGGCGAGCCCAGTGCAGACCAGTGGCTAACCCTGCTGCAAGGGCTCCACCCAGTACGCTCACAGGTCCGGCTGTGTTGCTTGGTCAGAGGATCCCAGGCCAGTTCCCAGCACGGATAACAAAAACAGCCTGCCGGTATGTTTGCACAAACCTAGACCACAGATGGCTTAGGAAGCGCTCAGAGCAGTCAGCCAGGGTTGAATCCTAAATGCCTTACTTGGACAAAAGACAGGTTAAATTGTTTGGTGCTTCGTCCAACAATTCAATCAATCTTACGGGATTTGGCTCTAATTTTATTTTAAAGCAATCTGTTTTTTTCCCTATATAAATGTAAAAAAATCTCAGATGCACATCAAAAAGCCATTTTCTATTTCCTTTGTTGTGTCAGGCTTTCCGTCTCTCTAGCATTTGTTTCATTTGCTCTATTCCCTTTGTGTAGAATTGGAGAATTCAGCAAAGGGGAAAAAATGATTCAGTCATCGAGACCATCACTTCCAGTTCAGGATTATTGCTCACAGTATTTTCTCTGGACTGGCTCAGTCCAGACTTCAGTGGCTCAGAAAACAATGCTGTCCTTGTACTTGATTTGGTTAAAACACTTTTACTCAGGCCTCACACTGGTGAAAGGAATTTCAGTGCAAAGGAGATATTTTCATAGCATGGTAAGCTAAAAGGAAAACCATCTTTTAGTGAACGGTGCCTTTCCAAAAATCACCAAAGAGTTAGTGCTAGTGTGGCTGCTACCCCCTTAGGGAGATTAACACGCTACACCAGGAACAAATAAATAAATCACACATGGCTGTCAGGCAGACGTGGGAAAAATGATTCTTCTTTACTGAAACTATTGGATTGAGTGACCTTGTTTTGACCTGGGTTTGGGCAGAAGCCAGTCCCAGTGGGACAAACATAAGGAGGCTGTACTTGAGATGGCTTTGGGTTTTTGCTTATTTTCTTTTTGTTGGGCAGAGTTTTAAAGTAACAGAGAAAAATCAAAACCACTCGCATAACTGATGTATTTATTTTCTTATATACACTTAAATATGGCACATCTGACAGTAGTTGTACAATAAACTCAAAATGATAATCAAAGCTGGACAGTAGATCAAATAACTCAGTGCTGAACCTATTAGAAGCCAAATCCTGTACATTGAATTTCTGAAGAAAGTTTCACCCAGGAGCTGCATTAGCTAAGGATTCAGAGGCTAAGATTATCTAGTCTCAGTTTCTGAAAGACTGGCTGGTGACTGTGACTCTGTTACCAATATACCAGCTTCATCTTCCGTAACGTAACATTGAACTGGCGCTTTCTACTCTTTCTCCCACGCAGCCAGCAATTCATTTGTTGTTGTTACCTCTTAGAGAGCAAGTTGCCAATGTCCCAGAGGATTCACCTGCAGTTAGTGATTAATAAATAAATGCAGACTGGATTCATTCTTCTTCTATTAACGTGGAAGATGTTCATGTTTACTGTTGTTTGAAAGTCAGTGACAGCTACTTTGCAAAGCAGTGGGTTTTCGGTGAACAGGGGAAGCTCAGTCAGGGAGTTTCTTTGCTTTGGGACCCATGGGAACCTCTCTTCTCCTTCGGACAACGACAATGCCTGGAACACACTGGTTTTGCAGTTGGGCATGTTCTGGGTTGGGATGGACATTTGTCCTCACAGCTGTTTGATGGAGGAGAAAAAAGCAAAAAGAGAGAAGCATTGTAATATGATAATTCCTCACTGTTGCATTCCTCAGCTTATTCATCACTGAACACTGCAATGCCCTCTAGACAACGTTTGGGAAAGCATCAACACCCTACAACACAGGGAGACAAGACTTCACTGCCTGACAGTTCTCGTCTACAGCAACACGTCTTGCTGTTGTCCATTTGTCCACAGTCACTACCTAAGTAATGCTTTCTTTTCTTCTGAGCAGTGAAGTCCAGAGTGTCAGCACTGGGCAGTGCTGCTCTCAGATTCTGCAAAGTACTTTAGCTCACCTGACACTTCAGCTTTGGTCCTCCAGGAATACTAGGCATAAAAGTCTGGCATAAAAGTCCTGTGTCCGGATTATAGTAATTTCTATAAGCCAAACTCATAAACAAATGATTGCATTGATCACCTCTCCCCTGCCTGAAACACATATATGGCCAAGTCTTTTGCACTCACTTTCAGCTCTGCTGATTCTTTTAGCTGTTTTTATACATGTTGTCAACTATTTAATGCTTGTCAGTATTTTCAAATCTGAACCTAAAGATGCAAAGGTTACGTCTTCAACAGCTTCTTCTCCATGAATGGACCTATGAAGTCCATCAGAATGGACGCTGTGGGTGACTATTCAGTGAACTGCAGCAACCCAGGGAAACTAGATGCTGACTGTTCTTACCTAAGCTTTCAGACAGCTTCTGCATGCACCTGAGTTTCTACATGTGGCCAAGGCTTTCTGAGAAGGAAATTTTGAAAATAAACTAATGCATGAAAAGGAGTATTTTAAAAGGGTATTTTCTATTAAAGTTTTGCCAGAGAAACAAAAGGATTAGGGAATTGCATGGAGTATAACAGCCCCAGAACAATTTTCCAGCTTCTCAGTGGAATCAGAGCTGATTGAGTGGCTTTGTATGTGTACAAAAATGCATTAGCTCTAGAAAATAGCTTGCTCTGAGGACAAACTGAATAAGGAATGAGCTGTATGGTGTGGGTGCCGACTTAGGGAGCTTTTGTCCCGAGATGTCTGTGACTCTGCATTCAGCTGTGGCAGAGAACACAGGATGGATTCTACCTACCTACAAATGCAAGACTTGGTATCTCACTGTAAATCCCCTGTGTCACACAGTAATTTCAGTTGTAGCACAGTAATCATTCCCTTAAGATTACGGGGGGGAAAGAGTAATAAATATTGAGTAGTAGTTGAATAGCATCCTTGTCCAGATTTCTTTAAAACGTGTTAATTAAATAAACCTTAGCCTCATTCTGTGAAGTAAGTATTGTAAATATCATCCCTATTATTATTATCTTCCTAACTGCAGCAAGGCATTTTATTCTGGGTGGACCTCCTACGTAAATCAGCACTTAAACCTCCAGCATCTACCCAAGCTGATTCAGATCTTGCTGCGTAGACACTGAATGACAAGGAACACTTACCTGCAGGTTTCAGCATGAAATATCTTGTGTTTTAGAGCACAGCTCTCCTGGCTCTCCCTACACAAATAGCAGCTGCAGTTCTCTTTACTTTGAAAGAAATCTGTGGGACACTTCTGCCTACAGATGCATTCACAATTTTCTTCATCAAATTCCATATGTTGTCCACACATAGCCAGCTCAGCAAGAGGAGGGAGTCCTGCAATAGCACAGATGTCTTTTAGCGGTAAGCTTTACATGACTGAATCCTGCTTTTGAAGAGATTAACTCTTTCTTTGCAATCACTAGGGCTCACACATGTTCCCTCTGACAGGTTCTACTCTTCAGAATTTCTGTTGTAACTTACAGTGCAGAAAAGGATTTGAGAGGATTGGGCTGATTATTTTACTTACTCTATACCTGCTGTTTCTTGTGGGTTGAACCCTGCATAAAAATACTTTATTTTGGGGCCGTATATTACAAGAGCCTAGTGTTAGGTTTTGGAATGCACAAATCTTTACTGGACAGCAGGTTTTAAAATGAAAATCTCAAAAAGGATTTAGTCTATACCCGTGACAAAAATGCACATTTATGCAAACTATCACACTCACTACACAATGGACTTCATTATCCATATACTTTGGAAATTTTTGCAAAAGTAATGCTAAGTCTAGTAAGGTGCAAGCTGGTTTAGCGCTTTGATAAGGCGCATATGCATGCTTGTCAGTTAAAGAAAGAAGGAAATAGTTTGCTTCAGAAACAAAACCCCAGCCAAGTGAATGCACTGTCTAATACCTCATCTATCTTCCCTCAAAATACACATCTGGAGTACACTATGAGGCTAATCCTAGCAAAAGGAGAACACATTTTGTGAAAGCTTTATTAAAATGCTAGCAGCACATCCCTGGTTAAAGGTCATGGCATATAATGTGTCATTGGGAAGGTAATTTCCGGTAGTTTTACAATTAGCTGTTGGATTTAACCTATGGAATGTGGAATGTAACCTGCATCCATGACCCCTGCAGCCTCAGCTCTGATCTCAGTGGCCAGAAAAGGCTTGCACATTACTTGAAAGAAACAGTCATTATTATTTACTTAATGCTGGAAAACCAATATCCAGACAGAATAAAACCCAAGTCCTATTGAAAGGGAGGAAGGAATCTGCCCCAAATTCTTGGAAGACAAACCCCTTCCTTAGGCTGATAAAGCTTGGCATGTGTGAAGTGGTGTAGAGTGTTTCGGTCTCACTTTGTTTCAACCTCAAAGACAGATCTTAAGTTATTTTGTCCCAGCCACTGCCAAACACAATGTACTTCAGAGAATGATATTTTATCTGAGGAAGTATTGAGTCTATGTCAACAAAAGCTATAATTCAACAAGCCACAATTTTTAGTGCTCCAGGCTGACCTTAGAAAAGGCTAAGAGTTAGGAGGACTCTGGCTATTCACAGTCCTTTGGACATACTCTGAAATATAGAGTACTAATCCTTTCTTGAGAGAAAAGTCGAACTTGAGCTTAACCACCTAACCTGATGTTCAAATGATCTGATCGAGAATGAGAACAGATCCTACAGAAGCCACTACGCAACTGATCTCTTGCTTATTAAAATAAGGAGATTATAATCAACAGACCAGTTTATGAGGTTATTTATGATAGTCTAGGAATTGCTTGCCAGCTTGCTTTTATTGTTGCCTTGGATGTTTTAACAAGTGTTTATTTTCAGGTGACTTTCTGCATCATAAGCCAAGTCTGTCTAGGGATGCGGAATCAAAACTATAACTCTCTCAATGCAAAACGAGACAAAACCAAAATGAAACACAAGCAGCCTGGAGACGGTAAGCATAAGTATCCGTTTGTAATTTAATCTTTACCTTCTCGTCTGTCGGGGTGCTGTACATCTACAACACATTCACATTTGTCACTATCCCAGATCCATCCGTTATGGCAAAGTTTGTTGGTAAAGGGGCATCTAGAAGAAAAAAAAAAATTAAGAGTAATTAAAAAAAAAAATAGGCGCATCAGTGTAGTCATTTGGCAAAATAAGCTTGCTAGTATGCTGGGTCTGCCACTTGTACTACGTGAATGTACAGCACCTGTGTGCATTACTGCTGCAAGCAGAAGACCTTGGCACTGGATGGTTTTGCTGATAGGGCTGAGCTGTCTGGCTGCCGGCAACTAGACGGAGCAGGTACAGCATGCATTTCAGATTTCATCCCTAGGAAACAACTACGGTTTCTCAGCTCCACTTTTCCATAACACAGCTCTTCCCCACCCAGGGTAGCCTTTGTCTTACAGTATTCATGCCATGTAACCGCATTCAGTTCTGCCACGCTGCCAGCAAGTGTAGCTCCAGTTTAAATTTGCCCATGCTTGAGGGTGTACAGTGGACTGTTTTCAGGGGGCCAGTTTGACCTTTAGGCACTTGGCTCTGGGAGGGGAACTAACAAACTAGAAGAAGGCTGAGGTTCTTCTGTATTTGTGTAGGAAGAGGATTCAGAGCGGCCAGCACGCTGAGTGAGGGCTGGAGTGGCTTTGCTGAAATGCCACCTCGACCCCAGCCCAGATGTCTAACTGAAGGGCAGTTACCGGGGCAAGCCTACACGTGGGGCTAGACAGAGACATCTGAGCTGACTTCCAATGAGTCACTCAAGCAATCTGTGTTTCTAGAGTCTTTGTTAAATTAATGTAGGCTGTTCTCACCAGGCCTACAGGTATTTTATACCATATTTTGAAGTTAGATGTGAGATCACTTTTTCCAGCCAATGAGCCTGACAGATACAAATCAGGACTGGACCAGAAAGTGCATAGCCATGGTTTGCACTGATTCTGACCCAACGTGCTGTGAAGTATGGCAGAGAGCACTCTGTGTGCCCTGGCTAAATAATGTGCAAGCAAAGTTGCCTGTGTCAGGTTGAATAAGTCTATGCACACCTACTCAAATAGTTCCAGTGGAGCATAGCGCTAATATGTGCACTTTGAGTCCAATCTCAGGTGCCTAAATATCTTAATGACTCCAGATCCTGCTGAACTAGCCTGCTGTTTGTTGGATTCTGGTGTCCATTCACTTATAATTCACCAGGTTTAGTTGAAGCTTTCTAACCCTGAGTAATAAACAAGGTATTTGGAAAAACTGTTGGGATAACAGAAAGTGAACAGACCATTGTAATGACCAAATCAGAACAAAATAATTTTCCTACTTCAAACTGAACAACATGCATAGTAGTTTGTAAAAGGGGAACTTACCCATCTTCTTCTGGGTACTGGACAGATCTTCGTATGATGGCGTACTGATGGCGCTGGGTATTTGATAAACACTTACAGCCTGTGTGATTGGCAATTTTGATTGGCACGGGCTCAGGAACGCTTGTCAAGGGAACCGAGATCTCAAAGAGCTAGATGGGTGAGATAACATTTATTTTTCAGTTTCCATTATACAGTTAGTTTTTTGAGTTTTAAATCAAAACCTCTTACGCTTTCCCACCGTTTGCCCCACCCGTACTCTTTTCAAGAGCTAGCTACCATAGGTATAAATGAGCAGGTGAGCACCGAGGGTTTTGAAGAGAAGAATAAGCAATGCCCAGCAAGGTAGGAACTTGCCAAAACGGTGGTCCTAGTGCTGTATTACCAGCTATTAAACACCCAAGACCATTCAAAATTATTTGCAAACACACTCAAAAGCCTCTTCTGGATGCTAGGGCCAAATGGAAAAGATATAGGTGTTGGGAACTTTGTTCTCAGTTATATCATCTGTTGAATCTCAGCCACTTATGATGACAGCTATTTAACTGTCCTAGGGTATAATCACAGCATGTATCTTTAGGTGCCTAACTTAACCCCCACAGCCTCCTCAGAGAGGGAAGAAAGAGGCGTAAATAGTTCAATAGAGTTCATTCTGCTTCAGCTGGGTTCCTGCAGTGAATCATCCTGGAAACGTCTCTCTGTTGACTACAACAGGAGCCTAAGGCACCAAGCAGCCTACCTTCTGTGCATCCAAATTGTTTAGGGTGATCTCTGAGTAGCCTTGTGGAAGCCCTGGTTCCTTGGGCAGCTATGTATAGGAGCTGTGGAAGTGACCCTCACACCCTCCGCCCCCGCAAGCCAGCTTCCTTCCCGTGGAAACCAAAGCATAGGGTAACATCTTCGCATGCCAGCATGTCTTGGCTTAATGCTGCATCCACATTCATGGGCTGAGAAATATTCCTAAGCTTGACTGTTTCGACATTTAAATTTAGGTGCCGCAGTGTCTAACTTTAGATGGAATGAATATCCTTCAGTGGATATTTTATACCAGGAAAAAAAATGCTCTCACTAATATGGGAGTAATTCCATTCATTGTACAAGAGTAAATCTGGACTGACAGTGGTGTATCCAGCAGTGGAACTTAGCTGGGGGCTTTTGAGGGAATGGTTATTTTGAAGGACGCTAAAGGAATGTTACAGGCTGCAGAACTGCAGTTTTTCAACAAACTTATGAACTGTTGCTCCAAAAACACATAAATAAATACATACTTTTTAGCCTGACCTAGCTCCCTGAGCTGATCGGAAGTCTTTTGTGTGGGGCCAACAGCTCATAACAGCTTTCTCCTTCTGGTGCGGAATGAAAGCAATTAATGAACATTGACGCAAGAAGGACAAGCCACGATTTATTTTGCTCCAACTGTATTCCAGTACAACCACACACAGTGGAATTACATTCCAACAAACCTGAAACAAATACAGAAGTGAATCGGACCTGCTCCCCCATGAGGACTTCAATTTTCTTTTTAAAACAACTGGCCTCAATCTTTGTTCTGATTTAAAGAAAAGTATTTTTAATAACTAGAATTTAATATATTACTCCAGGTCAAAAGGGTTTATCGACTATAAGTAGGGATGCAGAAGGTGTAATCTAAGAGGACCAGCCTCCTGTGGTCCTTCTGTAGGTATGAACACTGATGGTTTCATCTGTAGAGATGATTGAAAGTTCTAAACTTGGAGCTCTGCTCAGTCACCCGCTGGAGCAAGGTATCTCTGTACGTAGACACTAGAGGGAGTCTACAGAAAGAAGGTCTCTGGCTACTCTTTGCTCACCTTTTGGCACCAGTCATTAAAACTCAGGTATTTGTTGCCTGTTGCACCTAAGCAGTAACTGACTGCTGGCTTAAGCCTTTCTTTTCCAAAGTGACTTGTGATCTGGGACGTTCAGGTCCTCAGGCATTCAGATTGAGAGCCTCTGTCCTCTCCTGCTGAAAATGTCCCCTTTTTAGGCTCGCAAAACTGCACATCCAAAATTATTAGCCAGCCTTTTTGGCACTGATGGCAGTTTTGAAAATGCAGCTCTCAGACTACTGGCCTCAAACAGCAAAATTTCCTGGAGTCTCTCTTAATCCTTTGGTGCAGAGGATTCCCATAAGCCAGTACGCTCAAGAGGTCCTAGGTGCAAGTAACAGTACATTAAAGAAGGATTAAACTCCTTAACATCATGTGAGCCTGCAGTCACTTTCTCAGGACCTGATATTCCATCTCTGCACATAGATACCCATTTTTAACAATGCAACATGAATGTAAAATGCTATTGCACATGCCTGCATTCACTCCACATGGATAAAAAATTAATTCTACTATTTGTTATGATAGTGCAGACAGATCTTTCATAACAGGATCTCAGAAACCAAACATCCTCTTTCCCCTCCCTTCTTGGAGAGCCAGAGTAAAAAGAAAGCAGATGAATAGCCACATTTACCGTTTTCGACACGTAAGTTGTACTTGTATTCATGCAGCTCAGACTCTCCTCGTTGCAGCAGCCTCCGCATCTGAACACGTTCACACAGGGAGGCTTGAAGAATTTGTTGGTTGTTGTACCCAGCTCCTTGGCAACTTCCACACAGGTTTCCCTTGGCACACATTGAGTTTTTTGCCATTCCTCATCTATGACTGGAGAAAACACCATTTTTATAAGCAATTATGGCAAAGTTAAAGCTCTGATTAGTGAGGCAGAAGCATTGTATAAACAAAAATGAAGTGCTGGCAGGCCATTTGCACTTACTTGGATCGATTTGCACTTACTTGGATTGATCTGAGGACCAGAGAGAGTCTGAGTACAAAATTATCCCAGTAACTTAGACCAGCTGCACTGGCAGAGAGGTCATTGCATTTATTCCCCTTTAGCTTTCAATGCGGATGACCAAAATCTCTGTTAATTCCAGTGGGTTAAGTAGAGCTGCACCGATTTCCCCTAGCCAAGAGTCAGCTCCACGGCCCCTGTCTGACAAAGCTGGCCCACACCCTGTTCTCCTTTTCTCCAGGGTAGAACTCCTTAATGTCATTTTATCCTCTCTTTGCGTGTACCCCACTGCGGACCCGGTAGAGCCTGGGCCTGACTGCAAAAGCGCATTAATGATTAACAGATTCTGGTCAGAGGGTATTAATACTCCTACTGGATGTCAGCCAGCGAGCATCGTTTCCAAAATGTCTAATGAAATCCAAGACAAACACTCTCACACCTCAGTACCCTCAGGGGTTCGAGTTTGAATAACAGGAGTATGAATTCAAGCATGATTTATTTATTCAAAACACTGTGACAACTTTCAAATACTGAATTGTTTTCGACTAGTAATTTATTTTAGACTGATCTGTCAAATTCTGACTGAGAAGGAATAATGCATTAACTGACTGAACCAGAGGGATAAAGTAGTGACATTTACATAACATTATGTCGAGTCTTGTTAAGAGATGGTCTTGCTTTTTTTGGCTTTTGCTTACCTGATTCAAGTTATGGAATTACTCGAGAGTCATCAATGCTTATGCTTTAAGTCCTCCTGAAAATTATGACAAACATTTTTCCTGTCTGCCCCCTTCCAGCAGGCTTCTGAAAGATCAAAAGCAACTTCTACACTATTAAGAAAATTGCTCTCTCTTCCAACGTGGTCTGCCTCCCTACTATTGTTCAAGCAGTGCATGCATTTACAGGGAAGTTCTGAAAAAAAATAAATAAAAGTACTGGAAGACTTTTAATCTAGTTGCTATATTTTGTCTTCAGATAAACATTTATTTCTCACTTTCCTACCTGACTTCCCTTTTATTATTTATAACTTTTTCTTCAACTGACTGGTTATATTTAAATCAGTTTGTTTATTCCTGCAAAGTCCTTCCCCAGGGCTGATTCACTCCACTTTCCAGTCTCGCAAAAAGTACAAGAAATAAGAGCTTGAGGCCTGGTTTCTGATTTTACAGCATAAATTAAGAGAAGGATCACTAAAATCAATAGAATTTTCTAGAGTAGTGTTAGTCTATCAAAAAAGCAATCCAATCCTAGGCCTTAAAATAGAAAATAAAGTGTTTGCCAAACTCATTAAGGTATGTGCCTGTAATCACTTCAGATGTCACTTCAATGAGTGTTAGCGGTGATGACCTTTCCAACTGCCCATGTCCTCACTTTATTAACCACTTCTTTAGCAGAAGGGCTGTTATAGGGAGATGTGGTGGAAGAAGTGGATGTCATGTTTTCCTCAGAAGCACGGTGGTCACCCTGATCTTTTCCATGAGCAAGCACAGGGCATCTGCTGAGAAATTTGGCTCCGATACAGGCTGAAACTTGAAAGTGCTGCTGCAGTCCGAGGTGAGCTGAGCTGCTTGGGGGAGGCTGTGGTTGGACGGGGCGATGCGAGCTTTCAGTGAATTCATCATTAAAGCTCTAGAGAAGGGGAACAAAGTCCTGAATTGGCCCTGCTGGAGTCTGGGGTGCTGTGGAAGATGGTCTAGCAGTGAAACAACAAGGAGCCCTGACCCAGCCTTCTCGTCAAAACACTTTATTAAAAGAAAACAGATGCCCTTGGCAAAAAGGTCAATGCTTAATGAGTGGAAAGGGTGTGGGAAAGAAATACATGTTTATAGGCTTGGTTTTTTAAAAGGAGCTTTAGTACCTTGAATATATTAAGATATTAGAACAAAAGTAGTTTCTGTCCTGGGGTAATTCCACTTTGGATGGAAGAGTGGAGAAGATGACCCAATAGGCTTTTTTTAATTTAAATTTCAGTGGCTTGACTTTGAATGAGTGCACTGAGATCTCTGTGTCTAGAATTAGACTTTTAAAGGGAAAGCAGGAAGCAACCTAACAGCTGTTCCAAGAAGAAAACTTACATCTATGTGACTATAGTTATCAGACTTTATTACCTGAACATTTACATCATTCTGCCATTGAAAAAAGCCCATTGCAATATGCACTGCCTCAGTAACACTTGATAACATCCTCTGTTGTCTTGCTGTTTTGACAAAATGAATATTTTAATTTGTCAGAAATGCTGGTGCTCACTAAATGAGCAATAGTGAGTACAAAATTACAGCATTTGACACTACTTCTAATAACAGCTCTATGGATTGTTACTGGTTCTGTGTAGACTTTTAAAGGTGTGTAAACAAAATGTTTATCATTAATTAAAGACCTCTTAACTGTTCTTCCAGTGTGTATCAGATTTAACTTTTTTCTGTACAAAATTTCTATGAGAAGCTTAAAACCATGCCTGTCATATGAAAACCCTGTTCAGACTGGCGTTCATGTCTGCATTTCTGTGCTGTGGCTCAGAGATGCAAATTAAGGCCTTTGCTCAGCCGTAATTTAGCTGAGTAATGGTGTGCAAAACGACTGTGGTTATTGTAAAAGTGTTGTAGTAAAATTGATATTAACTAAAAAAAATGAAATGTAAAATATAATTGAAGCAACTAAGGAAACCTGCTGCTGCTAAAGTCCTCTATACAGCTCCAATCCTATTTAATTATTTACCTAATATTAAAATAGAGAAATAGTAACTAGGCATGATTTATCTATGATTTGATTAAGGAACTAACCACTAGACAATGTAGCTTTGTTGATGAATAGGATATTCCTGTCAAGAGAGTGATGAACTGTAGTCCTGGTCAGCAAACCGAGAAAACAGATTTGGGACAACAAAAGTGGTATTGGAACAGGATCAGCAATATCTGATTTCCCAAAAGGAACGTGATATGATCATATCAGTTCAAGGTAAAGACTGAACAAAAAAGAATAGCGCGGTCTGTCCTTCATTGGGCTACAGTGTAGTTTTGCTGTAGCATATCCATTTGCTCGGCCAAAGTATAGTAGCTGATGCTCTATTTTACATCAGTGAACACATAATGCCTCTTAAGTCTCCCACCTACAGGGAATAATATTCATTTTTACGCCAGATGAGGGAATAGATTGTGATTCCCCACACTCAGGTGTTGGTTGGTCATTTCAAGATCTACTTCTCTCTGGAAAGACTTCCTCCAATAGATTGAGAGTAGGGCAATACCTCCTTCCTGTGCAAATCCCACCCAGACACTGCTGCTGATGCAGTGCCTTGTATCAGAGCACACCTAAGAAAAGAAGGGATTTCTATGCCTGCAGTAAATCTGGTTTGTTTCTGCCTGCAAGCAAATTCTGAGATTTAACAGAATGCTGCTTGCCAGCCCCTCGGCCAGTCATTCCAACCTGTTCTTTGCACGTTGACTTCCCCTCCTTTCTGTGGATTGATGAATCCATACATAATACATTGTCCCTTTGGAGAGCATACAGAGAACAATAAGCCTGATTTGGCAACAAAACAGGGAGGCGTACTGGGGCTGTTGCCTGACATTTTTTCATACGAAGTAATTTTCCATGAATGCCCTGTCGTTTCCAGTATGGGTGTATTCTAAGAAACCCCTGGTGCTTAACCCTTTACTGGTTAAGAATCAGTTGTCCTGAAGCTGAGATCATTCAGCTGCAAACCTGCACCTACCTTTCAGTGTGTCAATATCATAGAAAGCAGCAGCAAATCTGGTGGAGCGATGTGATGCAGAGCGGGAGTCTAAATTGGCCAGACTTTTGAGTTTTAGTCTGCATTTCCACAGCTTCCAGTCCTCAGAGTGAGTGATGCGAAGCAGCTCTTCCAGGCTGGATGCTCTCCTGATCTGCTGTTCTGACCGCTCCAATGCTGACAGAGATGTCCTCTGGAAGGGAAGGGGGAAGTCAGAAAGCCAGTACCTTTACAGCCTGTGTCCACTGCAGCACGTGGAGCACTTGTACAAAAAGGCAGGACGTTACTGAGAACAGCTAGGAATACCTGGGAAAACAGGAGCACATAGACATGTCCCAGGCTTTGACAGTGCCTGGCGCCAGACTGATCTGCAGGATTTGTGGCCATATAAATCAGGAAGGGGAGATGCCCACTTCCTCACCCTTTCCATCACAGCCACCACAGCTGTTTGACAAATGCAGGCTGTACTTGCAGTATCCCAGGGAGCCTGGCAGACACCAGGTTCACACCACTGGTTCACATCGTTCACATTCATACCACATTGCTGCTGGGCCTGAGCAGTCCAGCTGTGCCAGCATGAATCCCAGGTCACCCCCATGGGCAACCTGAATGAGTTCAACTGGTGGCTTGCTGCAAAGGCAAGCCGCCTCAAGTGCCAAAACTCTGGTGCCAGCTGTGAGACATCACTGCACGGGCAGGTGATACAGCTGGAAGCTGCCCAAAGTACGTGAGCCCATCCACATGGCGGTCAAACACAATGTTCAACGTGCTGCAAGGTGCATCTGCCATTTCCCATCCTGACTAGCATTTGAGTTGTGCTGAAGTCAGCCAAAGCGGCCTCCATCCAGCATCAGTGCCGGGGCCGTGCAGCCGCATTCGTGCAGTCATTGCATGTTCCACCTGCACGATGTACGTGACCATTCTCCACTTCCACAGGAGAACGCTTCCTACAAAGGCCTACCCATCAGTTTAAAGTCGTTATTCACTTAAAAAATACCTGTTCAAGAGAAACTTAATATTGCACAGCACCCCGTAACAATACTGGTTTCTTTGGCTGCTGCTTTCCGACATCCGTGTTTGTGCCTTTATCAGGGCATTGAGGATTTAATTCCCCTGACTCACCAGATCTGCTGAAAACTATTGCCTCCAACCCAAGGAGAAGGTTATCTTTGTAAATGGCTGTGTTGCGCTGGGCTGGTGCTCTCGGCTGTGCTCTCTGGTTGTGCAGATGACTCTACTTTTTGACTTGCAAATAAAGGGCTGCGGTGCCAGCTCTCCTAAATAAGATGCCAGTTTTTAAAAGCAAAGCTGAAGTGTAAGAAGCTGGCGATACGAGGTGTGTAGCAGCCTGTAGTCTGAACCAGTAGCGAGCCAGTGCTCTGTATAGGACTGGGGAAGGGATGGGGGAAAGGGTCACCTATAAGAAGAACATTTTTAGATGAGATCTGAAGCCCAGGCACTGAGTGCATCTGTTATTTGTTATTAAAACATCTGTGGCATTTATTTTGCAACAATACAGATGTTAGCCTGTACATGCGGGCCAAGTTCGTTTTTGGGTAATTACCTTCCACTGACCTAAAATTCCCTATGTAGTTAACTTAGAAGAAGTTGTTTGCTCATCTTTTGTGCCCGTACAGAACATTATATTGTGCTCTAGCAAGCTGCCATGTTTAGAGATGGCTGTTTTTCATAGGTGAATGATTTCTCATATGTTTCATACATGGTGAAAACTGGAAAGCCCATCTCAATGCTTATGGACAGATAGCTCAGGAGTGTGAATACTTAGCACCAGTAACTGAGTTTCAAGATAGTTTTACAAACAAGCTACCCAGAACTTTGCTGATCTAGGAAAGCTGAAATTCAGCTTGAGGTCAATGCGTCAAGGCTTGTTTGTTCTAAGAACCGCAGCGTATCTTCACTCACATTCACAACCTGTCTCCTTGACCTCGCAAAACATGCAAGTGTAGAACCAGTGCTGGCGTGGTAATGGGACCAAAGATATTAAAAGTGAACTGTATTAACCATTAACAATACTTTTTTTCTCTCTTTGCGGTAAAAAGGTGTACCCGAATCATCATCCAAAATTTCTAAACTAGACTGAACTTACAGAGAACCTATAAAATGAGATGATGGTATTCTGTAAATTAGAAGACATATCCCCACACTTCTTGTAAGAGTCAGTAGTTTGGGACTAGCTTTTCCATTTCTTTTACTTAAATACCAAGAGTTTTTATTAATGATTGATATATAAGCAAAACCAGGTTCAAACCTAAGATGAAAGAGTACAGAAAAAGTATACATGCCTCCTCATGGTAAGCAAAGATCTCTGGTTTATCTAAAGCAAGAATTTGTACTGTTTTAAGGATTTTTGTATTTTTAAACGTATACAAGTTCCTTAATGTGGATTGAATACACTGAAATTAACTAACTTTATGCTTTCACAAGTACTATTTTATAGAAAGGGGAACAAGTTATATTAGTAGAAGTCATTTTTATACCAAAAATACATCTTCAATAGGATTTGAATTCTGGTAATTAAAAAAAATGTACCTCTGATATTGATGCATCATAGCGGTATTGACAAAGCCTGCCTATGTGTGCAGGTTGTTCCTTCTCTCACTGATTTTCATATATTGAAAACTGGAGCACAGTCAAAGGAAATGGAAGGAGCAGTGCTCATTGTAGAGTTCCCTCTGCAGTCATCAGAAATTTACACTAATTAACTAAACCATGATCATTCAAAACTCACACAGAGACCTTGGAACTGAGTTATCACTTCTCTGTCAGCTCCAGCCCCGCTCAGCATTGCCTGGGCTATTTAACCCCAAAGTGAATCTGTTGCCTTTACTCTCTTCATGTTTCCTAACACCTATCCAAGCTCTGCAGTTTGAAGGGATCGCCAGTTGCCTACCATCACAATGCCAGAATAATTGTCTTCCTTCTTCTTATATTTGACTTCTTCCTGGAGGCAACAGATTTTACAGCTGACTATAACTTCTTCACAGGAATCCCTATCATAGAATCATAGAATGTTTTGGGTTGGAAGGGACCTTAAAGATCATCCAGTTCCAACCCCCCTGCCGTGGGCAAGGACACCTCCTACTAGACAAGATTGCTCAAAGCCTCATCCAGCCTGGCATTGAACACTTCCAGGGATGGGGCCTCCACAGCTTCCCTGGGCAACCTGTTCCAGTGTCTCACCACCCTCACAGTGAAAAATTTCTTCCTGAGAATCCAGTACAGAATTTCCCAATGTCCTTTCCCATAACAACAACAGCATTCAGATAAAGTACAGACTCTGTCTCTGAGCACTGCTGACACTAGGCAAGATGGTGAGCTGAAGGCACAGCTAGCTGTTAAGGGAGGGCTGAATCCCAAATAGTTCTAGTTTTTTACAGTGTGAATATCTATTTTGCCTGTGAGCTAGTCACTCTCAGCTCTCTCTATAGCCAAGACAGAGAAATACACTTTTAGAGCATGATTCATTTGAAATCACATTGAAAATCTCAGCTGGCTGCCCAGCAAGCCCAGGCTCACCATATCACAAGAGGTATCAGTGTGGTGGATCTTTGGTCAAACAAATCGCACTGCAACTATCTGGGGTATAAAACATCTGAAGAGAAGCACCTAATTTTGTTCCCATCTACCTAAGCGCCAAAACAGGAACAGTGAATACCACCTTATGAGTTTGCTTTGACTCCTTTGAGACTGGAACAACACTCCCACTTCAAATGTTCTTCTAAACACTTGCTAGAGCACAGAGACAGACTGTTCAGCATCTGGAAGGACGTCCCTCATCCTTACGCACTTTGACCATAGAAGTAGCTATCCACAGCTTAAAAGCATTCAAAACTAGAAGCTTAAACAATGAAGAGTGTGGAAGGTGTGTCAGCCCCACCATCAGGGCACAGCCCTACAGCCTCGGACGCCACAAACTGAACTGCTTAGTCAGGCACCCTCTTGCTGCAACTCAGCAGCACTGAATAGTGTGTCATCAAAAAATCCTTCCGAAGCATTCATTTCTGGTCATCCTGTTTTGAAAAGGACAGCATCGAATGAAAACACAGAAACTCCTATGGTCTCAGATAATACCGTAGATGATGTGCTGTAGGGCTGCTTAACACCACGCAGATGTGGAGACTTCTTTCATATACTGCAGTTTAAATTCAAGCCCTGTTTAGATATAGACAAACATACTCTGGCTGACTGAAAAGCCCTGCATCGAAGGGTGCAGCTTTGCACAGAAAGGTGAATGAATGTTTCAAAATGTGAAATTGGAGGAAGGCGTTAAGTTCGACAGCATCCCAAACTCCCCCCTCATGTGATGATCAAGGACTTTATACCCTCTCACAGTGATATTGAGTTGACAGCGGTTAAAATCAGCATTTGAACGGGATGGGAGCTCCGCACTCAGCCACAGAGCAGGGGGAAGCATGCAAAGAGGTCAAACCTCCACTGACATTTTTGGGAGATCCAGCTCCTCACAAAAAGCAAGAGGAACAGAGCCGCCATCTGTCTGTTTCTCCTGACTGTAGTCATCTGCACGTGCTATTTCACACTTTTCAGATACCCCTACCTCCCTTTTTTTAGGCTTTCTCTGGTAACTACAGTCCTTCCTTCCAGGTTCCCCTCCCATTCTCCACTCTGCTTTCATCACCTTGTACTGCTTGGATCCCACTGTGCTTTTATGTTGTCTATTTTTACTCCTTTCCCCATATTCTGCCGGGTGGGATTCTAATGAGACCTACCTCAGGCTGAGCTGTTCAGCCTTCTGGTGCAGAGGAACATTCATTTTTCCCCCTTCCATGCCCTCACTCCACTTCCCTTACAATGACCCAGATTTTAGTCATCAGCTGGGGTGAGCCAGCTCCTGTGGAGCAGGACTTCACTGCACTTGGCATGGTTCACATAGGCAGCAAAATTATGATCTCTGGCCCCAGAAAGCTTAAAATGTACCTTAAGGCTTGAGAGAGAAAGAAGATAGAGAAGGGGCCATTGGCAAAGGGCCAGGCCAATGTCCTTGACACACCCCCAAAATGAACAAATGACCTGTGGAGCCATATCACTGGAAAGCTCCAAATGTCCTGAACTCTCAGTACCCGTAAATGTACACCCTGTAGTCAACTTAATATGTAATGCTATTGCCTACAAGAAATGTTTGCGCAGAACTCATCAATAACAAATATCAAAGTAGTAGGTTTAAGTAGCTCATTCTTATCTCTTCAGCTTACTGCTGCTCTTAATATAATTTTTCTAAGTAGCTTATCTAAAAATGGACCCCATACCCAGAGATAAAAATCAGATCGTATTTAAATGAAGGTGTATGTTTTTCATAACATTGACCTCTCATATGTTCCAAAACTATTCTTCAACTCAAAGAGGAATATCTGTTTTCCTCTATTTGGGCTATGAGCAAAATCACTGACATCAGGAAATGATAACATGGGTTAACATTGTGATTTTTGGATAATTACAACTTTTGGCCTTCCAAAAGAAACCATAATGGACTATCTGTCTTCTTCCTAGCAATCTCAGATGCCAGAAAAACCCTAAAAGTAGTTAGCATTGGAAAGGAACAAGAGAAAAAGCAGTGGTACATTCAGTGGCCTTTCCCACCTTGGATGCTGGCTTAAATCAGACACTGAGTTCGTAACCCCGTTGATTTATGCTAGTCAAATATTTGGCTTAGACATCATGTCATACAGATGCACAATGCCACACATAGTCTGCGCTGTTCAAACTGGGCCCCTTCTTGAGAACTGGTATTGACAATCTCCTACCAGGTGCTGCAGCTCCTCAGTTTGCATCTTTTCTCCATGCTTGACAAGCTCCTAGGTTTCTTGCCTAAGAAAAAATACCCTACCCTTTTCAAACTGATGTCTGAGTGAGTCAGCAGAACCTGTGTTTGCAGAACCCCTTTTTTTCGCATGTGCTGCTCTTTCCAGCCTAACAGAGATGGTCTTTGCATTAACACTGTGTTTCAGGATCTCCTGGAGGTATTTTGAACAACGGAGGAATGATGTGTAGAATACAATAGTAAAAGGAAGGCCCACTACAGTCCTAAATTTATTTGAGGATCTACAGCACAAACACATACCTAGGACCCAAAATTAATTCTTTTAAAGGCCATCAGTAACTATCAGTATTTTTATTTAAGAAAGCAGATGCATGGTGAATAATATTTTGTGTGCAAGAGAAGGCAAAAATAAAGGTTGATCATAATCCATAGTTTGCTCAGTCTGAGGAACCTCCTGCTTGCATTTCACTCTGTACTTGAGCACACCCACAGAACCAAGAAGGACATCCTGAAAGCTTACACAGATGACTACTTTCCTTAAGCCCCAGTCTCGCAGTCCTTATCCACAGTGGGACAGAAACCTCTGCTTAAAGCTAAACACATGTGTAAGAGCTCTTCTGAAAAGGAATGTTTTTCTGAGTTAGGGTCACAGATACCATTGTGGCAAGTGCTGCATAAATAGTAATGGAAATCTTCAGCTTTATCACTGTCTGGGGCGCGGACAAATGATTAAGAAAACTCTCAATAACCTTGCACTGTTTTATGATCCATCCTCTCAGTGGTTTAGCAATAAAAAGAACAGTAACGGCTTTATCTTGCCAGGGAGAGCAGATTGTAGCTGCATAACACAGTGATGATTCTCTTAATGCCATTGTATCACAAACATGGCCAAACAGGTTTAAGCCAAGTTCAAACTAGATCTTTTAAAATTAACAAGTCTGGGGGGAAGAGTTCATCGCAAAGTGAGGACATGGACAAAGAGTACTGGCAGCACGTGAGGACATTTTTAACCTGTATGTGAGTGTCGTGTGCTTAATGCAGTAGTAGTAGCTGCATTCAGTTCAAGAGGAATCATGTAGAAGACAAAGCCGTAATGCAACGAGAAGTTGAACTGCCCCCATTCCAGTGCTGCCTGAAGGCTATTCTCAGAACTAGACTCAAACCAGTTTAAATACTCAGTATATGATTCATCACCACATGAAAATACCAAGGAATTTTGCTGCTATGTATGTTACACCTGAAAATAACCTTCTTTTCTTCCATGATGCATTCCCCAAGGTGGTTTTACGACAATGTATGATCTGATCGTTGTTACAGGCTCATCTTGCAGAGGTAGAGTGTCTACAGCTCCCTGCCACCCCACAATTATCGAAAATAAAAAAAATGTGATCCTATGGGTATCATTCACATGACTGAATATGAACTAGTTATCTGAGACATCTATTATAGTTAATGGAGAAAAATAGGTCCATTAGGTGCACGTTCGTCTCATTCTAAAGTCTTTTGGATAAACTGTGCCTCCAAACTGCCTCTTTCCATTGAGACTGAAGGAGGAGTCAGCAGGTCACTAGCTCATCTGTAGTTAGGTGACCTGAATCCAACTCAACGGAGAGCAGTCAAATGGCATGAAATCCCCTCTCCTTATCCAAAGCACAGGCAATGTATGAGGGACAGCGGTCGATTTTTCTCAGGTACACAAATATAAACAGCCAGGAAGCATGACTGCACCAAGGCCTGAAGGACCTGGGACTGGCTGAAGGCCAGCACTGGCAGTTACCTCGACAGAGGAAAGTACTTCATTCCCTGCCTCAAATCCATGGGGTAGTTGCCCAGCCGTGCTGTGGCTTGCAGCACGCAGACTGTGAGCTGATGTGGCCAGGGAACTGCAAGGGAGTTCCTGTGGAAAAGTCTTGTTCTCTCTTGGCAGGAAAACAGGGCAGCTCCTGCCATTGTGAGGCCAACACAAAGATCTACATGGTGTCTGAAGGCCTCTTCTTTGACCATTTGCCTGGTGAGGATGATAAGCTTGTGTGGAGTCTCTGCAGTAACAGGAACTCCTTTTGAGGATTTTCATCATTATGAGTAGTATTTTTAGCATTACTGTGGCTCTTAGGTGTATGGGGTCAGGTACAAACACAAAATAAAGAGACGATCCCTAACCTAGTGTCTACATCCGAAGTAAAACATGAGAGAAAACAGAGGAAGGCATTCATCCAAAGGGAGTACCAAGGAAACACAGAAAATATTGCTCAGAGTGACAGGCCATGATGTTGAGATAGCAGGGGCTCAGCCATTGCCAAATTTTATCATAACAAATATTGTCTATAATACAGCATCTTGTATCCTTGGGGTGTTGCATAACGGGTAATAAAATAGGGAGAGAATCTTCTGCAGCTTGAAAACATCAGGCTTGCAGGAGTGACTTACTGCCTTATCAGCAAGCAACTGCATCACCCTATAAACATCTAGCATGAGGCGTCTAACTCGACCACATGTCTGACACATACTAGTTTGCACTAATTTTATCATCACCATTGTATTTCATTTCTGAGGAGAGAAAGAACATCCGCTTTTCAACAGCTCCAATAAAATCAGAATTTTGATTCTCTGTCAGCTTTGAACTTCTAATATGTGAAGTCCCATCTCTGACTGTATCCCCCCCGGAAGCATGGTTATCTATGCATTATTAGTGCACAAATAAGCTGGTTTTAATTATAGTGAACATGACCACAGAGAGACAAAACAATGAGATATTTTGACTTCCTACTAATATTGTTCTCCGAAGCAGATGGACTTGTCATGGGATTTTTCAGTGACCATTACAGGCTTTGCCGTCATTATCAGAAGCATGGATGAAGTTTCAGGAGCATGCAGTAATTCATTCCACCTTCAAATGGTGACTGTTCAAACAAATACTCAAATCTGCTCTAATACTTAGCAAAAAGTTTAGGCTCTCTCAGTGCACTGCCTTATCCAGACTGAACATTCACTTGATCATCGCAGTTACAGCATTAATAACCCGGAGGGACATGCTGTCTATGGTGGGGACAAGTTTAGGTCCTGTGAGGCAGATTTCCAGCTGTCACTTTTTTAAAAGGGTGCTTTCTCCAGTGAGAATTGTATTGAAAGCATAGAGCTGGGTTGTCCAAGTATATAGCAAAAAATACACAACTGGGCTTAATTTCTTCTTTAAGAGGTTGAAAATGGCCTCAACATTCTTTCCCCGAATATAAAATTGATAAGGACTGTGTTACATTTGAGAAAGCCTAGGATTGCATCAGACATATGATAGTCAAAGAAGTTGGGGTTTTGGGGCTTGGAGGCAAAGTACCAGGGCAACACTTTTTGTTTTCCAAAGGCCCCTCAGAAAATTGATGTCTTGATTTGCTTGCTAATATTTTCAGCTGTGGCCTCTACTACAACATTTGCTGCAACTGCATCAAAGGGAGATTCCATGTAATTCTCACCAGCAAAAATACGCTGGTGTGAGACATGCATCACCTGGCTGTAATGCCCAGACAGCTACTCCTGCTGTACCTGTGGAGGAGGCAATGGTACTCGCAGTAGTCACCTCTCTACCCTCATCAGTACCTGCTTGCCCAGAAAAAGGTGAAAGACTGAAGAGCAGGCACGGGAAAAAAACTTTTACTTCTCCCACCTACAGCCTAGGCAAAACCTCTCCTCTGTCTGCCTCAAGAGTTAAGGAGCATTGGCCTTGGCCATGCATCCTCTGAGGAAAGGGTGCCTGTGTGGTCACACCACTTCACCCTGAAGTCCTGTGTGTCACGGCTGCTGAGAGAGAAACTGCATAGACCCCTGTCCTGTAAGAACAGCCGTGGAGAATTAGCAAAGCACAGAAAGAAAGGCTGACAGATATGATACTTGTGGGCTTGGGAGGAACGTCAAATGGTAAAATTAATAGTTTGACTAGGTGTTGTATGAGGGGGCGGGGGGCCGACAGGGAGACATTTATCTGAGACTGTCACATTTCTCACTGATACAGATGTGACGTTTGAGAGCCTGTTTTGCTAAAACCTTGTCAGTACATCATCTGACCAAGACCCAAAACTAGAAGAGAAGCAACTTCTAGACTGTTCCACCTCGGACATTCAGGGTGGTAAAAAGTTCCCTCCAGACTCCTCTCCTTGGGAGTCTGTCCCCTTGGACTCCAGCCTTACTTCCAGTGAAGACAGGAGACTTATTTACCCGTTGCCTAAACTTAGTGGTCAAGGTGGTGATAAAACAGCTTCTACTTTAGCTGAAGATGTTATGTTTTCACAAGTAAATTATATTAGCTACCCTATGGCTTCAAGAGGACACCTGTTTCATATTTTGAATGGCCTTTTGAACTAGAATAGATCTTTTGTGGTGCTACAGCAAACAAATCAGACTTCTAGCACTTTAGTAGCATGCTTACGTTATCAGAATCCTCAGAGACAAAGATATTTTGGTTGCCATATTCTTGGTTTGAATGAACCAAAATATTCAAAGCAAAGAACTGAAAACATCAGAATTGTACATGATTTTGTGAAAGCATAAATCTCAGAATATTTCATATTCTTTTTCATGTTCAAAGCAATCGGAGACTGATAATATTTTATCAATACCCCTCACAACTATATGCTTTTAGCCAGCTAGATCTTTACACCAAAATGAGGCAGTTTTTTTTCGAGCCAGCAAATATTTTGAGAATCAACTACAAGTCTCATTAAACAAATATTTCTTCCCACAGTCGGGTCTTTTGGCTCTCGTGGGAAACCTCCTCACAGCATCCGAAGTGTGATTTTGAAGGTAACAACATTGACTGAGCATCATTTTGTTGGCAGTGATGGAAAAGCCGGACGGGCAGATGGAAGAAAAGAGTAGTTCTGCTATGGTATGGAGTTTCTTCCTGTTCGAGCCTAGGCATCTACATTGAGCGTTTACTTTTAGGTCCCTCCTATGGTGGTCACACAAAGTATACTTGCTTGGTCAGCGAAAGGACACAGGGGGATTGTCCTAAATGTCCAGGGTGGTAACTCATTGATATATCCCAAATGCTACTGACAGCTTTGGGAGTCTTACAGTATGTTTCCTGAGCCCCTACTTGTGTGCTTGTTCATATTGTCTTGCATTGCTGCCATCTGTTCAGGCAGCCCTGATGCTCAGTACAGAGCACAGCTAGAAACATTGCATAGCACTTCATCATACACAATGTTAGGTGCTAGTCTAACACTGTGACAGGGTATGCATGTCAAAAATAGCATGTTATATGTGTTTGCAAACAGTATATCCAGACTGTAGTCACTTTCTTTTGATATTTGTCCATTTTTTGGAAGTCACTGGGTTTTGGAAAATGATTTTGGAATGGCTCAATAACAGACACCTGAATGAAATCAGATGACAATGTATTCTTTTAATACTTGAAAATATTTTTTAATGTGATGAAGGTTCCTTCAGTTAGTGCTTTCTTTGGTTTCTGGGTTTGCCCCAAGACACTTTAAGAAATGTTTTGGAAGTGTGACTAGCCAATTGGACGGCCAGGTTTCAAAATGTCACTTCACAAAGCAAAGCCATTGCCAATACTGAATGAACTTATGTTACCCCAGTCACATGCACACATTTTCCTGGAATTGTAATTTTTCTTAAGTAATATTTCCCTAGGAGTGCAGGAAAGTATCTTAATGTGGTTTCTGAGTCACATTGCTAATTAAAGTGAAAAGTTTTGCCTGTTTGTATGGCACATTCTCTACGTGCAGCATGACATATGAGACAGTAACATGATGCAACTTTTTTGCAATTCAACCTGACTCAAATAGAATTCCCTCCCCAACTGCAAGTAAATAGCGACCACACTGCAGTTGGTGACAATGAATTCTCAAAACTAACCCAGCGAGCTTCCCATCTGAAAGCAGGGCTCAGACAAAGCCATCCTGTCATCCTGGTAATAAGTAGAGTCGTCACCGCTTTCCAAACCCATGTGGAACCCACATTGGATTGCCAAGTCCCATGTGTTCAACTGCACGTCCGTTGCACTCAGAATGACTCTGCGGAAGTGGCAAGGACCCTAGATGGCGTTCTACCACTACCTGGGTGGTCACACACTTGAAGTCACACTTGGGCGGAAAACAGAAAAAATATGCAGATGTACTTCAGGAAGCTGAATTTTTCTTAATGCCAGCAAACTAAAATACTCTGCTCAATTCTTTTGCTATTTATTGATACAGAAACCCATATATAGCTCTTTCACGAGGACATCAAAAAAAGAGCAAATTCTGCTTGGTTTTCCCATGAGCAAATGGGATCTCTGCAGCTGTAGTAGGGGCACATAGCATATTGTCCACGTTCCCCAAATCCCAACAAGGATTATAAAGATTTCCAAAACATGCTGGGGAGGTAGGGAGCAGGGGGAGAAGTAGATAAGGGACTGACATATAGTGGGAGGAATAAGGAATTCCTAAGGAATAAGGGTTTCTTTAGGAAAGGTATCATACTGAGTTTACTTCCCTGCCGCAAAATACCTGGGTCATTTTTTCCCCCCAGCAAAGCCTGGGACTACATCTCAAAGCCAAGCCCAAGAAACACCAATGGCCAGTTTTGTAACTGGACTTAATTGTCCTAAGAGAAAGGTCTAAAAGAAACACAGATCCCAGTCATTTAGTGAGAACTATAAAAACTACTGTACAAGGTTTTTAATGGGAATAGGAATAAGTGAGTTATCACCTACAACTGTACCTTATTTATTTTTCCCAAATACTGATATGGTGTCCACAGGAGATAAGACACAAGTAAACTTTAGTCAGATGTAGTCTGGAGTAGGGACAGCAGTGATCCGAACAAAATTTGCAGACACAATGGCAGAGGTCTCACAAGCCAGAGTTTGCACCAGGTTTTTTTTTCCATTTTCAAGCAGGCTGTTTCTCTGTTTGCCTCCTGTGGGAGCCTGCATCAGTACCACTACAACAGGGGTTAGAAACAACGCAAATGCCTGTGAGGGACAAAGCACAAGTAGGCTACATAAAGCAGAAACAAGCAACAGTCTCTGAGCCTTGCTTGTTTTGGTTGCCTTGTGACCACAAATTTACAGAAAGTTGTTCCACTGCCCTCTGAACCTGCCTTTCTGCCTTCCTTTGGTTTCACAGAGTTTCAGGTGTGAGCCATGACTGATGTCAAAGTTTAATTAGCGCTGTCTTCATTTCAAACAGCTGACTAATAGAATGAATTTCTCAAATGCTGCATCTCATTAATCTGAACAGCCCGATGTACTTTTCAGAGCTCTGCTCTATACTCAGGTATTACAGTCCTAGCTGAGATGGACTGGACTGGAACAGCAGCTGGGAGATATTTTTTTGCTATTTCTCACGAGCAGGAACCACTCTTGATAAAGTAGCAGTGTGTTAGTAGTTTCCAAATTGATAAGAGCCAAGGACGGATGCTGTGTGGCGTGGCAACAATACAGAATTGTTCTCTTATCCTTCGCTGTACCTTGTCAAGGCAGTAGCAGATAAGTCAGAACAAATTGGCTTTCCTCACAACCTCCCCGATAGCTTCCCACCCCTGAAGGAAAAACACAGACGATCATTTCTGCAGGAATGCGGCAAGTACATTTTCACACATTTTTGGCTCATTGTGCCTGTCAGAGATGGTAATCGCAGAGAATCAAAAGCAGCAGTGACAAAGCTGGGATAATAAAGCACTTCTGAAAACCACAATTTCATAATCTTTTAAATAAAGAGTTTGCTAACTTTGAAAGGAAGCTGGATGTGAGGATGAAAAACCTAGTTTAAACAGAAGAATTGTTTCCAACAGCCTTTAGAGTTGCTTTTCCTAGCTGTTGAGCAGTTTGCTGTACTTCCAGGAGTTGCCTTTGAGGAAGATAACCCATGAGATAGAAGATTTGTTAGAATGTCTCTTCTAGAAACTGAGGAACATTTGCAAGCAGTTATTAGACAGCTGTGGAGATCTATGTGAGAAACAATGTCAGTCATAATTACAGAGACAAAAGCTTATGTCCAGCTCTGCTGCTTAGGTTTGTTTGCAGAGCTCTGTCTGTTTTGGTTGTACAGACAGACAAACTACAGCTGGCTCTAGGAAGGGAGAGGTGCAAAGAGCTTCTCGATTCCTTCTGCTCATGGCATGATGGCTCTCTGGTATTTCCATGCCATCCCAGGGGCAAAGCATTCTCCACTTAGGTGGTCCAGGGACTGAGGATCATGGCGAAGTGCTGTTTCACACTCACCAGCAGACAGGAGCTATGCACCAGCTGGGTTTGGAAAGTGGCTTCCACCTCTGTCCAGCTCATGGTGGCAATACGAGACTGTTGAATCTAAGAAGATCTGTTACAGCAAAAATGACTGCTCAAGGCTGTGTCGATGTTTAGTGCAGAAGTAAAAAAGCTGTGGAAAAGGAGTGCAAGTAACAGAGAGCAGCCATGTTTACCTCCAGGGCTAAGCACGACTAACCCCTGGGTCTGCTGGTCAGAAAGCAGATTTCTAGGTCAATGATACCCCTCAGGCCTATCAGTTGTGGGTTTCTCTCTAATGAACCAAAGGAGGGTTCACCATGGGGAGAAGACCTCTGCAGAAAGAAAAGACTGTGAGTCTGTTATAACTTGGGCATTCTCAGTTGTCCCTTTCTCTTGCCTTCCCCCTAGCACTTTATTAATGACGTAAGGGGCAGAATAGGGCAGGGAGCAATGAGACTCAAATTCTCAGGGATGCAGACCTTGCAGCCTCATTAGAGAGACAGTTTTAGTGTTGGAAGGCAGGAGCAGCTCTGACAGATCATTGGCTTTTCTTGGCAAAAAAATTTCCCTCAGCTCTGATGAATATAGGACATAGCTCTTTGCATCTAATTTTAAAATTCTGGAAAAAGTAGCCTATGTCTGTCATTGCTCTAGGAGAGGAAAAATGTGTGGGGGAGAGACAGGAAAAGAGACGGCGAAATTTGCGGTTCCCTAGCTGAGGGGTTCCAAAATGTAAGAGACTGTCAGGACAAAACTTCAACAAGGAATTTTTAAAGTATTTCCTGATGAAAAAAAAAAAAAAATAATGCTCAGTCTTCAGAAAACCCATGTGGAAATCTAATTGTTCAATGAGGACTCCGTATGTCAGGCTGGCATCCTGAACCGAGCAACTGGTGTGCGCGGCAGAGGGCTTGCTGCCAGCCGTGACGTGGGTTCAGCTGAGGAGCCCTGCCTGACACCTGCGTGGCTGCGCTGTCCCAGTCTGAGGCTGCCCACCGCTTCCCATCATGAGACCATTTTCCAGTTGTTTATAACACTGCCAGACGTTAGATGTTCAGGCTGAAACTTTCCACACCAGATGTCTGCCTCAAAACCATTTTAATAATCTTTTGCTTTCGCTGTCAAAATGGCTCGGCCACAGTTGAGGATGAAGCTCCTTCTTTATCTGTGCAAAAACATTTTCTGGCAATCTCATCTTTGCGAACGTCTGGCATCTCCCCACTTGGATCACAGATGTGAAGCTTTGACACCTGAGGAACCTTTGTTGGCCCAGATGTGTCTCCCGCTATCTCTGCAAAAATCCACCCAAACGTAAAAACCTCCAAGAGCAACAGTAGAGACCTGCCAGGGTTTAGCAATTAGATGCTCAGCAGATGGGGCCTGTGCTGACCCAAATCCATTTGGGAGCGCAGCAGGAGATGGGTGCAGGCCATGGGGCTGAGAGCAGAAGACCTGCCCTTTCTCTCCCTTAGGCCACAGGGGTCGGGCAACTAGGGAAGGCAAGCCGCCAGATCTGCCTGTGGAAGGGGAAGGAGATGAACACTGATGGAAGAGGGCAAGACCTGGCCGAGGAGGCTGAGAGCATCCAGGGAGACCAGAACTAGAAACTGGGGTCGGGAAAAGGAAAGCCAGGAAGTCCTGACCACAGAGACAAAGTGAGAAGCTAGGGATGAAGGAGGGAAGGGGGCACCATGGTCAGACATGATTGGAAAGCAAAAGAGTCCGGTAGTGTTGTCTCTGAGGAACTGGGACAGACCTCCTGAGGGTCTGAGAGAGAAGCAGGACATCCCCACCCGGGAGGAAGCAAGTGGGAAGGGGGGCGGCACATAGAGAGCAGGAACGGGAGCACAGCAGGGAAACCGAGACCCTGAGTCCTGGAGATGAGGGAACACTGGTCAAATGCTGGCACTGGAGCAGGTCAGGAATGGAGGGAGGAAGGAGGAGCTGGGCCTGACGGGCAGGGGACAACCGGCCTTGGTGTGCACACAGGGGGAAAAGGGACTCGTGTAGATGGCAGAGCATAGCATTTCTGAAGGGTTGGGAAAAGCCAAGCACAACGGAGATACTTGCTGAATCACAGCAGCTTGTACATAAGTTTTTAATATTCATGGCATTAATTAGGATATTTGCGGGAGGGATATAAGACAGTATTTAACTCCTTAGCCCCCTGAAACTCTATCGCATGATACCACACTGACACCACCTGATGGTTTAAGCCATCAACAGGTTTAAAACTTCAGGTGTCCTGGGCAGAGCTCAGCTACTTGACATCATGTAATGGGGGAAGAGCAGGTTGCTGGTGGTTAACCCTTCTTGGGTCTCACTAACTGCATATTACCTGCATCCTGACCTTGTGGTTTTTATCCAGGCAATACTGTCATTGATCTTAAACAACTTCAAAAAAATAAGGTATGATAGGTGAATGCAATACATCATTTCTGTATTCTGCAAGTTCCATTTGAGGTGCAATTGGTACAAACAAGCATAACCCTGTGTACCATTAAACACTGTAACATGAACGACTTTTCATGGGGTATATACATACACACACAAAAGCCCACAGGTCATACATGCTAAAACAACCCAGAAACCTAACATACTATGTAAAATATTAAAAGAAAAATAATAACAGCTTAGCCAAAAATCTCTGTCTACAGAGAAAGAGCCAGAACAAGTGGAAAACCGGTCTTTTCCTTGTGGCAATCAGCAGCCAATGCATGTGAAACACAGTCCTTTTTAGTGTGAGCTACATGATACCTTCAGAATAGTCCTGGAAACTAACAGTGATTTGTTATTACATTACTCTGTGGCTAGGCTGGCTTCTTGAGAGTGGTAGCCAAATTACAATGGAAACAATGACAGATGTACATATGTTGGATGGACAATGCTATCACAGTGAATAATCTCTAAACCAGTTTAAATCGGCAAAAGGTCTTGCATTTATTCTAGGCAAAGTGGATAAGGTTTCAAAATTTAATTAAAAGACTAACTAGTGGTTTACTATTATGCTGAATAAACTTGTGTCCCATGTGAGGACAGAATTACCATCAGTGCCAATTATACGATGGTTAGTATTCTGTATTAGAAAGCACTTTCTGATTTAAATAAAGTGATTCCTACATGTAAGAAACCAGTGATCTGTCATGCAGTTCATAAAGGTAGCGTATACAAGACTGATTACTCTGGTCCTAATGCCTTCAAAGCACTGATTGCCGAGGTTGTAAATTAAAAGCTTGTGAATGGTGAGCAGGCAAAGGGGTTGGTCATTAGTCATCCTGAGGCACACATTGCTCACCGCTGCTAACTTCTTGTGTTGGCAACAGCACTCTGCAATTAAGCACGGAACTTAGCATTTCTTTTCTAAAACACAGGTCAACATGCAGTGCAGTTCACAGACTAGTGTGTGGTCATCTCTTGCAAGCGGGAGGTTTTCTGAACTGCAAACGAAAGCATTAGCTTGTTTTGCTCTGTTAGTGAAAAACAAATAATTTGGTTTGGACCACACACCGAATTAATCATTTTTGGACACACTGCACATGTAGAAATTTGTTCCAGTTTTTGTTCTGATTTTTCAAAATGATTGTCCTGGATGTTCTCACATTGTCGCAGAAAATCAGATCTGAAAAATCCTACTCTCAAGGTGAGGCTTCAGTTTAAATTTTGTTGCATGTATTGTATTCGGAAGAAAGGATAATTCCCAGGCAATGTGCTCTATTATTACTAGTTGCTGCTTATTTCAAAGTCCTGGATAACATCTCCTAATAAAACAAACGGAAAACATTTCTCTGATTTCTGGCAAACAAGTGAACACATGTTTTTAGAGGAAAATTTTCAATACCAGGATACTAATTCCTGCAATTCTAAATACCTGAAATTAAAAAGTGTATTTAAAAGTATTCCAAATGCTCTGGCTTGCATTTTTGGTTAGATGTTGCTTTTGTTTTGCATAACTGACACTAAAAGTTTAACTTAAGAACACAGTATACAAGTACTTAATAATAGCTACTAAAAAGACATAAAATGTTAAACAGCAAATATGGATTTAACTTCTTTATAGATTCTCCTTTCCTCTATGGCCACTAAACATACATGCAGCTAAATCATCACAAAATAAACCCAAACACCAAAACAGCAAAAAGACCTCCACCTTGCACATTAAATGTATGTAATTCTGGCAATTTGAATTATTAAGAATGACAGTAAATATAAATACCACCTACCTTCACAGATCCATTCTCATAGTCAGATCCTTGCAGCAGATGTAGAAAAGAAACTATGAAAATGTTCACAGTTGCCCACGGTTTGTACATTCTGATGTTTAAAATCCACAGGTTACTACACAGTCGTCGTCATATAGCTGGAGGTGTCTGTTTCAAAATGCATTTCTCTATCGGCAATACAGAAAAGAAGAGCTTCCAGAATTTCTCTTATAAACTCACAAAGGATTCCAACATATGAGAGTAAATATCTGGCTCTTTACTGCTCAAAACAGTTGTTAGTTCATCTAAAGAATGTCATTTCTTAGAGCGGATTTTAGATACACTTGAAAGAAAACCATGATAAGGATTTAAATAGATATGTATCTCTATATATACACATACAGGCTCACAAGTGATCAGGTATGAATTCCAGTTAATGAAGTTAATATATCTTCCATCAAGACACAAAGAGGCATTCAAAATCCATCTGTGGTCCAGAAAATGTAAGAAATCTGCTCTATTCTGTGCTCCGTGTTACAGCAGCCTTTTAAGATGGTAGTGTAATGACCAATGTTTTGAGCTCGAGAGCTGTAATCCAACTCTGTATTAAAACTTTTTTCACAACCTTCATGGAAGCTTGCAGAAGCATGTGTCTTAAATCTGATACAGACTTTGGCAGTAACACAGTCAAATTTTGGCTTTAATCCCATTTTGTCCCTACCAATAGCATAGCAGTTTTTGAACTAACTGATGCAATCTAGACTCCCATTATTTTAAAGAAGATTACCTGAAACATGAAACTTCAGCACACGTTCTTACACAGCACACATATTTTAAGTTACTTCTTCAAAAAAAAAGAGAGGGAGGGAAAGGAAAAGAGAAAGGCTGACTTTCTTTAATGTGTTCTATCTTATGTGGCATAGGGTTTTCTGAATAGATTTTAAAAAGGAAAGTTAAAAACTCTTTGACAACAAACAGGATTTTGTTTTTTTAGTGAAAGCTCATGAAGCTACAGCTATAAAAGGGAAAAATATATTTTTATTGTAGCAAAACACAATCATTATTTCTGCCCCAAGGTATGTATGCATTTTCACTGTATATTTCCACTGGTTAAAACCAAAATGGAGATCTAACATTTAAAATTATAACATAGACAAAGGCCCTGATAATTACGTATGTTAAATCTGTACTCATATAATATATTTTCTTCAGGAGAGTAGTTCCACTCTCACGTAGCTTAGAGTTTGCAGAATCAGACTCTACAGTTGCTAACATAAAACAGGCACGTACCTAATATTTCAGAGCACTGGTTTCCTACCTCTGACATCCAAGCAGTAGCTCTCTTAAATACAAGTCATGCTTCTGTAACTAACATTAGCTTGCATAATTTCTTCTTAAGTATTCATCACAAACGGACATTGGAGAGAAAATTATGTGAATCCAGTCTTTCCAGCTGTTGTCAGTTAACTGAGTCATTACGTTTTAAAAACATATATGTAACTGGAATATTTTTCAGCTTTGTCTTTTGCCACTTGTTTTGTGAAGGCAATCTATGTCTCATTTTTTGGCTTCCTCCCTCATCCAGCCCACACTGGTTCGTACAAGGACAGCAGGAATTTCACCTCTTTGACTTGCGTGTGAAAAAGCTTCTCTCTCTGTATACCTGCTTTTCCCCGATACCTTCCCCGCACCCAGGCTGACAGCGATATTCCCGCAGTTCCACAGGTCCCACGCTACAAGGGACATTCTGTGTCTGTACTGTAGTTTACCATTAAAATACTATAACTATTTCCTTTATAATTTTAAATTAACATATTATCTAATGCTTATGTGGAGTCACCTCGACCTCATTTAATGTCTGCATTTCCCTCCTGATACTAATATCCATCTCCCCGCAGGAGCTGAAAGCCTGCTGAAATAAATGAATATGCCTTAGCCTCGGATGCACTGCTTCAGCATAAGGGATCAAACAAAAAAAACGCCACTATACTCCCAGGTCTGCATAGTAATAACTTTCTGTTGACCTGTAGTTAACTGGAGGGAGCACCTGGCCATCAACGTCTCTCGTTTATGGGATCATTGCGTGCATGCATGCCCTCATGCCCGGTGAGTGGGATACTTACACAGCCTGTCTCCAGCACCGTTCAGGGATGAGCTGCCCTGTTCCCCTGGCAGGGCTGGTGCAAAATTTCACCAGCCAGACCAAGCACCTGGAGCAAGCCTTCCCTCCGGCCGTCAGCCAGACTGCTTCTGTCCTTCTCGCATGCATCACCTCTCCACTTCGTAAGTTGGCAAAAGCAAGGGAAAGCCCAGGAGCAGCTCTGAGGTTTTTAACTACCAGCTATGGAATTTCTCCTGTCAGCCCAGCAAGTGTTTAACTGCTCACACAAAGCCAAACAGCTTCAGTTGGGGAGGGTGAAAAGCACCTGTGGTGGTATGTTCTGCAAATCAGCAAGGAATGTTTCCAAGAACAAGAGCATAGCTCAGGTCTCTGCTCTAAATCAAGAAGGAAAGTGATTCAAACCCAGCGGGTCTCACATCCTCAGCCTCTTGCCCTTGCGAGACCCACAAACTGTACTTAAGGGACTCTTAGCAATCTAGCACTAGAAAATCAGGGCTGTTTGCTCTGGAGATGTTGGAGGGAAACACCTCAGTAATATTTTGTGTGTGTTTTAGTTCATCACCATTACTTACCAAATTCAACTCTGAATGACAAACACATATGGAAAGACCAAACTTGCGTCTTTCTCAAAGCAAACCGTTCATCAGAAAAGTTCACCCACCTCTGGCTTCAGTGGGCTTTTTGGCAGGAAGACTGAACTGACCCTCAGGCACTGAATCGAACTCCTTCACAGGAGCAAGTTAAATGCAACAGGCAGAAGACAAAAAATACCTAGTCTCTCCCTTAGGACTCAGACACAAAGACTAGCAAAGAAGGAAAAAACCCTTTTGTTAACTGAAGAGGACTTTAAATTTAGCTCAAAGTTGTTAGTGAAAGCAAAGGCAAAGCAAGAGAACTCAGTTGATAGGACCGCAGAGCAACTCTGATGTGATGGTTTTTTGGGAAGCAGCTTTTTCACCTTCTGCACCACTGTCCCCTTCCCTTTCCCTATTGCTCTTGTCTCTCTCCTCCAGTTCAGGATACGAATCAGTGCTCCCTCCAGCACCATCTCAGCCCTGCTCCTCACACAGCTTTCTTACCATTTTTCCTGCCTACTGCTGCACTGAGAACAATTTAAATACTTTTGCATAGGAGCTCAAAACTCAGAAGTACGTTGAGATTATATTGCAGGCTGCCCGCAACAGCAGTGAGCAGACACCTCCTAGGGCTATGCCCGATGTTTTCATTTAATATATGAACACAAGTTAACAATACTCACATTCTGGTTTCTTATTTTATCTCAGTTTGCTATTGTAGAACCACCTGCTCAGTTCTGTGCATGGCTGATATCTGTATTTCATTTAAAATTGAGCACTGTATAAAAAAATCTACATAACTATTTACATGACTACTTTTGTAACTGAACAAGCAGCTCCATTGACATCAACAAAGCTAAATACTGTGTAATGAACTGAGAATTCAAACATTTATGTCACCTTTGGGTGAGCAGCTAATAGATTAATATTGTGGCAAGTCAGCTCTGCAAGAAAAGCTTAAAAATTTCGTTTAGTTAAGTCTGTTTCAAATATTGATCAACACTGATGTCTCAAATGGATGAACAATATGGATGAAAAGAAGTTTACATCTATTTACCTGCAAACATTACGTATAATTTATTAAACAATGTTTTAAGCACATGAGTCTCTGTTCCAAAGTAAGTCTCACATACAGCGCACAGAAACCCTGATTCACTAATTCCCATACTCTGTTTTTGTGATGGAAGAGAACAGAGCCAGAACTTGGCAGATATTCCTAAGAACATATTAATCATACTTTCTTGGTACTTTCCACTAATTTTTAAGATAGACTATAAAGACCAAGAGCAGTTTATTTACCAGAACTGCTTACCATGGTGTGTTGCAGGTTCTGTACTTGGGCTTCACAGCAAATAAAGGGAAAAAAGGCCAATACAGATGACTAGAACTCAAAAAATAGCACCATATTAAGCTTACGCATTTCTTGCATGCATACACACCTAGGGAACAGAAGAATTTCTTGACAATGCTGAACAACTCATATTCTTCAAGCTGAAATTCTTTCAGGTGAGACAGTAAATTCCTTCAGCTATGTGAAAATAACTTAGACCGGCAGATGGGTCCAGACTAGTGTTACTATTTGCCAGACAAAACTAAAAGGGAAACACCTCAAACAAAAACCATCTTCATTTGGAGAAATGTAACAAAACACATAAGAAAGCTATTTCAGGCCTTTTAACACAAGACTAAGCCATAAATCAATAGGACTACTCAGATCATGGAAGGTTTGTGAGGATATGCCCTAAATAAACTCCAATTAAACTGGTCAGTCTCAGATTGCAAAGTTAAAATTGGAGATCAATAAAGGCAGTTCATTGCCTTTGCTTCAAGTAAAGTATTATTTTACCAGATACTTCACACTTGAGAACTCCACGCAATTTCAAGTTTCAGCATGGCACAATATTCAGGGAAATAACGTAATTCCCAATGAAGGTCATTAAGTAAGTATTTGTAAGATGATTCTATGAGCAGATCTGTACGTTCCCTCTAAGTAATCCACACACAGAGGAACTATTGTTTTCTTGAAAATTACATAGAAAAAGAAAAATTGGGTCAATTATGTCAAATATTACAAACAAGAATCTAGCTTAGATTTAACAAGACACTCATGACACAGCAATTATATGGCAATTAGAGGTCACTCAGTGCACATTACTAAATTCATTATCAAGTAATTATTAAATTATTTTTAAAAATAAAGCACTGTTTAGTATAACAGCTAGTGGCATCAGAAATTTCTATCAAATAGCAGCATGCTTGAAACATCACACCAAGCGCTAAGCTGGATTGGTAAAATTTAGAAAAATATGCAAAATCCAACCTGCCAAGTCTCAGATTCAGAGCACGACAAGACTCTGCCGAGGCTGTGCTAGGGAGTGATGGGGGCAGCACCAACCAGCCACCTCCAGAGCCAGCCCTCACGCCAGCCAGGCTGCTGCTTCGTCTCAGAAGGTTACACTTTAGCTACCCTTAAATTAGATAGCCTAATTGTCTGCTTGCTGCAGCAAACCTGGAGCTCAGTGCAGGCTGAAAAACCTGCCCGAGAAGCGGGCCAACCCAACGGGGTGCTGTGCCTCCGCTGCGCTCGGGGCTGCGGTGGCTAAACTGCTATCCATACCCAATCTAGCTAGCTTAAAGTTCACTAGGGAATGTCTACGCAAGCTACAAACACACCCTTGGCTGAAGGGCAGGCATACTCTTCGCTTTAGCAAATACCAACCACAATATCCACCGGTTCAGTTCTCAGCCACGCCACGCCGCGTCCCGGCTCAGAGGAGGGACGCTGTTGTTAATGGCATGCAGCGGGAGGAGCGCCATCAGCAAAAGGCAGATAAAAGTCACAAACAAACATTTTTGGTTGAACTTTTGAGTGATGAACACAGTTTTGAATTGCTCTGTCTTTGAAAGGCTCAGCCTCAACCTCATGAAGAGCACAGCTGCCTTGTTACCCTTCTCTAGTTCACATTTGTAATACCCACTGCCTGGAAAGATGGAAGACCACTGTGGGGATGGCCGCTGTGCTAAGCAACAGCTGTAGCTAGCCCAGGTATGAAGAAATCGGCATTTCTTTGGTTTCAGTGCTTCCTTTGCATCTGTTTGTGCAACTCCAACTTCTAAAGAGCCTAACCTATGCGGCCCCCGATCCAGAGAGCAAGACCTCTCTCTGGATTCCTGTTATTCATATTTATCTACAACAATGGGAGCTCTGTGTCTGCTTGTCTTCACATCCATCTGTGTTTACATAACCGTTAATGAGGGCACAACTGGAACGATAATCAAACTTTAATTACAGAGGCATGTAATAGCATTCACAAACCTTTATTTCGCTTGTGACTTTTATAAGTCCTCACTTCTTTCTACAGAGAAATGAGGCAAGCTAAACAGAAAGATAAAAGCAGTCTCAAGGTTAAGGAGAAGAAAGGGAAAGAAAAAAGGGGGAAGGGAGGGGAGACGAGAAGAAGGAGAGGGAGTAGGAGGGAGAGAGGGAGCTCTGACCAGGGAGCAGATGCCATCCTTCGCACCTATTATCGTAGCAAGGGCCTTGCCTCCAGACTGTGAAACACTGGCTGGATGGTGTTTAAGTATGTCTGAGGGCCACCACCTTTTCAAGTCTGAAACAGCTCACAAAGCCAAGGAAGGAAGCAGATACCAAGAAGATGGATTCAACGTCAACAGTTCAATGTCTAATTCAATCTGACACTCCAGCCTCTGCTGCTGTACGGTAAGAAAGGCAGGTATAACTGCAGAGCACAGTGAGTATCCAGACTGCTGAATCCTGAATGGGCTGCAAGCAAAACAGATGAACTCGTGGGTGCTTGTGAAGAAGAAAATGATGATAGGTTCTCATTTGCTCCAGTACACGTGGTACCGTTGCTAAATCACCCTGGGACTTAAGGGTATGCGCAGCTTGCACCAACTTGCGTAACTGAATAGATTTGTTGTATTATGTACATCAAGCCTAGAATTTCTCAAGAGAAAGATGTGACTGCAGATGACATCAACATCCTTAACCTTGCAGTCCCTGGGTAATGTTTTGAGCAAGTTAAAGAGCTTTACCTGCTCCTCATGTACACGCTCCTATCTCCTGCTGCAATGGACAAGGTAGCACCAGCTGGCAATTACGCTTTGGTCAGAACAAGATGTTACCTATTTCCACGTGGAAGAACAACAACACAGTTTGTACTTTAAACATTTCCTTTCTTTCTCGTGCAGTACTGTAGAGTCCTACAGCAATATAATTCAAGTGGCTGTACGGTGGATGGTGGCAGCAGAACAGCTACAAGACATCCGGGAGAACTGACACAGCCTTACAATGATGAAAATAGCATCATAAAACATCTGTTAGATGAGAAAATATCCATTTAGTCTATTGGCTGTTGCATTCTCAGAGGTCAAAGAGCAAATGCATGTTACAGGCCTGGTCAGTTAAAGCTGAATTCATTCAAGGATATTTTCTGAAGCAGTCCTTACCACAGGATCACCTTCAAGTGCTCCTGGACAGTTTCATCCAACTCATCGCAACTGTTCTTTGAGGTAGGCAGGCTTTGTGATAGATGTGGAAAAATGCAAGATTAGTTTCATCTTTACACTTTAGACACCGGGCTAGACTTCGCCAACATAAGCAGCTGGTGGAACTGTAGGCATGATTTAGTCTATCATAACAGGAGCACAGAAAAAAATAGTCTCACAACCAAATATATTTACCTAAAACGTAAATTACCCTTTGGCATTTTTGAGGACATTTTAATCATATCCAGTGTACTCAAAAAAGTTCTTAGTTGAAAGTAATACAGAATACCTCAAGTTCAAGCACCTGGCCAGGTTCCAGGGCTCAGCTGTTTTTGTTTCCTAGTTCTGATGTCCTGTCAGGGAGATGAGGCCTTGAAATAAGCAGAAACAACCCCCTGGGAACACTTTCTGTGCCCAGGTCCCAGACTCTTGACCCACTGGGTATGGCCAGAGTATACTGTGAAAACATCCTCGCCCTCAAGGCCAGCAAGGGACTCCAAGGCTAAGCCAGAAACACAAGATAGCTTAAAGACACCTGTATTCACCCTCCCTGCCTCTCCCTGTCTTCATGGAAAACAAAGCAGCTTTTTTCAGGAGTTTTTAGCAGTAGAAATTCCTTGGAACAAGTGCCTTCACCCAGCATTTCTCCCAAACTGAGACCCCGACTCCCCGTACAGACATTTTCGCAAATAAAGGCAGCTAACAGATCAGAGATAACAGGCACAGAAGTAGAAGTGAAGATGTTCAGAGGGAGCAGATTTTGATACAAGTCCTAGGCAAACTGAAACCACATTGTGGAAGGTATGACACCAAGAGGGTGACAACAGAAGGGTTTATACATTTATTTTCTACAGGTGATTTCCTTGCTTACTTCTGTAGCACCTTGAAGAAACATCCTTGGAGCAATATATGCATATATGACAGATCGTCTGAGAACAGGTACAAGGTTCAGCATATTTGACCTTGCAGTGAACACCCTGAGAGTGTGCACACAGTGGTTTACAATGACAGCAAAGCCCCAAAAGTTAATTTCAAGACTTATACCTATTTGAGGACACTTTAGAGTAACAACTCAGTAATCTGAAAATAGAACCCATCTGGTGCATCTTAAAGTTTGGGTATGAAATGTTTATTATTTACAGTTGGTTTCACTGCTTTAACATTCACAAACATTAGGTTGATAAAAGGGTAAATCCCTTGGATTGGGTATATATATATCCTAAATTGGATATAAATCTCCCTGACATCAGCAAAGGAAAATTAATGATCTCTCTCTTGAGGATGTTTAGAGAAGTAAATGTATACTGTAAAGTATGTATATCACAAAGTTCATCTCTAGCTCTAATAGGATGATTTTTTTCACACTTAAAACACAAAAGAACTTCTGTGCTTTTCCAAGAAATCCGTGTTTCCTGTCTCTGTTACATCCTATTGCTATCAATAATGTATAAACATAAACACAGTTTGTCAACTTCACCCTGCACTTCCTATTGAAAAACAAAATAAAAGATGGCCTGGCCAACTGGCTTTTGTAAAGAGTTTTCATCCCCAAGTTGATAGCGCTATTCCAGCTCTGTCTGCCTGCATACCAAGATCTAACAAACACTTCAAATCCATCGTCATCTGGTCAGTCACCTATGTGAAATGATCTACTTATCTCTACTGCCCATCCACTGCAGATGTCAGGGTTCAGAAGACCAGGTGCCATCAAGGCTTCTCAAAGGACAGGAGGAGTCCTGAAGCAGCTCAGAGAGTGCCCTGGCATTCACTCGTCTCTGAGCCTGCTGGTCTCATACCCAAGTGAAGCCTATTTTTTTATGCCTGCTGTTCCCCACATCTGCTCCCAAGTGTAAGATTCTTCAGCTGTGTTCAGATAACACAGAAATCCTGATGGATCACCAGGTCATGGTGGTGTAGAGTAGAAGAATTTGCTTGGCCATATAAACCATAAGGTTTTACACAGAGTATTTTACAATGTCATAACAGCTCTGAGAGACCTTTTCATCTATCTGGGAATTACTCTGTTGGTGGTATTTGATGAATGCTCCATGAACTTAAGCCTCTAGCACTGCCTTTTGGCCGGGCTATTCATAAAAAAAATCCTCTAGGCTCAGGAGGGCAGTCAGGGAACAGCAAGCAAATCTGTGCTGTTTAAAAGAAAAGGGAAAAGACAAGAACCAAGTAAAATAACGAGATATTCTTATGTTCATATCAACTGCTAGGATAATCTTTAAATGCAGTAGAGAAATTTGATAGAAGAATTTCTAATATAAAAAGTGAACACTATTTAGATTCTGAAATTTTACTTTAAAAGTAAGAAATAAAAAAAGCAAAGAAAGCAGGCAGACATGCGTCCCAAGGAAATTAAACCTTAATTAACTAAAAAACTTCTGGGAATATATCATGACTGTGACAGGTTAAAAAACAGTAGTTAATATCAAATTTTCAGCAAGTTTTAAAACACTGCAAAAAAATACATGATCTGTACCTAAATCTTCAACTCTTGGTTTTGTGATACCTTCACTTTGACAGAAAGCTCTTCAGAAATAAGGTCAGCCCTTATCTGGCAGGTACTAAGCCTTAAAGAGCCGGAGATGTAGTAAAATATTTTCATGTTTTCAAAAAATAATTTTCAATGCTCCATAAAAGACACTAAGAAGCAGGTCTTAACCCCATAAGTAGATTTTAATCAATTTTGGGGGGGGATTGACTGGGAACTGAGGATACCTCTAGATTGTTAAGTATGAACAGTCAGAGGGTTTTGAATATTGGATCTCTGCTCCTCCACCCTAATTCATGGTTATCTTGCTCCCTAGCCCTGTTTTGGACCATTCTGGTTAGCTCACTCCAAGGCAACACCCAGGTATGGTTCTGGCAATAGTTCATTCCAGAGATCTCTTTATCAAATGAACAAGACTGTAGCAAGGGAATTCCCTGACTCCCCTCACACAGAGCTTTATGATAGTCTTCTAGCAGGCTTTGCACAAGTGTCTTCCTGTCATGCCCCAAGGCATGGTACATACATAATTATGATCTAATAATTAAGTCATTAAGGATAATGATGTTTAAAAAGTCATAAAAAGGGATAATCATGACTTAAAGCCACAGGAACATCACATGGAGATTAGAGGAAATGTCTGGCCAAATACTACATAGCCCAGATTCAGCCAACCTGCTCATAAATACTGGTCTGATGGGTTGGCCTGAAGCAATCTGGACATAAATCCCTTGACCTCAGGGAGAGGGCCTGTCCCTCTTTTATTCAACATTATACAAATAGTCAAAGGGACTACTTGAGGGTTAGAAAACATATGCTATAAGGAACGTTTTGTGCAGATCTGCATCTTCTATGACCTTTGATGCAAGCAACATTGACATCCCTGATTTTGTCTTCTGCTATTGAGGGACCAAAGCAAATACAGTAAACAGATAATTACTTATGACTCTTTCTGCCAAGCTGAACTTCACGTTAAGAATATTTCTCTGGCATGCATGCCACCCCACCCACCATTGTTTTGGATACAATAAAGAGGAAGCAGAACACAGCAAAAGAGCAGACAAGACACACAGAGGATGAGAGGATCCCAACATGATGTAGGTTCATCAGGACTCATAGTGACTTAGGGTGTCTTCATTGCTTCCCCAAAGAGAAACTCTGTCTCCCCATTACAGTCTCACCAGATGATCCCCAAAGCTGGAAAGGCAGGCAATACACAAGACAAACTCATCTGGAGAACAGTTACCATGTTAAGTGAAACTACAGGCCTATTACTGTTGTCCTATTGTCCTATTTTGGGGAAAAGAAGAACTTTATTCTGGGCCACTTAAATTTTCAGAATTACTGAAGAGGTTTAAAAGAAATGATCAGCCCAGGTGAAACAGTTCCTGCTGACGTCAACGGAAAGGTTCCGTTTCCAATTTCGACTTCACAATTAATGCAGAGGTTGAGGGATTGATGTGTATCATGAAAATCAAGAAGAGGTTGAGCAATTAGTAAAAGCACAAGCATTATGGAATATTTAGGAACTTTCTGATCTGAAAGTTTTGAGAGCATGTTTGTAAATTTATACTTTAAAGGCTGTGGGGAGATGCAAGGAACGTGACGAGCCCACAGTTACGGCTTCTGGCAACAATGTCAGTAACTCTCACCTTAAGCCTTATCAAGAAGTGTCTTTCAGGCTGCAATTATTAGGGCAGAGCTACCTTGTTCTTAAACTGAACAGTCGCCATCAGTCAGTACACTGTGTGGTGAAGTTCTACTTATTGTTAGCGTCGTCAGGATCTTTGAATAAAACAGATATTTAAATATGAAAAGAAATTATAGGAACCAAGTTGTATATTCTGAAATTATTTTTTCAAAACACTTCTGAAAAATTAGTTTGCTCAGAAATATTTAAGTTTCTCTTAAAATCAGTTTAAAATCCTTACAAGATTTTTTTATCTAAATACCTTTAGATTCACACTTTCTCAGTGTTGACACAGAATGTTTCTACCATGAAAGAAGGCCATTTTCCCTCCGCTTTCAAGCTAGATCTGTGCAGCCAACCTTTTCTCAAACACTGGATATGAAGGATGGCCCATGTTGTTGCATGGACTATGGATAAGAAATGGCTGAAATACTCCAGTACGTGTTTTAAATACAGGAGAAGATGATACAAAGGAGAGGAGTCTGTAAAAAGTGGATAGTCCCATTCAAATAAAACCTTACATTTTTATGACATACGTTTCATTGTCAGCACAGAACTGTCCCACAAGGTTCTCACCGTCACTCTGTATTCATTTAAACCTTGAATACCATTTTCCAAAGCGACATACAGGATTTTATATGAAGTAATCTGCAATTTGGACATATCAACAGTGCCCTTTTAATAAAGGACAGATAAAACTTCCTGGAGAATTTATTTTCTGAGAATTCTGATTTACACATCACTAGTACCAGTTTACCAAATTATTGAACTTCTGATTTATATGAGATCATTTTTTCCTCTTCTCACTTTTCTAAGGGATGGATGGAAACAGTAACATTGTGATATGAAATATCATTTCAAGTTACATATAAATAAAAATGTAGCTCCTATGGCCTGTTGCTGGTCTGTCAATTTCTGGCTTCGTGGTTGAATGGCAGAGTTCCGACTATATTCCCAGACACTGAAGTCTGTTTATAATACTGGAGAAAACTAGCTGTATAAACCTAGATGTTATATGTAAAATATGTGGCTATTTATACATAAAATCCTTACAGAAGAGTTACAAAGTAGCATCAAAGACAATTGCATAAATGTTCACAGGCAATTTTTCTGTTACATTACGAACCCTGTTATTTTCTGTAAATCAAAAAAGTTTTAAAAGACAAAATGCATTTTACTTGTCTTTCACTTACAAATACAGCCAAATCAGATAAGAAATATTTTCCATTGCTAACCTGGGCCAAGAATGCTAACTAACAGTACGGTTCATAAGGGTCTCACTGAAAATAGATGTTCTAAATATGTGGTTAGATTAGGCTGTCTAAACATCTGTAAAAGCACAAGGAAAGCTATCCGGCAAGGGTGCCTTTCATTTATTATTGTAATATTTTCATAGAGTATGACTTTTATTGGCTACTGCGTTTAATCCCCATTGCATCTGCTTCCCTTCTTTCAGTGATGAGGATTAAGCAATAATTCCCAGTATCTTGAGACATACACACCAGATCAATTAAAGTCCAGCATACATATTAAAATGCTGATTACTGCTTCCTCTTTTGGTTGGAAGTACTGAGCAGACCTATAGATCGTCCTAAATCTCTTAGCAAGGGAATTAGGACTGCAGACGTGAACATGGAAAACCTGTGTCCCTGTGTTCGGATCATCCTAATCATCCATTTACTACACAGAGAGTATAGGAGAGCTAAGCAGTCAGAGGCTGCAGTAGAACATCTCGGTCGCTGCTGGAAAGCGTATTGTCGGGGGGACAGCTCTTCCCCGCAGGTTGCTCGCCATGGGTGGCCCTTGCGGTGTGCAGGCATGCAGCCCCGCTGAGATAAAAGGGCAGAGAGCCTTGGGTCCTAAATCAGTTCCAGCAGGTGGCAAGACAGATGTGATAGATGACATTGAGCATGTAAATAATAATCTCGTAATGCAAACCTGCTCTGTGGGCATTTTTCTTTCAAGCACGGCAGTGTCAGCAGTACTGGGAGGCTGAAGAGGAAATGAAAGCAGCGAGCTGTCAATCCACTGGCACGTTGTTCTGCTCAACCACAGCCTTTTGTTGTTTTTATTAAGAGCAGCATCTCACATATTTGCAAATCTTGTCATCTTGTTGTTTGCCAGAATGCCATTTTCCAAAAGCTGAACAGAAGCTTTAAGAAGAGTTGAATACAGAGATTTACCAACATACCCACTGCCAGGCTCAGTGTGAATAAGGAGTGTCAGCACTGAAATAGTGAGTCACAAAAATCAAGGTTAGTGTACAGAGTTTTAAAAATCATATAGAAAGGACTGCACTGAACTGGGCCGAGGGGTTTCACGGACTTGGGCAGTGAGTGGTTCAGGCACAGATGCCTCTTTAGTTAATGTCTGTAAGCCTTAGGTACAGTTGTCATCTGAGTGATGGATAATAAAAACAGATTTACAGACGTGTCTTCTTATTTCCAACCTCACAGACACAAACAGGACAGTGTAACAGACTCGGGGTATTCTTAATGCTGCTTTACAACCCGCTTGCAGTCAGCAAGGTGATTTTAGACAATGACCAACTTCCCCAGGACAGTCTAGCACCTCTTTCAAAGGCGGTGTTAAGGGTACGTTTGTGTGTGTGTGTAAGTCCTATCAGACAACTGCAGCTCCGTATATGCTGCTTTTCAGTTTTGTGCATCTATGTCCATGCGCACATGTGCGCATGTGCTCTGAATAAGCACACTGGAGTAAATATCAAAGCAGTAATTCCATTTTTGGCTGTGCGGAACCCAGCAGTCTTGTGCATTGAAAATCTGAAGTCTAACTTAACCTCCGAAACTCCTTGCACTGAGCCAGATCACTCAGCATCCAAGGGAATTACTGGTACCTATGACTGGATTCATTTCCTCTAACTTTAGACTGCCTCCACTGACTCTGCAGTGATTCTAGGGTGACCAGCTCAGGTACGGATGGATTCTGTCTTCAGGGTTGCAAGCAACTCCTTCAGATGTCCTTCAGCCATGTAGTAAAATCAGAGGGTTTTCCAGATGTATTTTTCTTCTGCTTCTTGTATACTGCCTGGAAAATGTTAATTTCGTAGAAACATTTTAATTTATTATACTAACTAAGCCAATGACTTATCACTTCTTACAGAATTCACAAAATATCCCATCCGAGGTTGTTAGTTCACTTGAACTGAAACATTTCAACCCCATGTCTTTCTTTCCTCAAGGTGAATGATGTCTTCCAAAATTTTCTGCGGGTCCCTCAGGCTTTTAGACACGCTGTCTGTTTCTTAAATAACTTCTAATAACCCCACTTTCTGCCTTAGTTGCTGTCATGTAGCGTTAGCCTCTAGCAAAGGATTTCCCTCTAGATCAGTTTACTCCCTATTTGATTCAATCTCTTTCTTTTGGCATAACTTACTGCTTTCATCTTTAGAAGCTTCCCTCCGTTATTAACTAGATTTGTTTCACAGTCACACCGTAACCATGCAGGCTGCAGCGGGGATTACTTAAAAGTAAGGAAACAGCTTTTGTTCTGTATTGAACTATGCTGCACTACTGCTGGGAGAAGTAATTACATTTAATAGAAGATGTGGTTTACTATTTGAGATGTATAGTAGTCTCACTGGAGATACTATACCGAATATTACATACACATCTGTTAAATTCCAATACTCCACAACTGGTGTATATTTTCTAATGTTAGAAGGCTTTAGAAGGACTTTCTTTTCAATTATTAATCAAATTCTTAAGTGTGGTGTGTCCTTTGCATTGTTCTATGCTTTGCTCTTCAATGCAGCCAAGTTAATATTGCTATCAAAGTATTACTTTGCACTAAAAGGATTTTTTGTGTGTCAAATTTTCAATGAGTACCAGAGTGAGAAACATTCATATGTTAATAATACACACCCACTCGCTAACTACTAACAAGCTAACAAACATCACATTTCCTTTTTGGGAGGTGCTACTGTATCAGGAATATATCTGCAGTAAATCAGCTGATAGGAATCCTGCTAAATTACGCTGACCACATTTTCTACATTCCCTTCACTTACCATGTGCAAGGAACTGTTTGGTTCTTGGTGATCACCTCTGACAGCGGGGAGAGAGGTGCAGTACTTAAGTTCTGAAATTCTCAAGAATGCCATCTCTTTTATTCTATACCTTGCAAATCCTTATTTTTTCCCCTTCCATCCATTCTTTTATGCTTCCACTTAATCATTTATAAAAATGATTAAGTGATTTTCAGTGATTTTCTTTTATGTTTTTTTTCCAGCTCCCATACTTTTAAGGCTAGAAATACAGAATTATGGAAACCTCCACGACCCTTTCAAAATAACTTCTCTCCATCTGTAGTTAGCTCCTAAATGAAGGCCTGATTCCTAAATAACACTACAGACTGTAAATCCCTCACCCAGTCCCTCATTTATGAACATCTGTTTACACTGGGTCTAACCCACTTCTTTCATGCTTACCTAACAAATTGATTTTGGATGCCGCACAATGTGGTCCTCAAGCCAAACTGCAGACTGTTGGGTTTGGGTTGGTATAGCTGGCTGATACCGTTCTCCAGAGTGACTGAAGAGTGTTAAGTCAGCTCAGATCTCCAAGGACGGTATTACCCTAGAGATCAGTACGGCATCCTCCCAAAGGATTTGTTCTTAGAAAGGTACTTCAGGTTAAAGAAACATCTTCCAACTTCCCTATCAGATGAACAGCACTGTTGATTATGAGAACTGAAAGGACTCAACATATTTGTTTTGCATGGGATGATTGCTTAATGATTTTGTATTTCTCTCACCTTGAGCAATGACAATAAATCAGCCTTAACTTTTTTTTTTGCTTATATTTGTGTTTTTGCAATTTTAAATCTTTGTTAGCTAACTGCGAACTGGTATTTTGACTGCATAGAGGTAGGAAAGTCTTCTTGCCATAATTTTTTAAAATTTATGGGAGCATATTCAGTGCTTTTAGGTATTTAAAGAAATTATTTTTAAAATTCCACAAATCCTGGAACTAGATTTTACAGAACATTGTTCACTAAAGAGTGCTTGTGGCAAATGGAAAGCAAAATGCTTCTTCCCTTCAATACACGGGGTCAACCATCAAAAGTAACAAACATGCCAAAAGTACTACAAGAGTGATAAAACACATAGGGAAAACTTTGACAAAATGTAAAAAAAACCCAAATAAAAATCACCATGCTGGGAAGTTGCAATACAAAGAACAATTGGGATGCAATTTCTTTTTAGACATTGCAGCCAAAATAACAATAGTTTTAGCTAGAATATGCAAAAGAATCTCATAAGAAACTATCAATGAAATCAAACCTTATGGTGTTTCTAGGTTTTGCTAAGGTAAGGTATTGCACCAATTCTTACTGAACATTTTTTAAGCAATCTTTTGTGGATATGGTAGTGCACAGAGACAGAAGCAACAGAAGGTGACTATTTTTAAAGGTGAGGTGTATCTACCTGTTATTAAGTTCAAAATCACCGTGACATTGAACTTACCTCAGAAACAACAGGTCAAAAGTGACTTGTTTTATGGCAACTAGAATACTACTCAGCTGCCTCCACTTACTGCATTTGTGCCTTCACAGAGGGCTGGGTTTGAAACTCCAGTTCTATGTACAAATGTACATGGCAATTTCATTATGCAAGAAAAGATAACCAAGTGTATTTGTGATTAAAGTGATCTGCTAAATCAGAGCCACTGTCTCCTAGCTCATTCGTGACCACAAGGTCATTCACGGATAGCCACGTTACTCTGACCCTTTGCTAAATTTAACATGTTCGTTCAATAGGTTCCTGTTACTTTGCATGCTATGACCACCTCCACTCATTCTCCCAGCAATTCAAAACCAAGATCTGGTATGCTGATTACAGCAATTGAATACGTTCCTGACCACTCAACTACAGGTCAATTCATACACACCCATATGATGCATATAGTGTGTAATTTGGGGTGATTCACTAGGCCCAGCTTCCCATCTTTATTTTTCTTCTAATATGTAAGTAATTTGTAACCTGTGCCCATAAAGATAAAAGAGTTCATTGGTGGTGTTACATGCTTGTAGTGCTTGATATTATCTTCCCCCTCATCTGCCCTTTTTACATGAAAGCAGCTAACAACTATGTCTTGTACTGCAAAAAAGATCAATTTCTCATGCAAATCAAACCCACTGCAATAGCTAATAGCGAATTCCCTTTTATACAGCTAGCAGGGAGTAACGCGTTACAAATGTGCAAGAGCTAGGCAGTGCTGAGATTCTGCTAATCCTGAGGGCAACCCCTGACGGCTGTGGCTAGTGCACGGTGTGTGGAGAGCTTTTCCCAAAGGGAGGGCTTATCAGGTGGGTGAGGGCTGCAGGATGTGGCCCCCGGTTCTCTCCAAGCCAGGTGGGCTGTCCTGCCTTCAGACCCCCAGACTGGCTTCCGCTGCTCTCGCGCTGTGCAGAAACGTGTGCTTTCTGTGAGAGCAAAATCCCTGACCAGCTGCTTAACTCTTAGATGTGTCTAGTTTAAAGGAACCACCCAGGCAATTAAAACAACTGGTTCCCTGAAAACTCATCTCTAATGGATGTGTGTCGCCCTTTATTTATTGTTTCCATTCACTCCCTTGTGAATTATCTGATGCAGATGAAATGCAAATTCTGAGTGATGTTTTCCCTCTGGTTTTGAGGCACCTGCAACACCCTCTGTCACAGGGACGGTAAGAGTGGAGTTCGTATTGCTGTCTTCCTCTGTAGAGGACTCTTAATAGAGCCTCCATCCTTGCCTGTCTGTAGGAAGTTTGCATTATCACTTGCGTAATTGTTTTGTGAGCAATCATCTCCTTCAGTCCCTCTGTTTGAAACTGGCCAGTGGGTGGACTACTGTGAACTGACACCAAAGACACGTTTCACACAGTAAAGGTCTTTCCTTACTGCCTAAAAGGAACGCAAACAGGATATTGTTTGCAATACACTGTTTGCATATATTATTAGGTACTTCAGACTGAAGTAAACATACGTTGCAATCCTACACTGTTTCTCTTTGAAAGTCTGTAGTAGATTTATACATGAAAACATCTGATTGCCATTAACGTCTGTAATTAATCTTCCAATTGCAGTCTGACAATTAACAACTCTACAGAAGCCAAATAAAGAAGGAACAATGAAACAACACGTTTGAAATACTACATGAACAATGGTACTGTTTGAGCCATGTTTAATTCTTTCTCCCAAATACCTACTCATTCATCTGCCGTCACATTAATACAGCGGGTATGTATGAAAGCTTTTGGAATGCCTCCTCACTTACAAGTTTATATAGCTGACAACATCACTTTTGCTTCTTTTTTTAACTCCCACCAAGTGGAAATGTTCTTAATTAGCAGTAATTAGGCAGCCTTCATTCACCAAAGCCACCCAAGGCCCAAACTCTCACTTGAGGGTTTTTTAAACCATCAGAGAATGCAAATGTTATTCCTAGAAATAAAAGGGCATGCTTTTCTGTAAAGAAGGCAAAGTTTCTTCTCTCACCAAGTCCATCACTGGTAGAGACAAGCAAGTTCAGTCCTCTTGCTGGTATACTTTGACCTTTGATCCAGAAAGCAATGAAAACCTTACAAAATCAGCTCCAGTGTTAATCCATGGTTACCCTTCCGAGGGATCAAGTTCTTTACAATCGAGTCACCTCTAGACAGTCTCCAGTCTCAAAATCACACTGACCAGGCTGGGATTACATCTTCCAGTTCCTGTAGATTTTTAGTCAGTGGAATTCGATCTGATCTTGAGTGATCTTTTAGATCGATAGAGATATTGTGCTTCCGTATACAGGAACCCAGCTCCCATCAATCACTGCGCTGCTCTGTCCTGGAAGCAGAATTTGGGAACAGGTAACTGCCTTTTTTGATGTTTCCAAACACTGAAGACATAGAACATTGAAAAATAAGAAGTTTTTCACCCTATAAAGGTGAAATTCTTTATCCTCTTATGGATCACACCCAGTTTATTACATTCTGCTTCTCCCACCTTCCTCCTCCCTCCAAAAATAGTAAGCTTCTTACCTTTAAGAAAGCAGCGTGTGCTTGACTTCTTTGTCCATCTTGAAGTCCAGGTACACATCTTGTACTTGCGTGTGGCTAAGGAAGCAGCAGAGAAGGGAAATATTGTTTACATATTTGGAAGCTAGTTTGTAAGAAGATGGATAGGACCGCTATTCAAAAGCAGTTTGCTTTCCTTTGTTCCTCAGAAGTTAGCTGTTACATCCTAGATAAATGGAGTAGTAGTTGAGGAAGATTTCTACGTTGGTAACATTATGGCTGTAGTAATAGAAGCTATAATGGCAGCTGTATAAACATAATGTGGAAACGCAGAAAAAGAAAAGTTCATTGTAAAAGACAAAGCCGAAGTATCAAACGGAAAAAAAAGATGGGAAACCTGGCTGAGATAGAGCAGTTTGAGGTTAATATTTAAAACACTTCCTCGGGTACACTGAGCATGTAACGTCCATCACAAAGGAAGAAGGTCATGGACAGTAGTTGCATCTCCTTTCTGCTTGACAGCTCCAGCACAACATCATTTTTCTCTATATTCTCTAAGTATTTATGTACCTATGAACTCTTCAGTAGACAACAGGGGATTTGAAAAAGGAGATTAATAGCATTTATGGGGACATGACTTGTTGCTATCACCATTCACATAGTGAAGCAAATTAAGGGAAACTTAGAAGAATTAAAATTTTAAGCAATATTACCCCTCACGGGAAATACTATGCTAGTCTTCAGAGATCACAGGCAAAGCAGAGAAATTGCCACCCTTGGACTGACACTCCCTGGCAAATGTGGGTGTTCAAAGGGTTACAGCACACTGGTTTATAACAAAAAAATTTCTTTATAGAAATCAATAGCAATTATGAAATCTTATCCACGCAAATGATGTGACTAGAACTTGAATAAACAAAACCAATGAAAATATCCACTAGGAATAACAACACAATAAAATAATTTTTCCAGTGGGTGTTTACTTGGCTTACCCTTATTTGGAAATATTTCTAGTTAAGAGGCAATTCCAGATGTACATAAGAAAAGCCTTTCATTTCCCTGCCTCCGCCAAATAAAAAGACAGTGTAAGTGCATTTAAGTTAGACATTTAAGTTTTCCAAAATATACATCAGTCCTCCCTAAAAGAAAAGCAACGAGGATTCTTTGGAACTTCCTGCAGTATTGTATAACAGCCCCGAGGCGCTCCTGCATTCATCTCTCTGCAGCTGAAGAAAAGAAGCCCAGCTAGTCACTGGGAGGGACCGTCGTATCATTAAGCCATTCAGCAGTAATGAGCAGGGTTAGGAGGTCAGCAGAAAACTGCCTAGGTTGAAACGCTGACAGACGTTTTTCTATCGCCTTTTCCTCAGTGGAATGCTGCTGCTGGATTTGATCACCTTGCAATTCTGGTACAGCTTTTTTCTTTCAAAGTTAACAATTTAGGGATTATTCCTGGAAAAGTTGCTGCTGAGCTCATGTCCTTTTTTGAAAACAGACAAAGAAAAAGAAGAAAATCCTCAAGACAAATTGAACTGTCTTAATAGAGAATTACATTTCTTCTTAAGAATTCCAAAAAGGTCTAAAAGCTATTCAAAGCTCATGCAACCTTTTGGGGAGCCGTCAAGGCATTATTGTTTCATCCCCATGATATTCCACAATATATTTTCCTCATAGGATTCCTCGCAGACCACAGCAGGCTTCACAAGATGGTACTCTGTCCATACACACCAAGAAGGAAAAGCTGATAGTGAACTGGCCACGAACGCCCGGACAATAGCGAAGCAGGAGCACTGTCATCCTCTGTGCTCACACAGACTGTTCACATATACCACATGATCATAGACATGATCTTTCCAGGTCTCTGCTGATTGACTTCAGCTACTTTCTACTTCTCTTGGACAGGAAAGTTCACTGTCCATAAATAGACCAAGCGGAGGCCCATGGGTGCCAGGATGTACAGCAGTTACCGGACATGTACAAGAAATCATCTTTCAGCAGAGACTCTGTGTTCTGCCTGGGCAGGACAGCTTGGACTCTCTAACCAGACAGTGACAATCTCCTGAACTAAGTTATGCACTTGATCATATCGCAGTTGCTTTGAGCTGACTTTTTCATCAAATATTTCATCAAAATACCGCAGCGATAATTTTACTGAAATCACAAAACCAAAACAACAGACCACTTCTTATAGATAACTTCTTGTAGACCTTGCTGCAGTACACTATTTATTTATACACATCAGATAAAAATGAAGTAAGTTGAGTTTAAAATTCACAGGGGCAATGCTCTGTGAAACTTAGACTTAATCTAGTACTGCAAACATACAATAAATGTACACAATGCATTCCAGTGCTACTAGGTAGGGTTTGTTATTTTTCAAAATATGTAAACAACTGTATTATGCCTGTCTACTTTTCCTATGAAAAAAAAGAGTGCCCACAAAAATAGAGATTTCAGAAAGGTTCTGGGTGTCAAGGCCTCAAAAGATGAGATTGTACTAAAAAATAACACAGTGCTATTTCATTACTCTAATAACAAAATGGTGTATCCCATTCATCTGGCTTTTTCAGTGGGTGAAGTGCAGACACTAACTGTGAGCAGAAGTGACAGGTGAAACTTTGGGAAAAGACACTGGAAAATATTCAATGAAACAATCCAAAACATACCAATAGCTTGAATTATCTGAAGTAATCACTTTCAAATGCATTTATGGCTGATGGAGAGAAACAGACACTTTACAGGGTTATTCATGTTCTCTTAAAATAAACAACAAAAATAAGCCCGAGAACATAACCCTAAAAATCTGTCGCACATAGGGCGACCAGCAGATGCCTCTGCTATGGACTTCTAAAGTTAGGGGACATAAATACCATCCTAGGAGTTTTACTGGGTGTTCTACATCTGAGCCTGGTCTACATGCATTTAAAGGGAACTTTTGCAATGGAAAACAATAAAGAAACCAGGAAAAAAGACTTAGGAGGTATTAGATTGAACATCTGCTTTACAGCACAGAACAGGTCACAGAATCACAGTCTCTGAGGTCGGAAGGGACCTCTGGAGACTGCCTAAGCAGGAGCAGCTACTGCAGTGCTCAGGAACGCGTGCTGTCAGGTTTCAAGTATCTCCAAGGGTGGAGTCTCCAGCACATCTCTGGGCAACCTGTTCCAGTTCATACAATGGTCCTTTACATCAGGGCATCAAAGTAAGACAAGATGGGACACAGAACCATTCCTTGCCCTGCTGAGAAAGGGCTTAGAGATTATCCCAAAATACTGAGTGTGGAAAAATGTCAGAAGTTGTCTGACATAGCCTTTTTTTTTTTTACTGAGAATTTCTAGGTTTTGTCACATCTCTGGTTTCTGTCACACATGTGACAGTCATGAAATCTGTATATCCTCATCATTCATATTTAGAATAGAAAAGGCCTATTCTGATATTATTTAATGCACATGCAGCCTAGTCAGCTCTAAATTGCTTGCTGGTTAACACATTTTATTACACACCCTAAGACTTAATTTTACGCACAGACCAAGGAAAGGCACACTTGTATTTTTAAGAGCGAAAACTCCAGAAGATTAGGCTCTAGTCTTACAGGTCCCCTTTCATACAAAGAGGTATGTTTCCTTCTCCTGTGGCTCATACAGACTTCCCAGAGCATTTATTTTGGGATGAGGGTGATTGACAGGCTTTTCACTGCTGACAAATGCCTCAGTCTGCCTTGGTCTTGGAGCACCACTCCAAACTGGAGAGTCTGCCAAGGAACAGAGAAAGGCTACAGGGCACCCTGGGTCCAGGCAGATTATGGGGGAGCTGCCTACCTCCTAAGCAAGTATTAAGTAAGGTTAAAATTAAAGATCTTTGATGTTCTTTTTCTTCTTGTAATTTTACCAATACGATCTCTGTCAACACCACTAGACAGTTCCCTAATTAAGCACTGAACCAGCTGAGGAACTGGCCCTTAACAAGCAGTCTCACATAACCAAATGCAGTCTCAAAACACACAAAACACACAGATGAGAACTAAACTAAACTTATAAATTCCCTTTCTGAAACGAAGAATTACCTATAGTGTATGCCCTTCAAAGAGTTTCCATTCAGAAGTCTTTAATTTTATCACCCCTAACATTCTTTCCTTCTTTTCCTGGGTTTTATTTGTAAATGTGTTCTTAATTATAAGAAAAATCATTGCCACACATAAGCTACGCAGCCTGTGGAAATCACAGTTACTCCAACAGGGAGACACTGGAGTTTCTAGCACAAGTATGAGAGGCAAGAATATGTATGCCCACACTAAATTCCCCTTTTACACATTAGAACTGATTTATCAACCTTTTTTAATAAGCCCATTTTATTGCCAAACTGAACCAAAATATAAAAAGTGAAATAAAGAAGAGAGGCTGAAACAGAGTGAGGTCTGCATACCAGAGCGGTCATAAATTTTTCGACATGTGGCTTCAAATGTATCCATAACTATTTTACAATCATATTTTAAAAGACATTTTTATTTAATGTTTTTCTTCAAGCTTGCTCTATTTTTTATTTCTACAGTGTATTGTGTTTAATTTCCTGACCCAATTATAATTTGCAACTAAAGTATGAAACACCATGTCTTAAGACATTATAAAAAATGAATTAGTCTTCCTCACCGTTCTTTTTCTTCTAGTAATAGTTGTTTCCTGGCAGAATAAAGAAACCAAATAGTTTGCATCCATATACTGTATTAGGTACAGTTATTCATAATTCCAGGAACACTATAAGCTGTGCAGTCAGAGATTTTTGGATGGGAATCAGCCAAGATTTTCTCCAGTTTTTCTTGTTTAAATGCTCTGTATTGGACAGACTCACTCTTCTAACAGCTGCTTCTATGGGTTTCATTCAGATCCAGGCAACGCATCTTCTAGAATAATTGCTGTTTGTTAAGTAAACTATATGTTGATAATCATCTGTGCTTTTGTTTTGATTCACATATTACAGCACTAGCTTTATTTTACCTGACACATTACTTCACCTACCTTTGTTTTTCTGTTGTACATCTCATCCTTCCAGTCTTTCCCCTTCTTCCTGTTTCCTACCCTCAGCATCAATGAATTGTAACCCAAAGATGCCATTCCACAACCATCCTGTCTTTTTAATTCCCCTCAGCTCTCAGCATAAATCCTTTAACTTTCAGGCCCAACTTTACTCAAGCAGCTCTGCAGTAACATAACATCTAGGTCTTCACGCATGGACCACATGCAACTCTGCCACATCTTGTACAAATACAAAATAAAAAGGCTGCAAGTCCTAGAGAAGTTATAGTATGGCTTTGTCTTACTTTAGGATAAAGATCAGCACAGACGAATGGGGAGGTAAAGAAACCAATAAGACAATCTGGTGATGATAGGCAGTGGGCTCAGCACAACCTCAAGTTATTATCAAGCTTGCTGTAGACAACCTGGCAAAGGAAGTTCTCGTGGAGAGATTTAGAAATGCAGGTTTCCTTAAATAACTATCATAGTAAACAAAGACAAATTTTAAAATGGTGCACTAGAATGTACCTAAACATATAGCAGATAAAGAAAGAAATGTGGGATGGAGGCAAAGATGGCCAAGGTAATTCTTAGTTTTATCCCTGTTAATTTTTACTTTTCTTAAGATAGGTCATTCTAACCATTTTTTGCTATCATTCTCTGTTGCTTTCTGCTCTCTGCTCTTGCAACAGATATCCTTTCTGCCAAGATCACAGCCTATCGGTTGCATCTGAGAGATCAAAAACTCTCTTTGCACACAGAAGTCCCTTCAGTTAAACATAATTTCATGCCAGTTCACAATGCTTCCTATGTAGACACAAATGCAAAATTGTAGCCTCAGATTATAGAGTGTTTCAGGCAGGGATCACATTTGTGTGATTCTGTGAAGTGCAGAAAACACTTTGGAGAGCTAAAAAAACTTCAGTAATCAAGAAAAAATTTCACATTGGAGACAGTATTTAAGGACCGCAAGCCAGTGGCACGTTGGTGAGGAGAGTGAGACGGAAAAAAAATTTATTTCATTTTTAAGAGCAATAACAACCTCCAAGTCAATCATTTCCTGGCGATTAATGACCAGATGGATTAAGATCTCCTCCAGATGGCCATTAACTGCCAGGAAACAGCCAACTCGTTGGCCATTAGTGCTTAAAACACCATTAGGTTACTGCTCTTCATTAGTCACATTCACATGATGTTACTATGCACTGAGGATATGAATGCAGCAGAAAACCTTAGTTTGAAAAGGCAACAGAACAGAACAAAAATAGCACTGAAATACATGCACAGGTTTACTTATGCAAGGCTGTATTGCTGCTAGAACCTGAAGAATGTGATGCTCATGGAAATCACTGTCAGCAACGTAAGCCTCCACTCGCTAATCCACTTAACGTGCCTTCTCTTATGTCCTGAAGAGACCACCCCAAGGGGTGAAAGGTTAGTCTCCATGCCAAATCAACTGATGGTTTCCCTGCTAAGATGTCCAAAAAAGTATGTGACTGTTGAGATTAGGTTACTTGGCCAGTATTAACAGGACTAAGACAAAAATTCCAAAGCATAGAAAGCACAACCATTTAGTTTTAGGGTACATCCACACACACACACACGTATGTTAGCATATTCAAGGAGAGACTAAAATTTCTTCCAAACAATCTCTAAACAATATAGTTTACTATGGTTTACATATAGTTTACTATATATACTATACTATAGTTTATATAGACTATACTATGGTTTATATATAGTTTACTATGGTTTATATATAGTTTACTATAGAACCATGTTTTTTGAATCATGTGCTCTATATGCATATAACTACTCCTAGCTACTGATAAAAAAAATTGTGTTATAAGACTAAATGGTGAACCCATAGTTAATTGGAGGTTTATTTTTCATAAAATCTTCAAAGTTAAAGCTAGATCATTAATCTATCTTTGAAAATATTTTTCTGATTCTCTTTTTGTATGTGAAGAAACATATCAACATCTCTGAACTGAAAAGGGAACAATTTGTGAAGTTATAAGTAAAACAACTGTGAAAAAATAACATGTTAATATCACCAATGCAAGATAACTAAAGGGTAGCAGAATTAAGGAGAACTGTCTTCAAAAGAACAGTGCGTGCACCTAGAGCTGTATTAGTTTTACTATTTTTAACAAAAGATACAAATACTCCTGCTTAGAGTCATCAGCCGGTCCTTTTCTGAAAGAGATAGGAAGGACAGTCTCACTGTATCTTTGCCAACTTTAGGTAGCATTTTTGCAACACATTTTACACAGGGGGAATATTAAACCTTACCTTGGAAAGGTAAAGCTAGTGAAGAACTCACAAGTTTTTCTGCAAAATTAAACATCGCTGTTCACTTGGTGCTGGTGCTTCAAGGCTTTCCCATTGCAACCTACAGGGCTGATGCCCTGTATTTCATTTTCCGTTAGCTTTGCGTCCCAAATATGCTAAAACTCTTTTCCATCACATGCTGCAGATGTGTTAAATGTTTGGAGAGGGTTTGTTCCACTGGGGCAAAGCTGTCTTCTTGAAAAAAAAGATGTTTTTATTACTTTCTTCCTTTTTCTTCACTGTTTTACTACAGTAGATTACGTTTTTAATATGTTTGCTGAGTTCTGCAATTCAAAATAAGCAAATTAATTAAAAAAAACCAAACAAAATTAAAGGTGGTGAAATGAGTAATCCCAAAACCGCCAAAGATTCTCAGGTGCTTTCTGAAACACAGAAAAACACAGAAAGAAATCACACCCCCACCCCCAAGAAATCGTTCTAAAAGTGCCTGAAAACAGACGGTTTATAAAGGAGGAGTGAAGGAATCTTTAGTAGTGTGAACATGTGTAAATTAGCAATTCTGGATACGACTATTCTGAGCCCTTAAGCTAATCCTTCAGCGAACGAAGAAGACTGTTGAAAGTGTACACGAACAACTGGGGCGGGCAAGCAGGCTGGGTAGTCACTAAGTGTAGTCTTAACACCTCAGTTATAGCCTCTGTCAAGCTGCCTGTCTTCATAGGCATCCTGAAAACCCATAGTGCAGCCACGGTGTGCTATCATAGCCCAACAGTGTATTAATTTAACACAGCATTTGGCTGACGCTTACCAGTCCATGGTGAGCAGTGGAATCCAGGTTGCCTCTTTTATGCATATAGGGAGCTGCCCCTCAGCGCATGAGAGAAAGTCCTGGATGACATGCTTAGGGAAAAATGGGACAGTTGGAGAGGGCAGGATTTCTTTTACTCCACGCATTCTGCATTGGTGCGATAATATCAAAACAATTTCAAACAACAAGATCCGAACAGGCTTCTGAAAGCCCTACATAGCAATGACTTACCATGCCCAGATGTACTCCACAATTTTTCATCGAGTTACTTGTTCTAGCGATTTATATGCTTTTCTTCTGTATGTGACCTGCTAGGCCTGTTCTGGTGAGCAATCAACTGTTTTACTCACCACTTGATTACCTCATCCCTTTTTTAGCAAACAAGAGTCCCTGCCAGTTACAGGGTACAGATGTCTTACAGTTTAATGCCAAAGAAGTAGAAAATGCTCCTCTGTTCACAGGCAAGAGCAATGCCAGAAACTTTACTTTTGTCATGAGGAATTTAAGTTCCAACTTTGAACAAGTTAGACATAACACAATCAAGTTGTATCTGAATGTCACCTGCCTCAGGCAGGCATTATACACAGAATATTCTCTTCATCTGTTGATGGCAAAATATCTGCTGACTTCGGGAGGGAGAGAATTTCACTCCAAAATTTTTCAGGTAAAGTCATTTGTATCATTAGGAATGCTAATACGGGAAAAACCTGACAATGATATTTCCCAGTTGATTTTATTGACAATAATGTAAAATACTGATTTGTGTACGCTCTCACTGGGTGACTGTGTATCCCTTCAAGGAAGCTTATGTGAGGATATTTTAGAAAATAGCAAGCTGCAGTAAAAGGGTGGTTCTGAAAAGAGGACTGTGGACAGCAAGTCAGGAGATCAGGCTTTATATCCAGCCCTTCTGCCAACTATCTGGCTGGGTAGACACCTCCTTATCTATTAATGGACCTAATAATTGGTGTGGTGTCCCTCATATTCCCCTTGTTTTGTCATGTTTTCCAAGCATTTTTCCCATTACTGGCTGAAGATATGCATAAGAGAAGCAAAATGGTAAAAGAAAAAGAGAAGGTTTCCTCCCTTTTTTATGAGGGAGGGGAAAAAAACCAGAAAAAACACCCCTACCACATGGACCCACTATGTTCTTGCCAGAGGGCAGTCAACACTGTAGTATATTTCCTGCTTTGAAAATAAACCAGTTTTAATTCAGAACTATTAAACTTCACAGCAGTGGTAACCCCTTCCTGTGTGTTGTCTTTCTGTTGGGCCAGTCTCTTAAATCATTTAACGCTGCTGCCTGCTGGAGACTGAATCCTCAACAAACGAAACTACCCCTGCAGTCAGATTTCTGCAATAAGGCTGTGCTTTGATTGGAGCCTTCCTTCTTTCCCCAAGGATGAGTTAACCTCATAAAAATGCATATCCTGCCCAAATGTTTGTTTGCTCTCATTTATTCCTTCCTTAATACTAATAGCAAGATCGCCGAACAAACAAACTACTGAGCCTGGTTATAAATACCCACCCTTCAATGGCCATTTGTCAAAGTTGATCAAGGCCATCCCACAAATCATGCTCTACTTGTAGGCTGGGCAGCTGCTGTTTTTCTTGTGTTGGTTCAAAGACACCCATTGAGAACATGCATCTGGTATTGGAGAGGGAGCAGGGATATGAAATCCAAACAGTGTGAGCAGACACAAGTCTGAGAGTTTTTTTAAAATCTATCTACAAATTCTTCTGTGCTCTGCCCAGTATAGATAGTAAAATCCTTATTGGGAATGTAGCTATCTGTGTAACCACAACTGCCTGCCACTAAAGACTTTGTTCAACACCACTTGAATTTAGATCTGGTAGTGCAGACTCCTGCCCTTATCTGTACCCTATCCACCAACATCCAGGGGATTGTGGAGCAAGACAGGGAAGGGTTGTCTATAAAAGAGCTTGGTGCAAAATCATGGTCTCATTCTCAGTTTTATAATAAAATGCTGTAGATGAAGTTGCGTGGACTACAACCATCTGAGAGGTAGGCAGCCAAAGTACTTTTCCTCAAAGTCAAAACAAATGATCTAGTAGATGTCACAGGAGACAGCCACTTAGTGTTCAGTGTGCTGTAGCTGCACACAGGCACTGTCCCCTGATGAAAGACTGAGACATAATGCACCTTATCACTACCTTGAAAAAAAAAAAGACTATAAAAGCAAAGGTACAAGATGAATGTAATGCAGCCAAATTCATGTTACCTTTGCAGCCTTGTCCACTGTTATTTCCTCACTACTTTTCCCCTTAAAGGATCTCTAACACAGAGCTCATGCTTTCTTTGGTATGTAGGGATTTAGATTTGCACTGGCTCTGTCAGTGACACTGTGTTTTTGATGGATTTTTTGAGGGGTAAACAGAAGTCTCAGTCACAGCAGGAAAGATACCAACATCACCCAGCCACTATCACAACTGTAAATGTGCTGCCAGCTTGAACACAAAGATCAAGAGGACCGAGCTGTTCCCAGTGTGCCTTTCCCATAGGTAAGGGGAAGTGTCACAGCTGCAGAACAATGAGAAGCCTGTGCTTAACCAGCACACAGAAGAGAACCCATGAAAAATTGAAAGGCATCTGATTACACTGTTACTAGTAGATAGAGATATGTGGTTTCAATATGCATTCATCTACTCTTTCTCCCATAAAGGTTATTCTTAATAAAGATAATAAAACCACAGAGCCGTATATCTCTGCAAAAGAGATAAACAGGGATAAAAATGAAGGAGCTACATATGACTGCCTTACGTCATGCAGCAAGGGTGCCTAGAATGAGCTTATGTCAGAGGTAATGCGATGTTCAATTTTATGGAGTTATTAACTGGTGATGATTGGTTAATAAACATTAATTCAGTCCTTCCACTGAGTCGACAGTCTAAATTGCAATGGCCTTATCAACTATGAAAAATGCAAAAGGCCATGTGTGCTTTTATAAACTGAGTCAAAGCAACAATTATCTTCTGGCAAAGAAAGTCTCCCATGGCACTTGTACTGAAGAAACTGGCTCCATTCTGTTGGTAACAAATAGTTGACTCTTATCTTGATTTGCTGAATTGTTTATAAGCTCCAGGACACATCTCTGTGGCCCCCAAAATACTGGCACAGCAGTCAGAAAGCAGTAAGATTTTGTTTTGGATGGACAAAACAGCATGAAAAGTTTGGCTTTGAAAGAAAAATCAAGTAATCTACGCACTCATGTTAAGTCTACAGGACCTGGCAATATTGTCTGCAGGAGGGAAGGAGCTGGAGAAGGCAACGTTCTTCTCCCTGGTGACAAGGCTCTCTTTAAACTCATTTTTAGTGGCATCCACCAAATCCATGAAGAACAGGCTTTCCTGAGCTTCACCTGCTTATGTTGCCATCCTCATGAGAAAAATTTTTAAATACATTCACAGTGGTGGCAACAGTAGCTCCAGTTCTGTGTCCAGGGCCTGTGAAAGTGTGCGGGGAAACAAGTTTCCAGCCCTGTCTCACACTCATATGTGAAGGAGGAGGTGGCAGCGCCTGCAAGAGCCCCTCCAGACCATGCACCATTCGCGAGCGCAGGAAGAGGTATTTGGGTAGCACTTTGAAGGGGACGTCTGTAATGCCACCAACAGCTATATCTAATGTGGAAAGCGACCTGTAGAAAGGTATGTTGTAGGCATAAGAAACGCGAGCCTTCCTGTTCTCTCTGTGCTGTCACAGCACAGGGTAAAACAGGCAACTAAAGCTCCTCCTCTCTAATAACATCAGGAAGCAGTCTCATTTGATCAAAAGCGGCTCTATAAAACGCAGACATCTGCATCTAAGCTACTTCCTGAGGTCAACAGGCCTGATTCAGCTTCAGCTAAAGTGGAAATCTAAATTAAAAATAAAATCCTTATCTGCTCCAGTGACAGCCAAGACCTTTAAAATCAGGTGAAATAATTCCACTCTCTGCGTTTCCAGAAAGCTGTCATACAGCATCGAGCCCAGAGTTCTCCTGTTCAACATCCATCTGTGATTTTTGCAACTTCGGTTACATCGTTTTCTCCCCCTTTCTGGAAACATATACTTGCTCCATCTGGCAAGGGGAACCATAAATCTCCCCCGACTCTAGTTGCTATTTTGGTGTATTTGCAGTAGTTCACACAGACAGAGTGTATTTAGACAAATGTCAGAAGGAAAACACTTCTGCGTGCACACAAGTGGAAGCCTTCGGCTGTGAACAGCGTTTCTACTGTATTACTCCGCGAGTTCCTGATTTTGCACATCTTGAACTCAGCTGCACCTTCTGTCTTTCAGCACTACGTTCATTGTTTCTTCATGACTGCTTTCTGTCAGAAATACAAGATTAGTGGATTAAAAGAACGCAGCAAATACCACCCTTGAATTATAGCAATCTGCCTTACAAAATCTCACTTGCAAAATCAATGTGAGCCAGCTAGCATGAAAACAGTCATGTGGACTGAAAAACTCCGTGAACATAAGCAAAGGGTAATGATAAATAGCTAAGTACAGAGGTCAGGTGAGACAGCTAATGGAAGACTTAGGGATCATTGTAAATCTGGTTTTATTTAAAGTATGTATTTAGGATCAGGAAAAGTAAGGAGATACCACATAAATATAATTTTTAGATGTTACTAAACCGGGAGAAATGTTAACCACCAGTCAGAAGGGAGAAATCATTCAAGGATCAAAAGCAGAGGGTGCGAGCTTGGGGAAGCCACGTCTGGGAGAAATATACATCTGGGGCAAAGGAAGTAACCTGAAAAACTGCTGCATACAAGAAGGAGAAGCAGGAGACACAGCAACAGGGCTGCTGAATGGCTCAAACAGGTAATAGGAATAGCAAAGTAGAGAGACCTTCATGTTACAATGTGGTACCCAAGATGACCCAAGATGCAATTTGGAGTTCCATGTGCAGAGGGATCCCCTCGTGCAGACCACACGCACACACGCTCCTCCCCAATGCGCTTACTGGGACACCGCTGGGGCACCAAGGGACTGGGAGAGGGAGGCAGGCCATGGAGACTGTGATCTCTCCAGGTTCCTTTCCCTCCACATCCATCGGTGCCAACTGCATCATGCATGCTCTGTCTCTGGATGGGGCAGCAGCCATGAGGATTTATGGCCCTGCTGTAAACATACGACTTCCACTGCCACAGACTGTCCTCACTTCTGGGCCTCAGCTTTCTAGTGAACCTGAGCATTCAGGGGGAAAATAAAAGGTCTCTGAAAAAGAAGATCCGGGGAATGAAAGCACACTGTACGGGGAGAAAGAGCAGGGTCCTCAAACTGTTAAGGATTTGTATAGGTAACATAAGAAGAAACACTAGTATTTGCTAGCAGGCAATACACCATTTCAGTGGTGTTAAGTCTCATGGTATTTACTGCTTTTTAATATTCCAGGTCCTGAAATATAGTTATGCATCAATCTCTGATTATTTTTTTTTATGTAAACTGTAACATTTATTAACTTGTTTTTATAAAATGTGCCTGAAGACCTGGTTCCAAATTTCAATTGATAATACTGTCATATAAGTTTTTAAAACAGCTATAGGTACTGGGACTAACAGAATGAGATTACAAAAGAAAAGAAATTGTAAGGGTATTGGGAAGGTGCCAAATAAGGTTACGCACCATTAACATTATCCGATCAAGGACCTTGTCAATGCCAAATGGGATAACACATTAGGGAGAAAGCAATAAACAAGAACAGACGGAGACACAAACCTGGTAGACAAGGAATAACAGAGGCAACGCCAAAGACCAAAAGTCTCCAGTCACTAATTGACGGGCCACTGAGAAATTACAGACCCAGGTTTGGAAAAGGCCAATCTGGGCTTTGTAACTGATAAGAAGATGGAAGCAAGAGGCACATAAGGATTTGGGATATTCCAAGAGGGTCAGTGGGACTGTGCCAAACTTAAGGAATGTTTAGGGAAGGGGACTGGGAAGGAACAGAGAGGGACTAGGCAGAAAAGCGTATAAAAGGGCCCAGTTGCAAGTAAAACATTGCTGATCAGTATGCTCATATGACTAAGCCCTGTGTCTGATCACGGCAGTCTGTCCTATCTGCTTATTAAATCCCTTCTTAATTATCTTTCTGTGCAATCTCCCCCCCTGTTCTGAGCAAATGCTGTAGGGACGATGTGCCTGCAACCAGCGTGGCAGGCGTAAGTAAATGTAGGGCCAGCTCCCGCGTTCAATCCAGGTGGGAGTCTCGGCTGCCGGCTACCAGGCGGAAACAGTGCATGTCCTGAAGACCAGCTGCTGGGACAGACCGGAGCGAGTGAGGGCCTCAGCACCGGTGGCCCCGGTGCTGGAAACAGGAAAGCAGCTGCATCTGTTAGCCTGGGACGGACATCCCCGGGTCTCTGGGCAGGGCTCCGGTGGCTGGGCAGGAGAAATCCCCCAGCCTCAAACGTGCTGGAGGTGCAACTGCTTTTAATATCCCTTAACAGAAATCATGCAAAAATATTAGAGTTACAGAATATTAGAAATTCCTTGACACATAAGGCATGCAAACAGAACTTATATATCCCGTAACACTTGGGCTCGTCAGCCTCATGAATCAAAATACTTTTTCATCTCTGACCTCCTGTTATAGGACGCTGGTCATGTAGATACTCACTGGTCCAGCATGGCCTTTCAAGACTTGTTCTTGTGGGAGACACAAGTCAAGAGCCATAATGGTTCATGACTGAAATGTAAGGCCAGAGAACACCCCTGAAGCATCCCTTAGCTCATGGTCCATGCTAGGATTTTAGCTGCGACATGGCTGCACTTTAAGGGAACCATGGGACACCCAATTTGTCCCTTGTTATATCTGGCATCCAGGTTCTGTGCCCTGTGTAGGTGCTCTGGCGTTGAACCAACATCTGAGAGGCCAGATGGCAGCAAAAGCAAGCTGAACACAAGAAAAGACAATATGGGAATAGCGACAAGCTGCTGTGGAGTGCTTCAGTGACTTGCAGAAAGACAGAAATTTAGGAACAAGCAACAGTAAGGTCTCCACAGTAGGGGCGGGAGGATACTAAACAATAATCAAAAGCCATATCTGCGCATTTCCCTTTGCAAAAAAAAAGTGACAGTATAGATAAAAATTATCATAAATTAAGTTATAATTTAAACACAGAGGTGTTTTGTGTCCCGAACTACTGACTGCCCTAAACATAGATCATTCAGGGATGTGCAGTTGGTTTTTCTATTTTGTCAGAAGAGAGGTTTTGGCAAGCACTCACTTACCTACCTGTCCAGCATTCTGGATTTAGCAATAGACCCCAATCCTGTAGTTTGTCCTTTTAGCTCCCATTTGTCTATTCCCACAACTAAAGAAGTGATCATTACATATTGACTGCATCCCTGCTAGAAGAAATTTAACTACCTAAAATTTTAAGTCCGGCTAGTTAGTTTTGCTTCTTTAAAGAAAGAAGAGGTCATAAAAAACCTTGGTTATATTTTTGGAAACTGTAATTGAAGGCTAGTGCTTATCATCATTAATACTATCAACTGTTTGATTCACAACCTTCTACAAGACAACAGCTGCAGACTGCAGGACTTATTGTTTGGTACAGTGATCACACAGTTAAAACAGCCAAGGCTCCAAGTTCTACCAAAACATTCTTCCATTTTTACAATTTCCCTTGCCTTACTCAGCTCTACCTTTCTTTCCTAAAGCATATGAAGGAATCAAAATCCTTAGATTCTCTTTTGTGGTCGTTACAATGGTCTCTTTACCTTTTCTCACCATGAACCTTTAGCACTTAAAAGCACTTTTACAGATTACATTAGTTAAAAAAGAGGGCCACAGGGTTGACCTGTTTTGCTTAGCACCGTATCCTTGTGCCATGTGATCAGTCCAGCCTATTCAGTACCTCTTCTCTCTACTGAAATTGTTTTTCAGAAAGGCTGCTGTCAGATGGGTGTTTTTAAGCATGAAGCCAGCAATGGTAAAACTTTTCTTGCAGAAAAAGTATAGACAGGGATTGGCAGTATTTCTTGGGGGACTGTCCATCTCTGAAATCCTGGTTCTTTCTGAATGTTTTAGTCTCTCTGTGGTTGAATCTTCTGTGGTTAAAGGAATCCTGCCTAATTATCTACCAGTAACACAGAAGGCATCAAATACTTTTTCTAGCCTAGCCAGCTTTCTTATTTCAAAAGGCATCGTTTTTGCAAAAAATTCAATCACAGCATTTCATGTGACCTGCATATGTGCAAGCCTGAGACTTGTTACACACCCAGCTGAGGTTTTAAAGAGCCTTGTAAGTCCAACCACACTACCTAGATAATAAAGAAGAGGTACTTCTCAGTGTGATCAAGGCTGCACAGCATCTTGCAGGTGCCTATTTCTCTTCTTTGAGAAAGGCTCTGATAAGTATAGACATTGCTTAATAGAGGTAGTACAGAACTAAAATTGGAATGCATCCAGGCCTCTTTTATTTTACTACATTTTCAGAGACACTCTCAAACTCTTCACTCAGAAGTAATCCAGCATCCACTCCTATACTGCATCTCTTAAGAGCAGTTCTGACTCCTGCTGTTTTGGTGGCATGACCGTACTACAAATTCATATTTGTTGTAGCATCAGATACAAATGTCTCCAGACTTGCAGCAGAGATACGTCTATTTTCATTATCCCTAGTATTTCTAAATATGTTGCAGTCAGGTGGATACTCTGTTTGGGATACAAGAAAAAATATCTTTGGTGCAATCCTGGTAAACCAGGATATAATTCCCAAATGAAAGGTAAGTACCTTCATATCTAACAACTCTTGTACACAGAGGAATTTCTAGCTATAGAGTCTTCTACTTGCAGAATGCTTACAAGTATTTTTCTTAGGTAAATTCATTGAATGACATGAACTCTGTGCTATGAGACAATGCTCTATAATTTTGAGTTTCTGTTTTCAGTCATGGAACTTACATATTGTTGAGTTGGTATGAAACAACTGGAGTTCAGGGTAAAGGTATGTGTTGGGACAGCATCCACTTAGAATAGAAAGAGCGCTACAGAACAAATAGAAAAATACAGTAACACTTTGTGAAAGATGGCCCAGGAGACACCTCATTCATAAGATGAATGTCTCTGACGGGATTCCTAGCGCTTCCTTTAAAGCTACTCTACAAAATATCCCCTCTATCATCCATAACACTCTTGATATCCAGTGAAAAAAAGCCTGGCCTTTTTTTTTTTCTTCTGTGTACACTCTTACTATGCTTCATAGACTGCTTGGAGAGGAAGAAATTTCCTGTGCCAAGCTACAGTTTGCAACAGAAAAATTGGATCCCTTCTGATCCACAGTCCCCAGTATACTAGTTCGTATCTGCCTATCAGAAACATTTTAGAACAGCCAAAGAAAGCTAAACATTCCTGAAACTGTTGATGCTTTTTCTTCTCTTCATTTATCTGTCTGCTGTTACAGATGGAACCCATTACCACCCACTTCCTCAGTTAGGAAATGGTTCCTCTGTACAGTTTGTACTGCTCCTCAGATGTTCTGGGTGCATTTATCCAGACAGTTGTGAGTGAATTCTGTCCCCACTGCAAGCGAGTCAAATGTAAGCCAGGTATGGAGCAGATGTCTTATGGATAAAATCATGGATACCTGCAGATAAGCCTAGTGAAAAATAGATTACCTGAGCCTGAGCGTAGCACCAAGCTGTGTAGTTCAGCTCCCCTGCCCAAACCTCATCTGGCTTACACATCCCATGGACAGAGAAGCCCACAGCTGTCTGCAAACACTGTGTAGATGTGCCCTTCTGTATCATGTGCTTGTAGGTAGACACTTGCTAGATAAGATGGTCATGGTGCCCTGTTACTTACATTTATACAGTTTTTCTCTTTCAACACTGCATTGTTTACACCCAGCCTAACATTAGCCTCCTAAAAACTACACATCAGGCCTACGCTTTCACATAAAAGTTTTGCTGCCTAACTTTCTGTAAAGGCAGTGAAGAAAGAGAAGCACCTGGCCACTTGGCACTTAGTTTATCTGGTCTGAAGAACATGTGTAAAATAGAGGGAGATGCTTCTTTTTCCATCAATTACACACGATCTTCAGATGTTCAGCTAATTTTTGTAGAGCCCTACATGCTTTACAGGAAAAGTACAAAATTGACAAGCTTTCTCACTGAAAAAAGTTACAGCCTGGAGATATCATTTATCTGACTAATAACTCCTGTTCATCCTCACTGAACCACAGGCAGAACAGTAAGATGCAGGTGGTTATTTGGGGCAACAAAAGTTATCACAGGAAGTTTCATCTTGATGCAATGGGAAGGAGGAAAACAAAAGGATTTGCTAGAGGGTGTAATGCAGTGAATACATTTCCTTACATATGCTGTTTATTTTTCACAGATCCTCTTTCTAATCCTGCAGGATCTCTCCTCTAAAGCCATTCCTTGAATGGGCACCTGGATTGAACTCCCCTTGGGTTGGGGAACGCTAAATAGACACGTACTTCTGACAGAGACACTTGCATGCCCTTGACTTGCTACAGAGCTGGCTGTCAGGTTAAAAGCGGGGATGAATGCAGAAGCCAAGGCCGGGGTTGAAGCTGGGAGCAGGAGAGTGGGCTCACCAGGTCCCTGCATGGGCACCTGGAAGCTGCCCTGCAAGCTCTTTTTTTCCTTCCCAACCTTCTCTGATGAAAACATCCTGCTGGTTCACAGCAAAGACAAAAAGTCAAAGTTTTCTTTGACAAGACATATTCCTGTGGATACAAAGATATTCTTTCTTACCTAAACCTTGTGTCTAAAGAAACTGACTCTCTCTTCCATCTACTTCTAGATCTGTGCATAATCAAACCCTAATAACGTTGCATTCTAATACGAAAATTATGAGTGAAAATAAGCAGCTTGACTCATATACATTCAAAACCTCTTGCCTTGAAGATGGGAAAGATTGAAGTCTTTGTGTTAATCATTCAGAAACAGGAAGTAAAACATGAAACAAAAACACTTTTCATTGTGCTTTTATTCTTTCGACACAAGGCACACTTTGCTACAAGAAAATTACTAGGATAGGAAATTACATAAGCAGGTGAACTTAAAAGTTATTATTTTTTTGCCATTATTTAAGTGTTTCCATTTCATACTACACTAGTGCTCCATAGAAATTTTCCAAGACAAGTTCCTATTTTACCAGACATTTAGAACAAAATGTGGGGTTTTTTTCTATTTTTCACAATAAAACAAATAAGGTCACTGTCTTTCTGTTGCACATAACTTTCATTACTATGAGCTACAAGTATGTATTAAGAAAGAAAATGTCTTCTGAGGCTCAGTGAAAGGGAATTTATACTTCTGGCATATATTTAATTTATACATTCTTACATATACTGCAGATCTTCTAATCTGGACACTAATATGAATCTTTACATTGTCTATGAACAGCCTTTATACTTTTTAAGAAAAGCAAAGCCATGTAAAGAAACGTGAAGGAGTTTGGCACCAGATGGTTGTGCCGCCATCCAGAGGGATGTCAACAGGCAGGAGAAATGGGCAGATGGGAACCTCATGAAGTTCAACAAGGAGAAGTGCCAAGTCGTGTGCCTGGGGAGGAACAACCCCAGGCACCAGTACGTGCTGGGGGCCACCCAGCTGGAAAGCAGCTTTGCACAAGAAGAGCTGTGGTCCTGGTGGACAGCACGCAGGCAATGAGCCAGTGATGTGCCCTTATGGCAATAAAAGCCAACAGTATCCTGGGCTGCATTAAGAGGAGCATTGCCCACAAGTTGAGGGTGGTGATCCTTGCCGTCTACTCAGCACTGGTGAGACACATCTGGAGTGCTGGGTCCACTTCTGGGCTCCCCAGTACAAGAGACACAGACATACTGGAGTGAATGCAGCAGGAGGTGACAGAGATGATCAAGAGATTGGAGTGTCGGACATAAGAGAAGAGGCTGGCAGAGTTGGCATCATTTAGCCTGGAGAGGAGAAGGCTCAGGAGGGATCTCATCAATGTGTACAAATGCCTAATGAAAGCATGTAAAAAAAGAGCCAAACTCTTTTCACCAGTATTCAGTGATGCAACAAGAGGCAATGGGCACAAATTGAAATATAAGAAATTTTGTTTATACATAAGAAAAAGACCCTGTTTTACTGTAAGCGTGATAGCGCACTGGAGCCGGTCTCCATCATTGGAGCTACTCAAAACTCGACTGGACACAACCCTTGCAGCCTGCTCTGCATGACCCTGCTTTGAGCAGGGGCGTTGGTCTAAAACATCTCCAGTGGTGCCTTCCAACCTTAACCACTCCATGATTCTGTGTTTCTGTAAGGGGTAGAGTACTGCCCTAATATTTATGCTGAAACTGTAGTAAACACATCTGGATTTTACTTAGTGTAAAAACTATGGTCACCGGTTTTATCTTTACAAGCTGCAGGAATAGCTTGACTCCCAAAGGGAAAAAATATACATGTCAAATTGAAGGCATTAAGTTCGGTGTGCCTTTAAGTAGGCAAATTGTAATGCTTCTCTTTATACAGTTATGCCAATAGGCCAGAACTTTGTTGTTGTGGTACCAGCAGGAGATCACCTTCCTCTGGGCTTCCTAATGGTCTGTGCCATCAGTTCTCACAGGCGGAAAAGGACTGAAAGGCTGTCATTCTGTGCCCCTTTGCTTGGATTTAAGTGGCAACATAAAGGATAATGTCATGCAGAACCAGGCTTCTTTTTGCCACCTGCTTCCTGCACCTCCCTGCTACCCAGCAACCAGCAGAGTGCTCCTCCATGCCAGAGGAATACAACTGCACCAGGACAGGAAGAGCAGGCAAACATCCAGCTTTTCAGACCTGGTCTGACACTCAGTCCCTACAGCACAGACATCCTAGGATGGAAACTTCAGGGTGGAGACAGTGAGTTTTCTGAGAAAAAGAGCAGCATAAAGCCTTTTTCACATGTCGTGGTTTGAGATGAAACAGAACTAATTTTCTTTTCATGAATTTTACTTTTCAGTTAAGCTTCTTCTAACTCTCTGAAATTAATGTCATTTTCTTCAGATATTGTCTGCTTCCAGAGTGATGCTGTCCAATGTTTATAGTTGATGCCAAGGAATGGGATGCAGAGAGGCTCTTGCTTATACTTATTGCTATAACAACCAAGGGCAGCTAAGTTTGTTGTGTGCCTGGTTGGAGATTCGGAAGCGGAAAAGCGTAGAGGGGTCACACCTGCGGGGAGGAGCGGACAGGACAGGTGACCCAAACCTGACCAACAGGGTATTCCATCCCATCTGCACCATGTTCAGTATAAAAGCTGAGGGATCAAAGGGGTCAGGTCTCTTCTTTCAATGGCCGTCGTCCAAGGAGGACTCTGTCTGTTCATCAGCCTTTGGTCCTGGTCCGTACATTCCTGAATCCAAATCTGGAATCCAGTTCCCGTCCGTTGCTGAGTCTGGTCTGGGACTTTCCCAGTGCCTGCTGGTGACATGATCGTCATCCTGGGAGCTCGATACTGGTTTTGTATGTATTGTATATATTTCATTATTTTCTTATTAATATTATTATCTTTTATTTTTATTATTTTATTATTAATATTTCATTAAAGTAGTTTAGTTTCTTTTCAACTCATAAGTCTCTCTCTCTCTCTTATTTTCTCTCTCTTCTCCTCTGAAGGGAGAGAGGCTTAAGAGAGCATCTGTCATTCATTCAGTGGCCAGTCCAGCCCAAACCACGACATCACACCACCTACCTTGACTTGGTTGTTCCTACTACTCTTCCCCCAAACTGTTAAACCCCTCCCATAAAAAGCTGTATTGACAGGACCCTTTGTCAGCAAGACTGGACCCCCCCAACAGGATGAGTTGTTTCAAGTAAACACTACTATCCTCCTTAAAATATTATTTTTCATGGATCTGCAATCTGATGTTAACTAGTCCCTCTCAGACAAGTAGTCACGGTGGATTCAAACTATTCATGCAAGTCAGAGTTGTATAGACCAGCCCTTTGCAAAGAAACATTGATGATATTCTTCCCCTAACAACACGTGTACATAAGACTTTTTTTCATTCTGAGTGGAGAACCATGCCATAAATATGATTTATAGTATATCATACAAAGGAATGATTGTAATAAAATGAGGCATTGCAAGAAATATATCTTGCTAATTAGAAATGACAAGATGGAACATTCATGGCATAACTGCAACCCTCAAAATTTATTTATGAATCCAGAGAATCTTCAGTCTTAAAGTATAAGAAAACTGAGAAAAGAGTTATGTTTAAACTTGTCTACAGATGTGTGACAAATAAAGCTCTACAGCACGCAAACCCCTTGCAGGTACTTACCAGCTGTCCCAGTGTTCTAAAGAATTTACCTTTGCCCCAGAATCTCTCATGAAATGATGGATGGGATTACACCATTCTTGCAGGCGTTTGGCATTGCTTTGTTTTCGTTTCTTGATAGTGAGGCCTTACCATTTTCTCTGATCTCCTCGAATTGATTCAGATTTGCAGGCCATGGGCTATTTTCTCTGAGAAAGAGATGTCTTCATTAGGACCTGTCTGTCTCATCCAGTAAAGAAGAAAAGGATAACTGACAACATACAAAAAACAGAAGTCAGGCACTGAATTTTAGAACACAAGGCCATAGGAGTGGAGCAATGCCACAAAACATTTCTGAGTGTAAGAAATACCCACAGCAAAATACTAAAAGACAAAGTACAGTGTGGTGACTTAGATGGAAAACGCACAGTGTTAAAGGCATCATAAACCTCCTGTGTTCCTACAATAGGAGAGACCATGTTAGAGGAAGCATGGATGGAGAAAAATAAATACTAGAATTGCATTTTATGGGACAAACTGATATGGCTGAGGCTTTCACCTCATTTGAAGGTAAGTTAGGTAAACAATCATTTCATATCTATTATCTGTTGATTTTTCTGTGTTGAAATGTTGCATGGAAAATTACCACTAAAATGTTAAGCAGCTTTAGCAGATCAAGAAAGCATGACAATTCACTGCTGGTGGAGATTTAAGCAGCTCAAATCTGAAGATTCTCGGTAAAGCATGGCATGTTGAGAATTCATCTGCAATGTAAACATGCTACATTTCTGAGAGCAGAGTACAATACTTTGGCTGACTTCAACAGCTGGTTGCAGCATAGCAGAGAGATGCAGTAAAAAAGACATGCAGTATTTTTAGGCTGCAAAGTCTTCGTCAATTCACATAAGAAGGCAGATGGAGCCTCCTAAATATTGAGTACTCCATTCTGTCAAGATTCCCTTAACTGTAAATAGTTTGGCTTCAGTTTAGTCACATGTCCACAGAAAGCTTCATAAGCTCTAAAACCACTAATGGTTAAGTTGCCTTGAAGAACAAGGGATACAGATTAACGCAACAAGCGTAGCTACATTCAAAATAACCACAAACCCGAATACTTTACACTGAAAATAAAAATACACACTCTAATAGAATAGGCAGTGGTATAACAGAAATAGTTTATTCTGCTGCAGCAAACAGCTGGTCAATTCCTGTGATTTCCATACCTGATGGGAAAATTACACTTTTTGGTTTTGTTCTCTTCATCTCTTTCCTTTCCTCGTTTCTTTTCTTTTTATTAAGCCTTTCCGCCTTTTCTGCCTTCTCCATTCTTACACCTTTGAACTTTCCTCTTTTTTTTTGGTTTTGTTTCTAGGACAGGAGAAAGAGCAGAATAAATAAGCTAGGACCTTAATCCTGCACACCACAGGTTTTGTTACAATGGTAACACAAAAAACCCCCACATTTCACTAAGACTGCACTCAGTGAGGAAAGCAGGAGGAGAAGCACTGCAGCACAAACCATGGACAATTTTTCCTGCGACAACATATTGAGGAAAGCTCTGCCAAGACATCTGCAGAGGAATGTGCAGGTCTGCCTGCTGCTACAAGCACATAATGCTCATTTTGAGGTTTTCAAAGAACTGCAAATTAAATCTGGGTGAACCAGCAGCTGAATTCCCTGGTTAGCTGGGCTGTAACTGCTGAGGCGAGAAAGAATACCTTGCACTGGCCAAGCATCTCTGGGCCCCAGTTGGTTTCAGCTGCCAGCCGGGCACAGGCTCATGCATTTCTCCACCTGCTTTTGCTCACCTCGGATGAGCCCCAACATCTGAAGCTACTAAACGGTGCTGTGCTATCTCCTCTCTGGCTCAACTTCACAAAAAGAAATTGTAGTTTGAGCAAAACTTAGGTCAAACCAGTTACAGATCTGGGACAATAAAGCCAAGAATTGAGAAAGGCCAGGAGTATAATTACATGGGAGGAGAGAGGGTCAGAAGTCAAATATAAAGAAGCATATGCGGGCACCTAGAAAAAACCAGCCCATTAAACCAAATATGATCTCCTATGCAAGGACTGACGCAGACAGCGATTATCAAAAAGCCTCTGTCCTCCTACTCCCAGTGAAAGCCTCAGTACAGCCCATCCTAAGCACTTACAAACCACAAGTCAAGCCTCCAGAAATCATGCCGCTCTAATAAACATATATTTATTTTTAGACATTGCCTATTGCGACTGTTTATTTTTCCAGGAAGCCTCCTAACTTCAGTATGTAAGCAAACAGTTCAACTTCAATAGTTACTACAATAGGGAAGCTGCAAATAACAGTCCTCTACTCTCCGTATGAGGGAAGCTCCATCCACCATATCAAAATCCCCAGCATGAGGCGGGTGGGTATTTTAGCTACCCTCTCCTGTCACCTCTAGTCTCATCTGCACTGTCTATTTCTTGGGCCTTCTCATGCCTCCTCCCAGGTCATGTCCTTCATCTCCTCAGTCTGTCTGCACACTTGCATTGCCCCATGTCTCTCCCACTGCATCCCACCCATCCAGACCCATCAATCATATCTACAGAATGCAGATTTTATTTTCTTTTTTTTTCTTTTAAATAAGTTGCAAGTGTCTTTAAATAAGTAAATTAAGTAAATGACAGCCATTCTGCTCCACTCAGACTCCACTGAAAGTGATGGGAATCTGCAGTTGTTTTGAATGCGGAAATAAAATCCCAGGAGATGAAAGGCAGGAATATGGAAATGACATGTAAATTAGGGGCACGTCTCAGTATCACAAGACTAAAGTCACAGCTACATGTCACAGAGAAGAATAGTGGTATGCTCACTTATGCCATGGGTGAATTTGCTCCAGAACACTTTTTTTTTATATTTATGAAGATGAAGGAAAGCTTTTTCAAAATACTAAAAAGCAGTTTTTGCAGGGTTTCTGCACAAATTATCACTGCCTCAACAAAAACATCTGTATCGTTTTGCAGCCATGAATTTTTTTTGTGCTACAGTGAGGCAGTATTTTATACAGTTACGACTTTGTTTCACCATTTGCATAAAAAGGTTGCTGAAAATCAAATTTTAAGGACAGCTAATCCATCTCCAGAATTATACCTGCATTAATATTCTTACCTAACTCATGTATGAGGTTATAGTAAAACCCCGTCCCCTTTTCATCAAAGACCTTCAACTTGAATTATTTCTATCATTTATCCTGGATATATAACAAATTACTTCAATGTATACTCAATTACAGGGGTATGGCTAACATTTCTAGCTCTCTAAAGCTAGATTTTTGTATTTTATGATGTTTCAGTACACCATGCATCAAGTGAAATGCAACCTTTGCAGGATATTTATGATTTTACATACAATCTGGTAATTTCCATCTAATTCTTCTGCTTGTTTTTGATACACCCCAGTCCTTTACCTTGAATTTCTGGAATTATATAGCAAGACCTAACAATGTTTCAAAACAAAAACCTGTGGTTGATATTTCCCAGGTAAAACAATGATTTTCAGTAGGGATTGTAATCTGTAGTGTTGCATCTTTTTTCAATGCCACGCTAGTAATCTAACTGTAGCATTTCTCCACTGATTTTCCACCTCTTCATTCCCTAAACTTTGGGTGCCTTGTCTTCTCCCCTGTGTAAAAACTTATTTGCTTTTAAATTTACTGAGACACTTACTTCATTTATGCTTCCTGTTATGTTTGGATGGTTTAATCATCAGTCATCAACTAAAACCTGCATTTTATTATTTCCCCCAAGGCATGAGGAGAGCTGTTCTTTTAAAAAGAAGAATTAATTTACTATTACCACACTTTGTTTTATTCCACTGAAACCTGACAGTGAGAAAAAGTCAGCAGTCCTACATCACTACAAAACTGATGTTGTATCAGGCCCTTGAATGAAGATCTGCAAGAGAAAAGTTGTATGGATAAATCTGTGCGGAGTACTTTTATACAGATTATGTTTCACCTTTGCACTCTGTTATATTATGAAAAGGTCCAAAAAAGTGAAAGCTGCTTTAGACTTTGTTACAACACCTTTACTCAGCTTTTTCTTTAAAAGACCTAGCTTGATTTTTTACTAAACCTAACTATCAGTCTAGAGATAACGGGCATAAATTTAAAAGACAGAACTGCCAGGTGTCTAAGCTATGGGAACGGGTAATACAGTTACCCTCGGATCACCTCTTTAAGGTGAGTTTGAGAGAGCTGCTGCTGGCAGAGAGGCTGCTTATCCAAGCGTGAATGCTACCAGAAGCCCAGAAAAAAAGAAAAGTCGCATGCCTCCGTACAGGTGACTCTGCATCTCTTGCTGAAATGAAATACTGCTGAGATAAAACAGTGGAGAACAGAACCAACAGTAAGAGGCAAACATTACATCTGCTTTGCAGAGAGCCTCAAAACTTTGTTTTCCGAGGAGGAAGACATCGAGTATCCATTGCTCCTCCACAATTATTAACTCCACAGCAGGGTTACTGCTGGCTGTGCTCAGGCAATTTAAAATGCAACACACAACTAGAACAATTTACAGATGCATTAATCACCACTTGCTCTTATTAGCAAAGGACATGTGAAGCATCTTCCAACTTTAAGGCAAGTGCCATATAAAGTTCATCAGATAGAGTCAACTCTTCATGCTGAAACAGTACTTGGTTTTAATTGTAGCATTTACTGCAATGAATGAGAGTTTAATCTCCAAAGGGAGACTGTCATTCATGAAATAGTTGAAGAAAGTTTTACACACAAACTCTGTTTATTAATAGCCAAATCAGACGCACACATAGGATAACAGTGTCCCAGCAACTCAGAGTGCTCTGCCCACAACAACATTTGTAGACTTAACTAGATCATAATTTTCTGTCTAGGAGATTCTGCCAGATTAAAAAAGGGGAAGGAGAAGGAATAAAAACCACTTTAATAGTAACTAAAGAACAAAGAGTGTTTTTGCCAATGGAACATATTTGTTTGGGGCAGAGTCAAGAAAAAAAGAAACCCTAAGTCTTTTGACATAATTTGAAACCACATTCTCCTCAGAGAAATGGAAAGGGTGGGGGGTGGGGGGGGGAAGCTGTTGCCCTGAGGCTAGGGATGAGGGCACACTGCAATATTTCTAACTAAAGGTCGCTGCCTGCATGACCATCCTCCTACAGACACATACTGCTGCACTGGAACAACACAAGGCTCAGGGTACAAAATAAGCGAGACTACTTTGTTAGATTTATTTTCACATAGGAGAATCTAGTAAACGTGTCTCACACTAATACTCCTTTGACAATTTTTCCTTTTAGAAAGCGTGGCTGGGAGATGGAGGCAAAGAGTGGGACCCAGGAGAATTAGAGACACTGCTCTGATGGGTAACAGCAGGAAGGCCCCATCACCTGAAAATGGGGTGTGAGGAGGAGAAAGAGGTGAACATGAAGCTGAACTGAAAAAGATGTACTAGAATAAATGCTTTCAAGGGAATATTTTAACAAAATTGCTAATTCAAAATAATGAACATTTTCACTGAGAAGAGTGAGTTGAGTCAGCAATTGAACCAAGGCAATGAAGTTGGCCAGCACCTGGCACAGGTGGCTTTCTATCAGCCAAGCATCTCAGTTCCCGTGCTTCCTTTAAGGAATAGGGAAGAGGGAGGCAAGCAGGCAGCAGCTAGATAGAAAGTTGCATTTCGGTTCCCTCTGAAAGTGTTTTTTCTATCTCTAAATCTTTGGTGGGTTCACTTGCATTATTTGCTTTCTTTAGTGGCATTCCTGGCATATGAAGGTCCCATCTCATTCCCATCTCCTCCCTTCTCAGTTCCTTATTCCTAACCCTGCATCACAATTTATCATGAAAATGCACATTCTTTTTAGCACAAAGCAATGAGTTTATGGCACAGACCACAGTTATGTTAGCACAACCGAGAAGGTTGCAGGAATCAGAAAGAGCAGCCAGGAGATGGGAAAGAGCAAGAATGTCTTGTCTCCAAAGAAAACACACTGCGGAGCACCCTCCTGAGAGTTCAGCCGGCTTCAGCCAGGCTCCTGGCTCTCCAGAACTACTCCCCAGGCCTTGGCCCAGCACATCTACTCCCTCTCAGGATCAGCTGCATTTGCCATAGTACTATGAATTTCACAATACTAGCTATTTTCTGGTAGCTCTTCTGCTCTGGAATCAAGAAAAAATCACTTACATTAAAAAAAAAACCAAACAAAAAAGCATTTGTGGTTTGAAAGACAAGCTTGATAATGTGAACCCTGATGATTCAACACATCTAGAAGGAAAAAAGCTGCGCAAAATTAGTAATTTGTTAATGGCTTGATTTCATGTCTTCTTGGACTGACTCATGAGCATAAGTCTCAATACCTGCAACACTCCCATCTGCGTTTGACCAGTTAGGACACAGAGTTGCTTTCCCTCAGTTTGTCCATGGTCTCTCTCTAAAAAAATCAACTTCCCCATGTCTATATAATGTGAATGCAACTCAAAGCAAAGGTGCTTTTCTCTCTATACACACGCACATGCCCACAATAAAGCAAAAGATTACAAAATTAAGAGTGATGCCATTGGCTTTATCCACTTCCAGATGGAATAAACAGATCAACCATATCAGTGAAGTTTGAGAACACCCGCTCTTCCTTGCCACGCTCTGCCACCAGCACTGTGGCAGAAGCAGTTTCATGACATGTGAGGAACTACCATAAGAGCCTGCTCTTGCCCGCTGCGCACTCCCTGTTGCCTTCTTGGTTGTCCCAGCTTCTATGCTGTTCATCAGATTTCTCCAGGAGCCAGTGTAACTAACGCAATGCGCTGAAGCAACCTGGCAAAAAATGAAGACACTTCTGCTGTTTTAGTGAGTCAAATCAGTTCAGTGGAAGGTGAGCCGCTATCCAACAGCCTCCGCCAAGGAGAAAGCAATCTGAGTGGCCTTGCATAGGTCATTTTCTCCTTTACCTCAGCTTCCTTTTTGTAAACAAGGCTCATGCAGAAAGAGGCATGCTATTAGAAATGGTGTTTTTCTTCTGAATGTTCATCAACTTCATTCAGTAGTTTTGGCCAGACTTGTTTCTGTTTTCCCAAGTTTTGAGTTTCCTGTAGTTAACCAGAAGCCTGTTTCTTGGTAATTGGAAGCTAAACAGAATGAGGTAAGCAGTTTCTTCCTAGCAGTATGCCTGCTGTCCATGACTACCATGAGCTACTCCAGTATGCAAGGATCTAACTAGTTTTGCATAGCCATGGGCTCTGGTAGCAGATCGGTCTCTGCCCAGCTGGCTGCAGTTCTTCCAACACAGAGCTACTTCTCTGCGGTGTAAACCTGCAAAAGGTTTGGGCACAGCATTTCTTCAGGAGACAGCAGGCTGAGAACCAGCTTAGCATTCCTAGCCAGCTGAAATTCAATGCCTTGATCTGGATTTTGAATGGAAGTAAATTTTGCTTACATGCTGCCAAGGTCTCAGACAGATGTTGGCTCCAGAACCAGCACTTTTACAAAGACCAATTTAAACCAGAATTCAGACCTTTGGAGATGGGTATAGGTACAGGACAAGAGTGGGAATCCAGCTCCTGGCCTTGTACTCTGCACCTTCCTCGAGGTCCCCTGGCTTAAATTGGAAGCCTGGAACACTAAGAAAATCCCCATTTGAAAACACCATTTCCTGAAAAATATGAAACCTCTCAGATTCTAGGAAGTATTATCAAAGTCCTACAACCAAGGCTATTCCCTCCCTCCACCAATGCTATATGTGTTCTCAGGAGGCATATGCATCAGGAAGTGTTTAGATAACTCAATAACAAAGGCTTCTCTCTCTGTAGACTCTTGTTTTCATCTCCTAAGTGAAAAATTTCCTTTTAAGTGAAATATGTAAGCTTCAGATACAGAGGTATCAGACAGCTAGTATTTTTGTTCTCCAAGAATTGCAATTTGAACACTCATCAATAAGTTCTTCTTATGATGAAAAGAGATTGCAAAAGTCCACTATAGTTTCTGCTAGTTAAAAATAAAACCAAGCAACCCTTTCTTGATTTTTTTTTGCTATTATCTCTGAATCTTGAGATTTAACTTTTAGCCTCACTGCAGCCCTTCACACAAAGCAGATATATCTGAGTAACAAAGGTTCTCTCAGATATGAAGAATGCAAGGCCTGATACATTAGTGATTGGCCCCTTGCTCAGTATATCTGCTCACAGTTTCACTGCTCTGAGTCATCAAGGCTCAGACTTGACTCAGAATAGGTCATAAAGGTCGTTATTATCTTAAGCACTAACTCCATGTATTTCAGCATTTTGGTTGGAACATCGCAACACAGAATATGCCAGGAGTCCTTTCAGACAATGGGTTTACAAATGCAAACATTTCAGTTTGACAAAGCCATTATGCAATTTAGTCTCAACTCACAAACACAATTCAAGTTCAAATAAGCCAGTTAGTGGGATGTTGCACTTTCTTTCAAACCTCATCAACAACAATGTGCAGCACTAGGTAGTTTTCATTTGCCTGAGATTCAGCACATTTTCTTGTCTCAGCTTTACATGGTTTGTACCTAATGAACCTCATTTAGAGTTTGAGCCTAACTGCAGAATTGCTTCCTAAATTTGCTGCACTGGTCATGAAAATTGAACCCCGTATATTACACAAACACATAGTGAGGGCCTGGGTGTGAGGAAGACTCATGAAACCATCAACACCAACAAACGGCTACTAATAAACAAGAAGGCAGAATTAAATCTAGTTCTTTTAAAACATTTATAATCATCTGTGAAATATTTGGCAGCCTTTAAGAGAAAGGACATTGATGTAGTCCAGAGAGAGTCAACAAGAATGATAAAATTTGATTGTTAACATGCACAGAAAGTCTGGAAAAGCATGATGTGAAATCTAAGCTTTTAAACTCTTCAAATGGTGTTTCATAAAGGAATAGAGCAAAACCAGCAGTGCCACTCCCGGAACAAGACAGTACATTTTGCAGAGCAGTAATGGAGTTCCTTGCTTGTGGTTTCAGGAGTAAGAGCTCTATTTGCCTACCTCTGAGGTTATACACTGCTTAGCACTGAGGAACCCCAAGCCCAGTGCTGAGCTTTTTGGGTATTTTTACTTAGAAGTCAGCATTCCTTCATTTGTACAGATGACACCAGTATCCTGACAATACTAAACTCAGATCCAAAGGTTCAATTCAGCAAACAGGGAGCAGACGCAAGCCCTTTCAATTACTTTGTCATTTCACACATTTTAAAGATCAAAAAAGCACAGGCAAGTGAAAGGACAGAACAAGTTTTCTTCTTCCTCTAGAAAGCGCTGCTGTTGTGCCCATGCGCTGCCATCCTTACACGAGGGTGGAAGGATAGACACATGCACCACAGGATGAGGGTATGTATCCACAGTGAGTGCGTTTCCTGTGCACGGCATCACATTTCTCAGGATGCATCCTGTTTCCACTCCTCCCCCTTTTCTGTCCTCTCCCTGGGCCTTATTCGATGGCGTTGTTTTTACATTAGAGGGAATGTAGATTGAAAATAACCCTTTGTTATTCTGCATGACCCTTTGCTATGGCTGGATCCCAGTGTCAGAGCTCTGACATTATCAGGCTGACGACAAAAAAACCTCCCGAAATTCCAACACTCCCAGGGCAAAGAGCTCCCTACTTCAGCATGTGGTTGTAAATGACCTGACAGACTCTACCCGCCTGATGAAGCTGGACTGAAATGTTCTGTCCTTCTCTGTTTGGCCTTCATTTCTGGCCACTAGACAACCTCTGCTGCTGTAAATTTCCACCAACTCATTTAACTGACTCAATTTTGAAGCCCCACCTTGTCTGCTAAACTCAGTAAGTGCTAAACTTTTTAAGAGGGACGGAGGTAGTAATTTTTTTTCAAAGTGAAGCGTGAGCGAGACATGAGGAAGACATTAAGATGACTGAGGGCACCCTTACACTGTGCAGTGGGGTATGGCACGGAGATCTCCAAACTATCACACAATAAATGAGCTGCAAAACAAGCAGCAATGTAATTACATCAGAACCACACTGTTTGTGGGCTAATTAGCCTTGCTGAGAAGCACCACATTAATGTTGGTACAGTGCTTCCAAGACTCAAGACCCCTGGTCTTGTGGCTAAATCAAAACAAAAATCCATTTGTGTTAATGCAAAACTTGAAAAATCGTGATTTTGGCAAAAACAACATTAAAAAAAAACAAAAACCCAACCTGTTCAAGCTAGTCATTATGGGCCTTTTTTTGTAATATAGAAGGCTAAACTCATAAGGACAGAGAAACAGCCTGTAAAATCCCTCTAATGTCCTCTGTTAGCACAGTCTTGGCACCTTTGCAGAAAAGTGCAGTTCACTTTTCTGCTCTGCTTCACTATGAGTAACAGTTTGAACTCAAACTTTGTCTCCTACTCGAAGCAAAGGTGGAGACCCATTACATTCATCCTTTTCCACCAGTTCCAGTACCCAGACAACTACTGGCCACAGAGAAAGAGACTGACACTGTGATGGTGATTAACAAATTCTTTAGAGAGGTTTTGGTTTCAGCTCTTAATCCAGTACATATTTCAGAGCAGCAGTTCCAAAGACCAGAAGAAACCACCCTGAATCCCCTGCGGCCTACAGGAAAACAAGCTCCACAGGAAAGAAAGGATCACGGTTCAAATTCCTCTCCCAAACCTGGCAAAGAAATGACTTAAGCAAAGGTGCTCTTTTTCCTCCCGCTCTTCAAAACGAATACTCTGACCACTGCGTTACGAGGGTGGGCTTCCAGGCTTAGCACTAGGTCCTTTGAGCATTGTTTCTGAATTTATTTTAAACAAGTTTCATCAAATTCACCCCACTACCACCATTAATCAGTCAAATGCCACTTCTAAAAACTCAGTTTGTCCCCCTCAAACATTTGTACAAATATATTACTACTTCGTCATATTAAGCACCTTCAAACTGTTCAGTTTGGCCTTGCATCCTTGTCCTGTAATTAGGAGCAATGGCATTTCACAGAATCACAGAATCACAGAATCACAGGGGTTGGAAGGGACCTCTGGAGATCATCTAGTCCAACCCCTCTGCCAGATCAGGGTCACCTAGAGCAGGTTGCACAGGATGGCGTCCAGGCGGGTTTTGAATGTCTCTAGAGAAGGAGACTCCACCACCTCTCTGGGCAGCCTGTTCCAGTGCTCTGCCACCCTCAAAGGAAAGAAGTTCCTCCTCATGTTTAGATGGAACTTCCTACGTTCAAGTTTGTGCCCATTACCTCTTGTCCTATCACTGGGCACCACTGAAAAAAGACTGGTCCCATCCTCCTGGCACCCTCCCTTTAAGTATTTATAGGCATTGATGAGATCCCGCCTCAGCCTTCTCTTCTCCAGACTAAAAAGACCCACGTCCCTCAGCCTTTCCTCATAAGAAATATGTTCCAGCCCCCTAATCATCTTTGTAGCCCTCTGCTGTACCCTCTCCAGCAGTTCCCTGTCATTCTTGAACTGGGGAGCCCAGAACTGGACACAGTTCTCCAGGTGCGGCCTCACCAGGACAGAGTACAGGAGGAGGATAACCTCCCATGACCTGCTTGCCACACTCCTGTTGATGCACCCCAGGATGCCATTTGCCTTCTTGGCCACAAGGGCACATTGCTGACTCATGGTCATCCTGTTGTCCACCAGGACTCCCAGGTCCCTTTCCACAGAGCTGCTTTCCAGCAGCTCAGCCCCTAACCTGTACTGGTGCATGGGGTTATTCCCCCCCAAGTGCAGTACCTTACACTTCCCTTTGTTGATCTTCATGAGGTTTCTCTCTGCCCAACTCTCCAGCCTGTCCAGGTCACACTGAATGGCAGCAATTTCAATACTAAGAAATCCAATACTAAAAAGGTAAGTAAACTTTTACTCCAAGCACTCTGCTAAAATTTCTAAACTGACTAATCAGAAAGCCTTCAGGTGCAAGTAGTCATGAGCTTAAAAGTTTATATTACATGTCTGCTCATTTCTGTGAGTTCCTCCCCGAGATTAAGGTGATTCATACACAGAATCCGACAAGAGCTAGGGAAAGCCTTCCAGCTGCAATATTCACTTGTGCCAGATGTACCTGAGTGTGGTACATTATAATTACTCACTTTCTCATCCATATCTGTTTACCAAGCCAAATATTACTTATCTAGAAGTCTTTTGCATCAACAGAAATAGTTTATCTTGTTCCATTTGTTTTGATATATTCATGGCTTGTATCAGAGTACGGTAACACCAACAGCATAATAAGTCAACAATAAAATTAGACGGAGCCTAGTCATCTCTAACAACTGTTTCTGCTCACGCGAAGACAATCACACACAGAGTGCAGCCTGCTCCCTCCTTCTGTGTTTCCCAAAGGCTCCTCAGACACTCACCAGGAATTAGATACGGGCTAAACTGGTAAGCAGCAAGGTCCCAAATGCCTTCTCTCCTTAGAGTCCCATGTCCTGGTCCGATTGGTGACTGGCAATGCGCCTTTCTGGGGACCAACCTATAATGTCCCTGCTGTGTCAGAGGGTCCACATCTTTCATTCACTCAACAAGCTCACATATATCTACATGAGGTCACAAGACTGCCTACCTATAAGGCACCTATAAGATGCTCCTTAACAGGTCAAACGGCCTTTCTGTCAGAAAGGAAGAGCTGGGGAAGATCACCATTAACCATCGGAGCTAACCCTACACCAGGAAGGCCTACCAGAATAGTGTAACCTTTACCTGGCTTGGGCACACAGACATGTAACATACTCTTAAAATAAAATTGAAACTTCATTTATTTATTTTTTTAAACTATGCTGAATACTCCTTATTAAGCCCTTTTCCCTAAATCAACAGGGGTTTTTCAGTATTTATCCCAGTATCAAACACACCTTACTGCCGCTTGTGGACTTTTTTGCTGTTGTGTTGTGCCACCTGCTGGCTCTCCTGAGAAAGACAGACTGGTGAGAGCTCAAAAACCACAGGGTGCTCCCCAGGCTGAAAGGGACCTCCAGAGAGCCTTCCGTCCAAATTCCTGCGGGAAAGGATGGCGATAAATATGTCAGGCTGAATTTCGACTATTTCCAGCAAAGGAGATTCCACCATGACTCTGGGCAACTTATTTCAATATTTAATTGTTCTCACAGTGAAGTATTTTTTTTCCTTATAGGCAGGCAGAATTTCCTGAGGCAACTTGGCTGTTGCCTCTTGCCCTGTCATTGTGCATCTCTGTGAAGAGTACCTCCATCTTCTCCAGAAATACCTTTTCATATTTGATCTTTAATATTTGATATTTAATATTTGATTAATTTAATATTTGAAGAATGTAACTAGTTCCCCTCAAGACTTCTGTTCTCTAGGCTCAGCAAACCCAACTCCTTCAGTCCTTCTTTGTACGTCCAGTTCTTCAACATGCCAACCATCCTGATGGCCCTCTCCCAATTATTCAATGTCTCTCTAATAATGTGGAAACCACAGCTGATTTCACAGGTGTGGCCTAACAATCGCTGTGCAGAGCAGCAAAACCACATACCTTGATCTGCTGGCTGTGCTCTTGCTGCCACAGCCCGGCATGCTGTAGGCTTTCTTTGCTGCCAGGCACCACTGCGGGTTCATGCTTGTTAATGCCAACCAGGAGCCCCAGGGCCCTGGCCACAGAGCTGTGTCACCACCAGTCAGCTCCCAGGCTGAAGGGCTGCTTGGACATATTCCAACACATAAAGAGCAGTCTACAGTCCTTGATGGCCCTAAGGTCTCTTGATGTCTCTGTGCAGTGGTTCTTCCTTCCTAGAGAGGTGTGTCTACCTCTCCTCCTGGTTTGGTGTACTCCACAAGCTTGGAGAGGGGACATTCAGTCTCACCACCCAGGAGAGAGTGATGAGATGTGACTGTCGCATGTGTACATACAACATGAATAATATCAGACCCTGCATTGACCCTTATGATCTCCACGTCTGACTCGCTTGCTCAGTTCAGTTTTGAGCCATTAACCATCAGCCTTTCAGCTCTAGTTAGCCAGTTTCCTGCCAGATTTGTGGCCCACCTCCCCAGTTCATATCCTACCACTTTGTCCACAAGGCTGTCAGGGTAGGCTGTGTCAAACACCTTGTGAAATATCAAGGTTTGATATCCACAGCTCTCCCTGCACCCACTAAGCAAGTTGCTCCATCTCAGGAGGCAATGAGGTTGCCTATGCACTGTTTACTCTTGGTAAATCTGACTTGGCTTGTCCCAACCACCTTCACATGCAGGGAAACAGCTTCCATGAGGACACGTCATGTACTGTTCCCAGGGTGCACTCACCGATCTGCAGTTTCCTGGTTCTGCCCTTTCATGGATAGGAATATTACTTGTCCTCTTCCTGTTGTCCAGGACCTTCCTCTGATCTCTGTCACCTTTCAAAAATTAGAGTGGCTTTGTAATGACATCAGCAAGGTCTCTTAGCACCCTCAAATACATCCCAGCAGATCCCACAGACTTTGTTTTATATATTTATCACCGATTTGCACAGATGATCCCCAGTCAACTTGATACTATGATTGTTGGTGTGCCATTTCAACTTTACTCTTTGGCACAGAGCCAGTCCTGGTGGCTACACAAGTATATAGGTCAGTCATGAACACCTTATTTAAAACCTGGGTAGAACAATGCCAAGGCATTTCGCAGTTTGCTTAAGTCTTCGGCTACTGAAATCTAGCATATATGTGAAAATAATCAATTGTTATTGACAATAAAACTAGCTTCCAAGTTTGTGTAAAAAAAAATTAAAGTGATCTGAAGGTGATCCAAAAAAAGCCTTAAAAATTATGGGTTTTTTTAATCTCACAGTCGTTTGATAGCTGACTGACATTTTGATTACTTAGCAACAATATGAAAATATTATCAGTATTATTTCATACCTCATTCATATGTTGTGAAAGTATATAATCTATATTGTTAGCTTTAATTGTTTAGGTAAGTGATCACTGCCTAAGAAATATCGCAAAACCTCAGCGATCTCAAGACATGTTATCAGGGTAACAGACTGTGCATTTTACATATACTGAGTCCGTACTGCTTTCAGAGCAAGCTCAGGTCACAAAAGCAGTAGAGTAGCACTCATACGGTATGAGATTACTAGACTACTTCCTTTAAGGGACATGGCCCTGCCTGCTAAAGGTCTGTAGGGCAGGTCTGGCCCTCAGCTGCAGCTTTGTGCCACCAGGCACAGGGCTGATGAGACCTTCGAACAAGAAAGTAGGTTTTCACCTGTTCCTGCAAGATGTGCTGTTTGCGTAATGTTAGCTAACAATCAGAAGCAGACACAGAATAGTCCAGTTTGAAGGAGACCTTCAGGGGGTCATTGAATTCAACCTCCTACGCAAAGCATAGCTTCAGCTATGGGCAACTGCATCACAACATGAACAAGTAAGAACACAATTTGTCAGTCTATGGAATAATATCCCATTTCAGATAGAATTCAGCTGGTACTTTATAAACAAATGACTGATCCTAAACCAGAGTAAATGAAATGCATGTTTAAACACACTTCAGTGATAATATTTTAAGGGACTTGAGGCTAGACCCCACTAATATCCCCTTGATAAACAATGAATTATTGCGGCATGCCCCCCAAAAGTAATTTTGATTTTATATCCTGCATACAAAAAGTTCTGACCCTCAGTAAGTTTCAATTGTAGAGAAAAAAGATTGAGGGAACAAGAGAGCTTCTGGGAGGGAAAGATAAGTTTGTTGTATGTAGTGAAATTAGACTGCCATGACATGCAAAACAGTAACTGTATTGCAAAGATTTCACATGTCTTGTAATGTGAGGAAAAATACACAATACCAAACAGATCATTCTCACTGAAAAGCAGTGAAATGCAGGATAATTTAAACCACCATTTTAAATTAAGTTTTAAAATTAGAAGACAGAAAAGCTTAAGGCTATTAGGACTATTTTCCATGAGTACCTGAGTTGTCTCCTTCACTGGTTTCCATTACACCAGGATCAGGAAACAGTTCAATCCCTTAGCCTAAATATGACTTGCTAAAATGAATACCAAGAGGATGCATCATAAATATGTATATTGAAATACCATGGTTTAATGGAAGTGTGTTTGGATTTTTTATGTTTACGTTTTTATCATATTAAAATAAATTGCTTATCTCGTTTCAACTTTTTATTCACTGTTTGTGTCAGAGTCACCTTAATCATAAATTGTAAACAGCAAGGTAGTGCTTTGCAACTGGTTTAATTAACTAAAAAGTATTTCGAGTGTGGTGGATTGCAAAAAGGTCGGTTTATCAAAACAGTCAAACAGACCCTATTTTCTGCCCCAGTAGCCACACAATACCCTGCCAACTGCCTCACCCCCTGCTCAGGACCATGTTACTTTCCCCACCAGCTGCCCAAGCCTCTGCTTAGGGCTGCACAAGACCACCCTGCCTGCTGCAGGCAGCTACTCCTGTAGCTACCTGTTCTTCTGTCCCATCTCCCCAACCCTACCCACTCCCTGCTGTCCTGCCTTTCCCACCAGGCCTGCCACTATCCCTCCTCTCTCGTGGCCAGCCCCATACCCCATCATCCTGTCCTGGTCCCTCTACATCCATCCCCACCACCCCCAGCCTACCCCTGCTGGGTCATGTCGTTGAGGATATAGAGCCAAGCCATAGCAGCAAGGACTCCCCAACAATTTTGCTTCCTTCATCCGGGGGAAGGACATGTTTCTGCTTGGTTGGGAGTCAGGAGCTCTGCCTTGCCAGCATTTCTGAGCCAGGAGCCATGCTTACAACGTGGCTGTTTCCCCAGCCACCATAGCTTAGGCAGGTTTTTCTCCAAGCTTGTCCTGTCACATCTGCTGTCCCTTTCCCTCTTACTTTCCAGCTGCTCACTCTTCTGAAGGTAACGGTTACCGGGAGGGCAAGAGCCAGAGTACCCTGCAGCTTGCGTGCTGCGTTACAGCCTACCATTAGAAAATGCTTCTCAGTGACCACCATGGCCAAACCACTTTGCCAGAGAAGGAAACAGAAAAAGCAGCTAATGCAAGAGGAAGTGCCTCGTGCCTCCAGGATGTCCCAGCCCCTTTTGCTCATTCCTTGCTGCGTGCAGTTCTGATGAACTGTCTCTCAACAGCCCTCTTTCTGAAAGACAGGGTGATTTCTAAGACTTTAAAGATCTGTTGAGGGAACAAACCTTTTATATTTGTCCCTGTGTTACAGAAAGCAAAGAAAATACAAATATCCTCAGTACAAGCAAAACTGTTGGGAACAGAAGACACAAATTTCAAGCATGAAAAAGGAATCAAAGATCCCTAGATCCTTCATGTCTCTTCAAATCATACGGAACAAATGTTTACAGCTAATTCCATATGGCTTTTTATTTTCTTCCGGGGAGAAATTAGATTTCACAGTTGAAGGATTTGAGCTCCATCCAGCAAAGAGGGAGGGTACCCTACCTTGCAGTTCTCTAGGTAGGCAGAAATTTGTACACAGCACAGGCCACTGTGTTCTTTCTGCACCGAAGGGTCATCTCTTCAGCACAATTGAGTGGGTAGTGCGAGCACGCTCTGACCCAGCACAAAAGAGTCTGCTCACAGAGGAAGGGCAGGCTGAGCAGTGAAAAGGCAGTGCAACACAGCCTTGTTTAAGAAAAAAAAAAAAAAAAAGAAAGAAAAAAAATGAAAAAAAAGTTGAGTATTTCATTTGGCATGATTCCAGCTGTTGTAATTTCTTTTCCACAAGCGGAAAAAGAAGAACGCTGTGCCATGGATCTGGACAGGAAGTAGTTTCGCTGTCAAGGCGATTTTTTAGAGTTTGAACTTGTTTTCTATCTCAAATTGTAATTAGAAGTCAAAATCTGGAAAACATTTTTTTAAACTTGAGCCAGAGCACTCCAGTAATGAAGTGCTGCATTGTAAGCAGCTGCTTCCTCAAAAGCTGAATACACAGTATTCTGCCTCAGAGAAACTAAGGCATGTAACAATTTTTATAGGCTTTTTTGAGTCTTACAGGTCTTTCTCTTTACCTATACCTTTCACTTTCTGTTGCACCCTTAGAACTAGGTCATGTGCTTACTACAGGTCCACAGACAACAAGGCAGAAGGAATGCTATTAGATCACAAGGTGATCCCTTATGTCATTTACTCTGCAAGGATATATCCAGAGACAGTGAGTTCCTAAATTTAATAGAATATTGTTTTCAGCTAATTACTTTAGAAAGAAGGCTATCTGTTTTTTCCCATATCAAGAAAACAAAATTTTAACTATTATAAATATTTACAAATTCTAAAATAAATGTTTAATAAATCTTGTAGGAGTTTACTATTTATTTCATAATTTGTATTTGATATATTTAGAATCATAGAATTATAGAATTGTCTATGTTGGAAGGGATCTTTAAGATCATTGAGTCCAACCATCAACCTAACACTGTGAAAACCACCACTAAACCATGTCCCTCAGCACCACGTCTACCCGTCTTTTAAATACCTTCAGGGATGGCGGTTCCACCCCTTCCCTGGGCAGCCTGTTCCAATGCTTGATAACCCTTTCGCTGAAGAAATTTTTCCTAATATACATCCTAATCCTCCCCTGGTGCAACTTGAGGCCATTTCCTCTTACCCTATCGCTTGTTACTTGGAAGAAGAGACTGACTCCCACCTCTCTACAACCTGCTTTCAGGTAGTTGCATAGAGCAACAAGGTCTCCCCTCAGCCTCCTTTCCTCTGTCTATATAGAGAAAATACGTGTATAATACATATAATAGAATATATTGAACTAACTCCTAACTTTGCACTAGTTATTCCTACTGTCAGTCAGGGCAAGCACCTACTACGTAACACCTGAAAAATCTCCTAAAGTGAGGTGGGCACTCCTTTCCCCCACACGAGACCAGACATTTCAATGGAAAGACTTCAGCCCCAAATCCTCCTTTACCTACCCCAAGTTCATGTCTCCTTCAGATGTCGCATGCCGTAGCAAGATTGCCTTTAAACTGACTCACCAATGACACTAACATACACTGATCTGTCCAAAAGGGAGTTGATGGAAGGTGTAAGTAGGCACCGTGTCCACATGGAGGGTAGCCAGATACCCGTGGTGGAGTAATGCCTAGTAAAATCCCCCTTTTCCTCTTCAGATGGTTCCTACTAGATATTTGTTGCTTTCTGGTTTTGAGTAGGATTCAATGGGTAGAACAAGTGGGTGTGATGAGCGCGATGCAAATATTCTCATTCTGCTGGGCTCTGTCTAGTGAATAGGGACATAACAAAGTGGGTAGCTTAGCACAACACTTCCCTTTGGAGCTCCAGAACGTACAGGGCAAAGGACGTGACGTGCTTTCTTCACACTTGGGTAAGATAACCTGAAACCATACTAAACTTGTAGAAATGTGATGGATCCTCCTTAGCATTTTCTACTGTATGATTATCAAGGCTAAAAAAAAATACATAAATATAAGTATATATGTATATATATGTGGTGCAAGAACATTTTTACTTCTTGACCTTGTGTCATTTTCCCATAAACGTACATTTGTTTCAGTTGAAAGAAAGAAATGGAAAATTTCCAGTTCAGGGAACACACTTGTCAGCACTAGGTATGTTTTTCTGGTCTGTAAACAGAAGGGGTTTCTTTTTTGTTGTCATTCTTTTTGCTGCTGTAATGACTTCCATGTTATGCTGCAGATGTAATACATTTGTGCATAGAGCAGACTGTGCTCTTTGCCAGAAAGCATGCATGGCTTTCAAAGGAGAGATACTGAGATAATAAAGTAACAGAGGTGCCTTGTTTAGAACTACAATATATCTGTAGCTTAATTTTTATATACTATGACTGTTTTTACTGAACGAATAAGCTAATCAACCTCATTTTTTAAAGCAGTATTAAACACATGCTTTGTAACCATATATTACTATAAAATTTTATATAACATATAGAGGACAATAACTTAATATATTCATTATTACAGTTTCTATAATTGGTTTTGTTATGTGTATTAATAGTAGTAATAAAAGGAACTATGATGTTCTTTTAGGGAAATATAATGGAGAAGAAAACTATTCTAGAAGAACTCCTTTTAAAGAAATCACAGCAGAAGAAAAAAATATCACCAATTAATTACAAGAAAAGGTTGTTTGTTCTGACGAAAGCAACCCTTTCTTATTACGAATACGACAAAGGGGTAAGAAATAGTTTTTTTAAGTAAACTGTTCTAATATTTTCCAGTGTTACCTTATTTCTCTGGTTTTCTTCTATGAAACTTGATTACACACTATGTGTTAGAACAGCAGGTGTACTTTGTTTTGAGTAGAATTATAGGGTATCGTTTCAGTTTCAGGAAAACACTTAGCTGGGGGCTTAAGGGTGTCTCTATTCAGCACAACTCTTACAGCTGTGCTTACCATTGAGCATCTGTTTGTGTCCTTCCAAAGAGAACTTAAGCAAGTAATTAACATTGGCATATGTTTACACATTGTCTTGAATAGGAATGTTTTCCTTGTTCAGGCTTCCCTCTGAATTAATGTAAATAACTGGCTTCAGAAGTTACTTGTATAAGGCATAATTGGTTCATAATCTGATCCCTCAGCTGCACAAAGCAGATGGTTAAACTATCCTTGTTTCCTAAGGAGTGACCGTATCTCACAAAAGGGTGGCTTTTCACTCAGCACATCTCCCGTCGGGAATGCAAATATATGTCCCAGGCAACTTATTTTAAAGTTTTTGCTCCTTTTAATACATTTGGACTGCTCTTGTGAGTTACATCCCATTAGGAGATTGCAGGGCTCAGTGAGAACAAGCTCCATTACCTTAACATAATCATGAATGCCACAGCTAGGCTTCTGGTTTGCATTTAAGGTGTTTTCCTCTTAATTCCTCCTTCTTCTTTTCCTCCTAGTCCCCTCTTCTGCCTTGTACTCCTGCAGTTGCAGCAGATGTTTTCTCAGATATAGAGCTGTCCCCTGTAATTCTTGTAACTGACTTAAAAAGAAACTTGATCGATACATTAGATGCAGGTAGGGTACCAAGGAGGTTTTTTACTACCTTTATTGTAAAGTTTAACAAACCTGAAGCTATGACCTATCCGGCTTGAAACATGAAATTGCACAAAATAGTCAAACTGAAATACTTTATATTTCGTTAACATTAGTTTACAGTCTGTTGTGTTTTTTCCGTCTTAGAAAAAAGGAAGCAAAAGGGGGTCAATTGAGATTGAGAAAATCCGATGTGTTGAGACAGTGAATCTTGAGGAATCAACACCTCCTGCGAGACAATATCCTTTTCAGGTTAGCTATGAAATCTATTTCAGTTACATTTTATGTGAAATTTTCCAGTCATGGTAAGGATACGCTGATCATTCCTATCCCAAGCGGTGATACGTGATATTGCTGAGTGCTACAGATACTTACAGCAAAGAGAATATCAGTCCCTATTACTGCAGCTGTGACTTTGCTGAAATGTTTTTCATTGACTGTGATAGAATTTAGGTCAAGTCTTTTTTCTTTTATGTTGAAAAGTCTACCAGATATTTGCTTTAATAAGATCTGGAATATACAGATCACAACACCATGTGATTAACACATTTTCAGGCAGAATTAAGCACTTGAATATTCTTATTTTAGTTCTCAGTGCCTCTTTCCACTTCTTTTTTTTTTTTTCCTCAATACCAAGTGCAGAATTTGACTCCTGACTGTCTGATTACCATTAAAATGTGCCACAGTCAGGAAACCCAAGGCTATCCTTTGTGCATGTATCAGAAGATGCAGCTGCACTAAGCATGTACACATGTTCAATAATGAAATGTGATGAGAAAAACATAACTTCAGATTTGCTGCCTTTCATCTGTTTTAGTTGTCCAGCTCAGGTTCTTCCTAGACCCTCCAGCAATCTCAATTCTATGGGCAGTGGGACATGCAGATGTGAGAAGTGGCTACAGATTCCCTTCTGGAGTGCCTCTGCCAAACAGTGCAACTACAAGCAGCAGGCTGCTAGGGTGAACAATAAGGTTGCTGTATAGTTTATTAATTCATGGCCCTGCAATATTTGCCATGCCCAAGGGCAACGTCATGAGAGATACTTAATATTTCACTGCCTAGTTGATCCTAGGTGTCATTCTGGTCTTCCTTCCCCTTCTCCCTCCCCCAGTTTTGTGGCACTGAATGACACATTTATGTTAAATTACTGTATTTATGTTTGGAGTGCATAATTCAGTTAAGTGGGGAAAAGAGAGTATGCTATAGTTACAGGATGGAGGACTCTATTCCAGGAAACAGCACCTGTAAAGAGGACTTAAGGGTCATGAGAGCTGAACATAAATTCCCAGTCTGATGCTGTGGCCAAAGGAGCTAATGGCATCCTTGGACATGGAAGCAGGCACATATTGAGTAAAAGCACTCAATATGTTTTGACACTACTGTGATCACCAGGAGAATATTGTGTCTGGTTCTGGTGACTATAATTGAAGAAAGATGTTGTAAACTGAAGAGAGGTCAAAGGAGAGACTTGACAATGACTAATAGATTGGATGGATAACATGTTAAAGAGAAAAGCTCACAGGGCTCCAGCATTTAACTAAATAAAGAGACAGGAAGCAAATTGATCAGTCATGTCTACTTATCAGTGGGAGTACACATTTAATAATGAGGGCTCTTCAGTCTAAGAAACAAAAGCAATAAAGTGGCATTTGAAATTCAATGCAAATGACTGAAAAGAAACATACAGAGGGAAATGAAACCCTGACTTAATACAGACACACGCACACGCAGTCAGCTCAGTACTAAACATCATCCAAAAAGCAAAGTAGATTAGTAATTATTAGGTAGGCATCAAACAAAGCTAGCAGAAGATAGCCTGAATACAAGCAAAAGAAGCTGACTGTTCATATTGTGTAGCTGAGCTGTAGGACTACTTACTGCAGGATGTTGTCAATACTAGTTATTTGCTTAAAAAGGCAATGGAACTAATTCACAGAAGAAAAATACCTCTCAAAGCTTATTAAGCATAAATGCATCGCCTTTGGATCAGGATTCCTTGATCACTGTACAGCTGCCCTGAGCATGTACTGCTGTTACTGGACGCTGTCAGAGACAGGTTCCTGGCCTCGGTGAGCATTCGGTCTGGCCTTGTGTAACAACAGCCAAAAGCTGGAAGATGAGTCTGGAAAACCTGAAGTGGAAAGAAAGAGTTTACATGTGAGATATAAGGTCTTTTCTACATAGAAGATGGGTGTATCTAGTAGTGTTCTACGCTGTCCTTTGTTTCTGCAACTAAGCCTTATGACACAAACCACTTTTGTTAAGGCAGTACATATTTATATGAGTCTGCTCAAAACAAAAGAGAACCATAACAGAGATGGAAAAGCAGACGAATACCCCTTGAGAACTGCAAGGGCATTGTCAAGGCATGCAGACATGCAGTTTGAAAAGCTCAGCTCGAACTGAAATTGGCCAGAGATGTCAAAAACTAAAAGAAAGGGTTCCTCAGGTACATAAACAGCAAGCAGAAGGAAAATATTGGCCTGCTGTTAAACAGCAGAGGTGAGTTAGTCACCAACAATGCTGCAAAGGCAGAGGTTCTCAACACTTTCTTCACCTCTGTCTTTACCAGCACTGTTGGGCCTCAGGCCTTGGGAACAAAATCCAGGTTGATGCAAACACAAAACCACCATCAGTGAAGGAAGAGTTGGTATGTGAACTACGGCAGGAGCTTGACCCCTACAAATTGATGGGCCCTGACATTATCCACCCAAGGGTGATAAGAGAGCTGGCTGACGTTGTTGCGAAGATGTTTTCCATAATCTTTGAGAAGTCATGGAGATCGGGGGATGTTCCAGAAGACTGGAAGAAGGCTAATGTCACCCCCATCTACAAGGGCTTACAGGACGATCCAGGAAATTGTAGGCCCATCAGTCTTACTTCAGTCCCTGGGAAAATTATGGAACAAATCCTCCTGGGGGCTATCACAAGTCAAATGAAGCATGTGATTAGGAAAAACTAGCACAGATTCACCGAGGGCAAATTCCTGCTTTACAAACCTGATCGCCTTCTATGACAAAGTAACCTGCTCCACTGATGTGGGGCGAGCAGTGGACATTGTCTACCTGGATTTCTCTAAGGCTTTCGATACAGTTTCCCACTGCCTCCTCCTAGAGAAACTGATGTGCTATATCACAGACAAGTGGCCTGTGCGGTGGGTGGGGAACTGGCTGACAGGCCGCACCCAGAGGGTGGTGGTAAATAGCTCCTTTTCCAACTGGCAACCTGTCACAAGTCAGGTCCCCCATGGATCGATATTGGGCCCAAAATGGTTTAATGTCTTCACAAGTGATCTGGATGTTGGCATCAAGCACACCCTGATAAAGTTTGCTGGTAACACCAAACTGAGTGGGGAAGTGGACACTTTGGAAGGCAGAGCCACCCTCCAGGAAGACCTAGATAGGCTGGAAGAGTGGGACAACAACAACCTTATGAAGTTCAACAAGGACAAGTGTAAGGTCTTGCACCTGGGAAAACATAATCCAGGAGCATAGGACAGTCTGGGATCTACCTGGCTGGGGAGCAGCTCTGTGGAAAGGGACCCGGGGGCCCTGGTGAAGAACAAGCTCAATGTGAGTGAAGTGTGTGCTGCTGTGGCAAAGAAAGCCAACAGGATGCTGGGTTGCATCAACAAGGGCATCACCAGCAGATGTGAAGAAGTCATTATCCCACTCTACTCAGTGCTTGTCAGGCCACATCTGGAATACTGTGTTTGGTTTTGGTCCTCGCTATACAAAAAAGATGTGGACAGGCTGGAGAGGGTCCAGAGAAGGGCCACAAAGATGATCAAAGGACTGGGAAGCCTGCCATATGAGGAAACGCTGAGAGAACTGGGTTTGTTCAGCCTTGAGAAAAGAAGGCTTAGGGGAGACCTTATCACCATGTTCCAGTATTTAAAGGGTGGCTAGAAAGAAAATGAAAACTTCCTTAATACAAGGATTCACACAGAAAAGCTGAGGGGTAATGGGTACAAGTTACTCCTGGGGAGATTCCGATTGGACACTGTTGTGGTTTGGGCCAGACTGGCCACTGAAACAAACAACAGATGCCCTCTTTTACTTCTCTCCCCTTCAGATTTTCCCCTTTTCACAATGAGAACAATCAGCCATTGGAATAATCTCCCCAGGGAAGTGGTGGATTCCCCAACTTTGAACACTTCTGAGATTCAGCTGGACAGGGTGCTGGGCCGTCTTGTCTAGATTGTGCTTTTGCCAAGAAAGCTTGGACCAGGTCACCCTGAGGTCCCTTACAACCTGGTATTCTATGATTCTGTGATTCTATTTATATTTATATGAAATATATTTATATGAAATATGAAATGGCAATAATATAAATGACCTCTGAGAAACATTACTAAGTTGTGGGAGTTCAATGTGGGTCCACAAAGCCTATTTTTTTGGTTCCCATCCCCTTCTCCTTTCCCCTCCTGTAGAGTAACACACTTTCAGGCAGTACACTCTCCTCATGCTGGCTTTCCCAACCTCTTCCAGGTTGTGTACAAGGGTGGCCTTCTCTACGTCTATGCAGCTAGTGAAGAGAGCCGGGAGCGGTGGCTTGCAGCTTTGCATAGAGGTAACACTATTCCTTTGTGTACCAAAGTAGTCAAATAACATGAGGAGAGATAGGAAAATGCTCCTGCCTCATCATTTTTTGCAATACTTTGTCACCTGTTTTTAGTCTTATTCATTCTTCAGCACCAACTGGTTGAAATGCATGGTATTTTCAAGAATGGATTAGAAATTTCAAAGGCTGAAAGTTTCAGTGAGAAATAAGCCAAAATAAAGCTTATTTTGGGTTTTTTTCATGGGCTTTTTTTTAATTTTCATCATATGTTCAGCCTTTACCAACGCAGGTTAATAGAGCACAAACATTCCTGATATGACTAGTAAAATGCTTACCTGCCTGAATGTCATTTTGATAACCAATACTGCTAATGCTTTTTTCTTTGTATTTTCCTCTTTCTTTTCAAGGACATTTCTATTGTTTTCAATGAAGCATAGAGGAATATAGTATAGAGATAAAAATATGGCCAGGATATGTGTCTAGAGCTAGAAGTCAGTGAGCACTCTGGGGTCTGGTGCAGCAGACTCTATTGATCATAAGGAACGTTCCCATTTTGCAGCCTGTCATGTTCTCTTTGGTTTCTCTGTGCTTTCCAGAAATTAAAGACAATTCTGATTTACTAAACAAGTATCATAAAGGATTCTTCATCAACGGGAAGTTTCTCTGTTGCAACCAGACCTGCAAAGCCGCCCCTGGATGTACGATTTGGGAGAAATGTAATGTGTTCTTTTATTTGTTTGATTAGTATCATTGATGTTTTTCACAATATTGCCAAATCACACAGACATTTAAGGCAGTGTAATCAGTATAAAAGCTAACATACTTGCACCTTTTCATGTATGTGCTAAGCTCCTTTTAAAATCATAACTGCTATACACTGTAGCTTATAGTATAACTGAGGGAAATAATGCACTAAATTATATCTGTTGTGTTTGATCAAAAAGTTAGTGAAATTTTTACCTACAAAATAAACCAGGTGGAATTATTTTTCTCCTTATTCTTAAGATCTGTAGCTAAATTGTAGCATTACGCTGTAAGACCTTTCTAGTGATGAGGTCCTGTAAGCTGGATAGGTAGGAACAATAGAAGTTCGGCACAAGAGTGTGTATGAATGAGTGTAACACAATACAGTTTCAAAACTAAATAGAAGTAAAACTCTTATATTAATATATAATTATATTTCTATGATTTTTTTTCTAAACAGTGATATAACTTGCAGCATTTTTTTATTTTAACGTGCTTTTCTAAACTATATTTTGTAGAACTTAGGCATGATTATTCAGGGGTTTTAGCTTTTATCTGGAAAGACTGAGAGAGGAAAATTTGTAAAGTGGTACCCTCCTAGGTTTCACATTTTCAGAAGGCAACTCCCACATGTCCATGTACATGCTTAACAGTGAAATGCCGTGTTTGGGAGAGGGAAAAGCAGTTTATGAGTGTTTGAGCTTCAGCCATTTAAAGCTTGATTATTTGGAATCAGAGCAGTTAGGTCCATTGATTTCAGTCATGATTGAACCTTGGTCTTAAGCATTTGCAGTCACAATTAAAAAAGTATGAACTCAAAATTAAAAGTTAAATCCAAAATTGTAGGTGTGAGCAGTCACGAACCTGATTTATATCTGTGAGACTACCTGTAACAGTACAGCATTTACTTTTGAAATTTGAAATTAATGATGTGGGCTTACCTACTGTTACTACAGGTTTCATCATTATGGAACACTAAATAATGTAAGAAGTTTTCAGATGATTTGTAACAGTAATTTGAATAGTTTCATATAGCTTCAAAAGCACTTATTACAAAAGCAAATAAGATCATGAAACCCCCGGTCAGTGGCAAGGACAAGGAAATACCTCATTACCAGTCATGGATGGCTTAGCTAAGAGACAAATTAAGAAGAGGTTTTTGTATATTGAACATTTTGTTTATGTCTGAGATAATAATGCATGCAGGATAATGTGCTGTATCTACTCTAAATTTGTTCCTAAATAAGTTCCTGAGGTTGCTAACACAGATGTGTGGAGCACAGGAGACCGCCTGTGTAGGGATGACTCCAGACAGCCTCAGTCTTGTAACCACTGAGTAATTGAAAGCAGTATTTCTTAATTACTGCTTCACAGATTAAAAGGGTCAATGAAATTATTCCAAAAAACAGAATAAAAATAAAACATATATATTTTTCTCTCTGTATGTAATCAAATAAGCTAACAGAACTGAGAAAACCACAGAGCTAAACACAACCACAAATTTCCCTGAATTTGTATTTTGGGATACGTGAAAACAATGGTTGATGGGGTTTTTAAAGATACTGAGGCGGTGCTTGAATTAAGAGAAGGTCGGAAAACACAGAGCTAAAGCAAGTCAGTACCTCAGGGCGGTGAAATGTCAGCTGACATGATGCTGTTGCTGCCACTGCATAGACCTGCAGGTGACAAAGCCTCCAGAGATAAAGCCTTACTTAAATTCATGGTTTTTTCTTTGATTCTCTCTCTCTTCTAGATGTGACTCTGTGTTGCACAACTGGGGCTGTGAAACCACTGCCTCCAGTCCCTCAAACGCTGGTATGTGAAAACATTTGAGTATCTGGCTACAGGGAAAGACCTGGGAAGGCTGTGGGATCGAATGGAAAATTGCAAACTGCCATTCACTGGAAGCTGATGTAGACCTCTAATTTTCAGTGCCGTTTCAGCTTCCTTGTGTCCACCAGCGTGTCAGAGGGATGGACTCATCTCCCTCTCCCATGTGCTGTAAATGGCAGACTGGGAAAGTCTCAGCCACGTTCAGGTCACTTTAACATGCTGGTGGTCGTACTGGTTACAGCCCTCGTAGTGATGTCTTTTACTTTATACGCTTACTCCTTGTGGTATCAGGGAATGCCATCAAAATTAGCTCTCTAGTGTGTAGGAGGTCCCCATTCCTAGAGATGACAAAAACTCCCCTCCACCATCGTCCCCAGTGAAAATGGTGCTCATGGTACTTGGAGAAAACATTATAACTGAAGTTGTGAACAAATATACCTCCTTTACTTGGGTGAGAAATGGTGGATGAACTGCAAATATCTCTGGCAAGTCCCAAGTTGTGCCCACAGAGGGTTGGGTCAGGAGTACAGATGGCTGGTTAGGAATGTCTGTTTAGCCCAACTCTACAGAGGCAGCCTTTAAGTTAATGAATTGGGAAGTGCATCTGAGCTCTTTATGTGCTCTTGCCTACACCTTGGCTTCATATCAGAGAGAAATCCAAGACTGTGGCATCCCAGCAGCACCCACGGGGCCTTACTGTCCATCTGAGAAAGCTAGGTTTTCACTGACCCAAAGAGAAAAATAGGACACCAGGATGCCAAAAAGCATTACTCATGCTCGATTCAGCCTGAGTCTTCTAGTACAGCAGTTGCTTGATGAAGAAGGGCAACAGTTGGCAGGGTTAAGAATAAAAGCAAGACTGGAAGATGCACTTCTATGCTGATTTCCTCGTCTGTCTCCTCCTGTACAAATACAAGGGCAATAGTGGTATCTTTGACCTTAGTTTTACTGCCCAGCCTGCTTATTGAGGTTTGTAGGTGGAAAGGTGGTAACTGACAAGAGAATAGAAGAGAACAAAGTGGTTTAAGTTGTGATGTTTTTATCTATTTCAAAAAAAGACTGTCTATGTATTCACAAATCATTACCCAGCCTCCTCCAAATTAAACCAGATTGGGTTTCAAATCATGGGATTTTTAAATCTGTATTTCCTACTTTAATTTAATTTGTCTTCTGTTCTGTATCTTTAGAATACAGTCTGGGTCTATTTCCTATCTTCTCTCTGTTAATCAGGAAGTCACTTAATGAAAAAGAAAAAAGCTGGAATTTTCGTGTATACAGTTGACATGAACAGCCAGGGCTTTAAGAAACACACAGGTTTTCAAGAAACAGAAGATAAACTCCCAAGAGCTGTAAAGTGGAGCTTTAGGAAAAATAATAATAAAGCCTTGGAAAGAGGCTATGAACTAAGAACCTTTTGACATTTTTTCTCATAATGAGATTTGAAAGTAATAGCATTGTAAACGTGCAGCAGTGTAACTTGTTTTGAATACTGTGGTCTGTTTTGCTTGGCTTCCATCAGGAGATGCTTTGTCTATCTGGAGAGATCATCAGTCATGCAAATCTGCTGCTGAACATGCTGGTTTCTGCTAGGCCTTTGTGATTCATTTTTATGATCTGCTTGAGTTCAGAGAAGATATTTTGAAAGGGAAATTTAAAAAGCAAGGACATGACAGTTTTCAGATGGGTACTTTTAAAACAGATCCAGTAAATGCAGATATAATAACTACCACATCTGGTTAGAACAACTTGACTTCATTTTCCCAAGCCGTATGATATAATCAGGTTAAGAAGGCTAATACTGACTCCTCATGGTGAGGAACAGTCTATATTTAGTTACAGAGCTACTTCTATAAGCTCTCAGCCATTTTTATCTTGCTGTTTCATCTACTCAGTTTGATCATCAGAGGTACCACCATACCCCCAGCCTTCCTTTTGCCTATCTCAGTTCCTGTCCCTCACGTCTCCAGCCTCCGCATGTCTTGCTCCCTTGCTTTCTTCCCAACTGCCCAGAGGCTTTACTTTTGCATGTAAGCAAAACTGACCAGAGGCATTAAATTTTGCATGAGGCATTACTTTTACATGCTTATATCTGGCACTTTGATGCCTCTGTCCCTGCCATCGCCTCACCGTTATACCCCTGGTCTCCCACAGAGGAGTCGATTCCTAAAGAGCCATGCCATTACAAAGAATAGTGGGCACAAAGGTCCCTTCATGGGAACCAGCAGGCACTTCCCCTGTGTTTTGGTAACAGCAGGAAGCTGGAGTTTCCTGCCTCAGAAACACTTTGACCTCTGCTGAGGCCCGGCACCCACCAACTTTGCAACAGCAAATGGTTCATGTAGGTCAGACCAACACTGCAGTAGAACAGATCATAGAAGTTCACTGAGTGCACACACATATCTTCTCATGCATATGTATTGGACAAGGTTTATGAAAGCCAAAGTGATCCAGCACATGCTTCCAGCTGTATCGTAGGGGTGCAGTTCCGCGGATAGTAGCCATTCCCCATATGCACACCGCAGCTGAATCTCAGACCGTCACCTACAGCTCTTTAGATGACAGTGGTACAGTCATCAATATGAAAACCACAATAATATCACTGCCAGCATAAAGGAAATAATAAGATCCACTCAGTTACTATTAGGAAATGCTTTGGGGCTTTCAGCCAATGCTGGAAATGGAAAGCTATATGTATGGACACAAATCAAGACATTAATCTGTGCCAGGTTACAGATGAAGTCCATCTAGAATATTGCAACAGACAAATACACATCTAGCAGTGTAATCCACAGGGATGCAAATCTGATGTGCTCATCTTTGGCTGGTTCTTTTCCCTGGCAGATTGGACAAAGCAAAATTACTTTCTGTGATCATAATGATTTCTGCCATTTACTTTGGCCAATGCTTTGCACTTTCTTCTCTTCACACAAAAAGACAAAAGCTCCATCAGAGGATGACACCTTGATTGTTCTGTAAGCAAAACATAGGAAATTAAGAAAGAACAATTTGATCTCCAAAAGTTACCAAGGCCAAAACTCAGAAGTGCACATGAGCTCATAAATACATTTACTGAATGTCAGCTGCTCTAACATTACCAGATGCTTTAAAGAGAAAACAGTTTAATCTCTGTTATAATTTTCTCTATCTTTCTGACAGCTGCAGGCAACTCTAGTTCTGTCATTATCCCACAAAGCAAACAGGCAGTCTAAGACTTGAATCATGCCTAACCACAGGCTGTCAAGCTATAAACTCCTTTCCACTGAAGTCAGATATGACCAATAGGAACCACCCTTATTGCGTTCAAGTAGTAGGGCTTGACAAGTAACAGACCTAACTCTAGTCTAATAAGGAGGACTCTGCTGTGAGTGATACCTCTTTAAAGAATGAGTATCTCCACTGGAGCTTGGTGAGATCAGATTGAGACTTTGTGTGTTTGCAGGAAGAGATCACGTGTGTCTTCTGGCTCAGTGGACTGAATCAGGCATTCACTTGGCTTTTTGGTTTCTCCTTATTTAAATTAAGTAAAGAAATGTCAATAAAGAGAAAAGAAGCAAACATACAATGCCATGGTCACTTGGATTTGATTTAAAGGAATCACAGCCTGCTTCAGGACACTTGGCATTCTTCCCTGGCATTGCATTACAGTGGTTTTCAATAATAAATAGGTGGCATTTGGAGCCTTTTCTCCTAAGTCTTTCTTATTTTCCCTCATCCTTTGCTGTCAGTGTTTCAAGTGTAGTTTTCTCTGCTCTTAAAGAATTGTGATGTCTAGATTTTCTCAGTTATGACATTTCCACAATCTCTAAATGCATTTCAATGCCTTAATTTTAGATGCGCTTTTGCGCATGATTTGACTGATGTCACCGAACTTTAATGTCAGGCTTCTCATCCAAGTCACTTGTGTAGACCTCCTCAACAATCAGTGATAAGAGGTAGACACTTCTGTAGGATGACATGTTTCATGTGAAGACATGGGTCAAAGCTAGGTAAGATGAATCCCATAGTTACATACCTACACTTGTTTAACTCTGCACAGGGAAAGTTAGGCACCAAGGAGCGGGATTCCTCATATCCAACAAGTTTAGCAGGGAAACATCAATAAAACATGGTAAGGAAAGGCAATGATTTAAAATTAGCATAGCTTTTTGCTTTCAATGATTAGTAGTAACAATTGACTAATGCTTGTTGTGCTTCATGGTAACATTACTATTGATGAAATGCCATTCAAAAAACCAGAGTTATTTTATAATGCTGTGATGGGGTCTTTTGATACAACAGGACATCACCGCACTTAGTTATAGTAAAGCATGATTTGGTCTTGTGGTGTCCAAAGCACATGAATTGCAACAGTTCATTAAGTAGTATCAGCTTCAGATAGGTGGCAGGCTTTTGATACAAATCAAGTTTATCACATAATTCTGGTAATGAGAGCTTCCTATTACAGCAGTGTCAGCCTCCACTCTGAGTTAATTGCTTCTGCTGTCATTATGACAGATCTTGCTTCTGTTCTCATCTGTCTCACAAATGTGGACAACAATATCTGGCTTGTGCTTCTAAATGGATGAGGAAAAAGCTGCTTGTCTGTGCCCATCTTCTTAGCTTTGATTAATTTGCTATCTGTTGAAGATATAAGTGATCATGTACATGTTGTGTGTTATTTCTTACTGTACCCCGTGCTGCATCTCCTTATCATTTTATTCCCTCTGTCTTCAAAAGCGGAAGCGCAGAAGCCTGCCTCAGGTGCTATCACCAGACAAGTCAGTCCTGAAAATGGCTGTGGCCCAGTGCAACTATGAACCTGAAGGAACTTCAGCATTCCGGCTTGTCAGAAGCAACAAATACTATGTATTGCAAGAGGAAGATTCTGACTGGTGGAAAGTAAGGGATTTGGAGGGGTAAGTATACACTGCAGAATACTTGTTCCATGACCATGGTCTTCCACATATCCCATCTTCATAGACAACACTGCAGACAGTCCTGGTACCTTTCAGGATCTGTGTTACAATTACCTTAGTTGCTTTTAAACCTTGCTCTAAAAGCCTCATTGCCTTCTGTACATTTTTATTAACATCCTTGGCTGCCATGTTGGGTAAGATTTACAACAGTCACTGCCTACTACACTAAGACAGTACCCAGTGGCCTTAATTTTAATATGTGCCTGAAGAAAGGCTTGTGTATACAGAAGCTGTCCATTTTTCCAACTATTTAGTTTAAGTGAATAAAAAGATGAAATTTCTCCTCACAAATGTTGCCTCTTTTGTTTGCACCAAACCATTTTTAGACAATCACCGTTACTACTGCAATAGCGGTGACAGCAGGGAGACCAGTGAGAACTGCTGAAGCACGAGTCACTTCTTACTTCCATCTCTCCCCAGCTTTAGCAATACTTTTCCACAGAGACAGAGCACCCCCATCCTGTACAGTACAGAAGAGTTTAATTATTTTCTTTGAGGTTCACAAGTGGAGGAATCCCCTTCAGCAAGTTAAAATAAGATATTTTTGATTAATATCCAGCTGGTGCAGAAAAGATAGTCTCTTCCCAAGTTATTAAATGAGAAACAGGTTTAGGAGTACACTGGAGACAAAGGCAGTGCAACAAACAGGAGCTGCCTGGAAGAGATAAGACTCCTTGTCTGTCTCATGATGGATACTAGCTGAGTTTGATTTTATGTACTTGATAGAATTGTGGAAGGGAAGAATTTTTGAGCCAGGGGATGCCCAGACTGGTTTGGAACAGAATGAAATGACTCGATCCACTCATGGTTCACTGATTAAGTTTAAAACTGCAAGGAAACCAATAAAAAAAGCAACCATAACTTAAGGTATAAAGTGTCTGCACTTTATAACTCGCAGGATTGTCATACTGTTCTGGATGAAGAAAGCAGCACACAATCCCTGCAACTCGAAGACAATAATAAGTTAGTGAGCTGAGATATGCTCTTAAATGCCTTCACTGGGGTGTTTATGGCTATGTAAAACCATATGATACAGGTAGCTCTGCTTATAGAGCCTGAATAGAGGGCTCTAAGATGAATGGAGCAGAGAGAGATCAAGAGAACGGGGGGACATTTACAGTTTTTTCTTTGGCTTGAGAAACAGACTTTTGCATTATTAATTCTGTAGGGACAAGTCATGTATACATCATAACAAACCCTATAAATTCTGCTTGGAAAAAATTGAAGATCTCACTTTTTTGAATGTAGTAGGAACAAATATCAGGAGTTACTGTTTCACCTGTTTTCATGCACTCTCAGTTTTCTTCTCCCTCTACTGAGATCTCTTCCTTTCTGTGTCCATCCCTATTCAAATACACAATTTATTCCCCCTTTTTATTTTTGTGATGGGCACAGCATACAACCCACCCCCTTACAACTACAGATGCCCGTAGGCCCCCATAACTTAGGTGCAACCTGCCATGCTGCCAGTTGCTTTAAGTGGTAGCTCAGCTGTCCATACTCACTTAGCTTAGCTTCTCAATTGCATCTGGCATTGTGTCAGGAAGAGTGCTGAGCCTACCTATTGACTTCCTGCGTTCAATCTTGGATACTCTGCTGGAACCCATTAGTCACTGGTGTCCTTCATCACAGCAACTGATATAGCATGTAATGATATTGTTGAACAGCTGCTCCAATATTCCACAAGATGAAACCAATCATGGAGGAAGAAGCCATTTCAATGACTAGCGAAAAGAGTACTTCATTGAAATGTAATTTTCTAAAACAGATTAATTCTATATTTTTCTACATGGTAAGTAAAAGCAGAAATGTTTTAAATATGAGCATTTCTGATAGTGGCATTCTAAAAAATGACTCTCTGATTAATCCCTTTTTCTATTTTAAGTGACCAAATTGAAGATGCAGTCATGTACAATAGCTAAACTGTGAACTGTTTATTTTGCAGGAATGAAGGTTTCGTACCGAGCACTTACTTGAGAAAGTTATCTCTGAATGATGATGAGCCAAGGTGAATCAATATGCAGCCATCCACTGCTTAAATGTTTTCCTCACCACTCTAGTAAAGATTAGGCAATATTTCTGGAATATTTTTCTTTTTAAATAACTTTATGAGTACTAAGCATAAAATTTCCTGAAAGGTATAGAATCAGATACAATTTGTCTTCTTGACTCATACATTAATGCAAAAAACATCAGTTGAAAATCCTGGTTTCATTTAAATCAATAGGGTTTTGCCACTGACTTCAATGATGCTGGGATTTCAATCTTTGTACTCTTATTTCAGCATTAAATCAGCCTTGCTAGCACTCTCGTGCCTTTGTGTATATATGAGTAGTCCAGTACAGGAAAAAAGGGAGGCCAGGTCTGTCAAAGTGATACATCAGACCCATCTTTTCCTTTTTAGTAAGACGGAAAGACATTGTAAGCATTAAATGTAAGTATTTGAATGCAAATCTCACAGAAACATAACAGATTGTCTCATAGTAAACCATACTGGACAAGATTCAGAGGTTCCTTAAAAAAACCTACTCTTACAGTACTCTGTAAAATACAGGATAAATAAGAATCATTATTATTTCTGCACAAGAGGTTATTTTAGAGGCCTCTTTTTCTGCCACATGAACTCCTTCTGTTATCCGTCATGCTAAGGACATCTATTTAGAAAGTCTAGGGTTGCGCAGTTTTGGAAATCTTCCATGTAAATTTTGAAAAGCTAGATGCAATCTCTTCATAAGGTCACTAAAGGGATGCGTGGTTTCATTGCCTGTTACAGCACGCATAAAGAATACTTGGCTTTCCAACACATTGCACAGTGGAGGTGAAAGGCTGTATGAGTGTTTACGAACTCATAAAAAAATCCAGACAATTAAATATGTCTCAACTTTTCAAAATATTCACCTTAGACCATGGCATAACTACTCAAAAAATATATGTAGTATGACTTTTAACCCAAGAAAGGTATTTTTCATAACTAGTTTTTCACGATTTCAGCATGTTGTTTTGTATTTGCAGGGAAAACTCCAGTGTCAGTGAACAGGCATTGGCGGAAGAGCAGAGCATTGCTAAGCACGAGTGAGTACATAGAATATGTCTTCATGAGAACCAAAAGATACTTTGGGCAGAGATTGTCTTTGCGCTTCACACATCCACTACACCTAGAGCAACGGTATCCTACGTATGGCTCTCATAATAATGATAATAATTGTGACCAGCAACATCACTGCTCACAGACTTCCAAAGGCATGAATGTATTTGCTTTCAGACAAAAAAGTCATTTAGACAAGTCAGTCTTGTATGCTAATAAAGGGGTGCTTCATAAAAGTGAACGGCTACTAAAGACTTCATTGGAGCTCCCTGAACTGATCTGACATAACACGTTTGGCTTGTTTCCTCCATTTGGGATCTCTCAGTTTACTTAAATATTGTGGCAACCAGAAGGTTCAAGGTTAGAGGAGAATTATGCACCTCCCAGCTTTTAGGGAGACAGCTGTGTCATGGTTGGCAGGAGACAGAGCTCCTGGCAGAGCTTTAGGGCAGCAGGATCCTCCTCTAAGGAGTTACTATAAAAAGTCAGAGTCACAGAGTGAGCCTGGATATTTCAGGGCAAGGAGACCCACTGGATGAGAGAGGAAGCAAATGACAACTAGTGTTTTCCCTTTTACCTCATGGCCTAAAATCACACATGCGGGACAAGTCCCAAGTCTACCCTCTGGCTTTTAAACACAGTTTTGAAAGTATTTACTATGTCTGGCATTTTTGATGTGTCTGTTGTGCCTTATTCAGAAATCAGCCTGTCAATAACAAGTCCAATACTTCTCTTTGCAGCTGGTATGCTGGTAATATCTTCCGTGCCCAGTGTGAGCAGCTGCTCCGTCAGAAGGTCCTACATATCCTTCATCACTTGTATACGAACAACCATGGAAAAGTTTCTGTGTCTGTTGTCTTTGCTGTACTGTGTAGCTAGAGGATGCTGACGCTCTTTAAATAGCTGTAGTATTACAGAGTGCTAGAAACTCTTGTACTAACTTGGTATCGATGAACAGATCTCCAAAAATGTCTGGATGCATTTATGGCTCTTATCCATAAATGAACAAATGATACACCTCTAAAATAGGCTTGGAACAAAGCTACACTGAAAGCATTTCCCCTTAAAGCTCTGCTTTTTGATTTTACCTCTAGGCCTGTGTTGTTGAGCTAACACACTGGACCACAGTGTGGCTTTTTCTGCAGGTCAGTCTAGAGGAATTCTCTGTGATGGTTTTACAATATACAAATGTGGAGTAAAAGAAATTCACACAGACAACCCTGACCAAACCTGGTGCTATGGCCACTGAGCACTGGCTGGGCACAGCTGACTAAGAGCAAGGATGGATAGCACCACAGGACTAGTCAGGTGTACAAGTCTTTACAGGATACAAGTGCAGAAGGCCTTGTCCATGTGTCTCTCTGGAGGAGATGCAGCCTCAGCCATGCTTTGTGCTTCGGTGGGCTGTGTAAGCAAGTTCTCTCCTTGTGGTTTGCTGCTTTCTCACAGCCTGTCTCAATGGCATTTAGCCACTAACTACTTCAACACAACCTGACCCTTTGGCAGCCTAGGTTCAGTGTCCTTTTCCTTAGACCTCCACCATGGGTTCAGGAATGAAATTCAAGCGTGGCAAATCACTGGAGAAAGACGGTTATGTCCCAGTCCCAAAAGATGCTGGATACTTCAGACTCCAGTTAATTTTAAGGGGACATGAAATTTCCTTTGAACTTCACAGCAATGACCCTTGGCCTGTATGTGAGGTTCCAGATGTCTTCTTTGCTCCCTGCAATAGCCATTCCTAGCACATTAAAGGTGTAGCTGCTAAATGAACTCTGAAACCCAGAATTTCCAGCCCAATATGATAAACCATTAAGAGAAGTAAAAGTGGACAGTGAAAGTTAGGACTGGAATACCACGTAAAGACTAAAAATAGTCCAAGTATAGTAGAGTGCAGTGAAAATATTTCTACTTATTCAGTAATTCAGAAATACTTTGACAATAGAAAATACATCAGTCTGATGCATTATGTAAAGGAACTGAGTGTGGTGCATAGAGCTCTTATTCACGTGGGATGTATGCGGCAGTGTTTGGGTCTTATAAGGTGTACTGCCTCTGGAGGGGACATGAGGAAGGAGACGGGGTTAGCAACTCTCTGTCTCCCCAGCTATAAATCTGTATCTGTGCACCAAAACAAAATTGCAGACTACTTGCTTCATGTGTGGGCTGAGCTACGAATCACCTAATTTTAAATATTTACAGTGGGATACCACAACCAGCTGCCTAGACCCCCTTTTTAGTAGAGAGAAATAAATATTTCTAAGGCATAATTCATCTTGTCCTAATGTAGTCCTTAAAAGACATGGTTTAGTTATGGTTTTGGCAGTGTTAGGTTGGTAGTTGAATTCAATGATCTTGAAAGGTCCCTTCCAACCTAGATGATTCTATGATTCTGTGATTCTGTGAGTCACATCTCCTTTTCTCCTTTGTGGACATTACAGGTTAAAAGCCTAAAGTTCACTGAAATGAATCCCAACGTCATTGTTCCTTGTAACTTTTTTTTTTTAAATTAGGGGAAAGAAGGTGCTTTTATGGTTCGGAAATCTAGCCAAGCAGGAAAGTATACCGTGTCTGTATTCAGCAAGGTTCCAGAGTGAGTATCCAAAGAATATGTATCATTTCTATGAGCGTGCTACAGGCAAGCTGCTTGATATGACTGGTTAACAACAAAATCTCTACATTGTGTTAAAGGTGAACCTCGGGCACATTCATGTCATATTAGTTATCTGAACTCATACATGTCCCTGGGTCCCTGAACGGGGAAAGGAAAAAAAATGGGTGGGGATAAACACAGTTTAATAGAACAATAACAGAAAAAGGAAAATAGCAATAATAATAATAATGGTAAAAGAATGTACAAGATGAAGTAATACAACAGAAGCCACTCTCACCACCTGGTGAATTTGTTGCCCGCCCCATCCCAAATAGTGATCACAGATTCCTGCCCCCCAGGCAACCCCCATTTATATACCAAGCATGACATCTATGGTATGGAATATTCTACTGGCTATTCCATTGTTCTGTCTATGGTCCTTCTCAGCTTCTATGGGAGGCTGAAAAAAGTCCTTGAACAGTATAAACATGATCTAGCAACAACTAAACCAGTATGCATTATTGACATTCCTGTCATACCAAATTTGAAACACAGCAACCACTAGAAAGACAATTAACTCTATTCCAGCTGAATATGGGACAGGGAATAGTAG
>VFFE01009022.1:163273-239395 GCA_008921705.1 Burhinus oedicnemus | reverse complement strand
AAGGGAAGGGAAGGTGTTCAAAATCAGATATAGAAATTGCAAGGGCAGTATATTAAAGTCTTTTGCTCTGGATGTAACTGTTGGGAGAGAAGTACTAACCATCAGACTACATTAGAGTATGCAGCAGAAGTCTCCAATGCGCTAGGAGCCTGTACTACATAGCCAGCAGGGGTCGAGAGGGGGGAAAAACAGGACTTAGGCAAATTTAACAGTCTTGGTGGCATCTACTACATATTTTGTTATTTGGGCAGCTGGTGTGTTGCAGTTCATTCAGCAACTGACTAATCTATTAACACAGGGGCTGGAAGGCCCTTTGCAAGGCTTTGACATGTACAACACTTTGTGATGTTTTTCAGAAGTAAAAAAGGAACAGTCAAACATTACCATGTGCACAAAACCCCTGAGAACAAGTACTACCTCGCTGAAAATTACTGCTTTGAATCAATTCCCAAGCTTATACACTATCATCAGCACAACTCGGCTGGTAATCCTTTCTTTCTACCTGGTTCTTTCTACTTGATTGGCTTTGGCTCAGGCTGCTGGACTTCTCAGAGTTATGGTGAATCTCTTCCAATACTGAATGCTCTACATACTGAAACATCTTTTGGGAGAATTCGGGTGGAACTTGATCTAACATATTTGCAATCAATATAGTTGCTTTCCTTTGCTGTACAGTGCATTTTGATATTGTACTACCTCTTCTTGCTGTACCTTTGCTGGACTAGCCCTTGAGCACAGAAAATTTCCAATTTTCTGTCATGATACAGCAGCTGCTGAATATTGAATATTGAATATCTGTCATCTGGATACTTGTAATATGGCAAGGGGAGGGAGGTATTTGTTTCCCTGTATTTTCTTTAATTTCAGAAGACGTGTATATATTGTGACCTTTAACAGGTTTTCTTTGTAGGTATGGTGACAAGACTCCGGCATGCAGTGTCTACGCAAGTAAATAAAGTCCCAACCACAGCTTCATTAGGAAATGGTATGAAGATAACTTTCCTTTTTGAAACTGACATCAATCTTGGCCACCAAGGAAAGAATAACGAGAAAATCATGACTCTTGCTGCTTTCAGGCTTGCAGGAGATTACAGGATCTTTAAGCTGATTGTTTGGTGGCCATTTCCATTTGTCCATGCAGGAGGCAATGTGAGAATTTGGGAAGGATGGTCTTTCAGTCAATATCTCCTTCTGTAGTTTCCTCTTGTCCACTCTAGCACTGAGACTTTATGGTTCAGTGAAATAGGGTATCCCTTCCTACAAGCGCATCTAGTCCACATCCAGGGCAAGGTGAATGCAAAGGCATTTTATATCAACTTTTATGTTGTGCCTTTTAAGGCATTTTATGTCGTGCCCTTAAGGCATTTTATGTCAAGTTTTATCAAAAGTGCAAGACCTTGCATGCTTCCTTCCCCAGTACATCTGAGTCATGGCCATTCTTTCCCTTTGCCACATTACCTGGCACAGTAATACTTGTTCTTCAATCCCCTACATGAAAATATATCATCATCTTTCTTAAAACTATTTATAATGCTTAAACTTAAGCAGCAGCAAACAACACTTGTAGGAAGTGTAGTCTCCTTCCATTACTCAAACACAAAGCCAAGAGACAGGTATGTTGCTTCAGGGCTGCATGGTTCTGCAACGCTCCAGAGAAAACAATAGCATTGCATGTGGGGGATACCACGCCTGCACTTGTCCAATTTTTTTTGCTAAAGGAATTTCTTCTGTCCCACTAGGAATCTGGGAGCTGAAACGAGAAGAAATTGTCCTGTTGAGAGAGCTAGGGAGTGGTCAGTTTGGAGTGGTGCATCTGGGAAAGTGGAAGGGACAATATGATGTGGCCATAAAGATGATTAAAGAGGGAGCAATGTCAGAAGATGAATTCATAGAAGAAGCTCAGACCATGATGTAAGCTATGGCATTGCTTAATTATTAGGAAATAATGATCTCTCCAAACATTAATCAGTAATGTATAGCGCACAGAGGAAAGAGAATTTCCTCTTAAAAATAGCTTTAAGTAGCTTTGTGTACAGTAGGCACAAGCTAAATAGGTAACCACACAGGATATTTAAAGTATTACCAAAGGAACTTCACAAAGGTTGATAGGGTCTTCTACAAAGTTTTCCATTAACGTCTCTTCCACAACTTCTGAGGTTCCATCTATGTCACTTAAAACTATGTTTCATTAGCATTTATACAGAAATGGTTAGAAAGCCATTCCTGCCATCCTTCAGGTAGGAATGAGAGACAGATTAGTAACTGAGAAATGCCAGAAATATAAAGAAGACTTCAAGTTTCAGTCTCTGACTCTGGAGAAGTAAAGATGTTAGAATTTCCAGTGAAATTCCATGAGATGATAATTGAAGCCTATGAATTCAAGAATATTTTGGGTATCTTGAAGGAATGCACTACATTCCTGTCAGTTAACTAGCTGAATCATGATTCTCAATCTGAAAATTTTGCAACGTGGTTTTAGCAGAAAACCTTAAGACCTAAGGTCCACCCCACCAACTCAGATCTATTTTCTCCCACCAATAAGGTTGCGCTTTTGTGCTGCTAAATCCTATTTCAAGTTTTGACTTTGAAGTTGTCATTTCATCAATACTGAGTCTTCTTTTGATTGTTATCAATACTGAGTTTCAGAGCAATGAGCAGAAGGACGCTCAGTTCTTCTTGATAGGAATATTTAAAGTCTGAGGTGGGACTGTATCCAGTCTCAAGAAATTTTCAGTACCTTGTGTTAATAATTGAAGAACAAAACCCACAGAAATGCACAATAATATTTATTCTTTGATTATTTTATCTTTATTTATTTCAGGAAACTTAATCATCCCAAACTTGTTAGACTCTATGGTGTATGCTCAAAATCATATCCCATTTATCTAGTGACGGAATACATGCCTAATGGCTGTTTGCTTAGCTACCTAAGGAGTCATGGGAAGGAACTACAGCCCCTTCAGCTTCTGGAAACATGTTATGATGTTTGTGATGCTATGGCATTTCTGGAGAGCTGCCAGTTCATACACAGAGATTTGGTAAGCTATCCCACGGGAGAAGTGGAACAGGGACGGCAGTGGGATTGACCTAACACTAGGTAGTCCTACCCCTCAGGATCAGCCACGTCCGTGCTGGCTCTGTCGGCGCTCACCCCAAAAAGCATTGTGGTCTGCTGAACAGAGACACCCAGATGGCTCAATACAAGGCAGCTCTGGATGAGCAGCACTAAAGCCCCATGTAAATGGCGCTGCCCTCAAGCTAATATGCTCTGCTTCAGGGCTGAGCTGGCAGGCCCACAGCCCTGCACGCTGTGCTGCCGGCATTTATGGGCTCGAGCCGCAAGGACTGAAGCACCACTTGCCAGCACAGACCTCCAATTGTAAAATCAGTCCGCTGAAGTAAAGGGTTCTGTCTGGTGGCGCTGTAGTCCTCCAGGAGAAAGAGGTGAAACGTTAAAGATTTGGGTCACTTAGACTGTTTTTAATGAGTTAGGGATTTATCTAATTGGGAACTATTTCTTTCATAAAACAAGTATGAACACTACTAGGATAAACTGGAATTTACCTTGATGTATTGCAAGCAGGAGCAGAACTTGAAGATCTGCAGCTGCCTAGCTCTTTTAAGTACGGTTATCTGCCAGTTTTCAAGCAAAAGTTTCAAGTTGCTTTCCATAGGGGATCAGTCCTTTCAAGGACTTAGACCCACGGTTTATGCAAAACTTAGCTTTCAAGAATGCTGGCATAAGTCTTTGGGGAAATAAGCTATTATTTTATTGACCTATTAAAAGTGAACCTATCCAAATTTCTGGTGCACTGTACTTCACAGTCAGTAGCAGTATTTTGCCTTCTAACTCTCGACAAAAACATGTTCGTAGGTTTGTGACGATTTATGTTACAGACTTGCTTGATTTTCCAATAAGGGTGCAGTCTTCTCAGGTAGCATTTTAAATTTCTTGTTGATGCTTTCAAAGAATTGTCTTTATGTGTAAACAAAGTTGTTGTCTCACCAATTTTCACAGCCAGATTCAGAAAACATGAATATCAGACAACTTAGCAGAATTCAAGTTGTAAATATAAAGTCAGTTTCCCAAAACCTGGCTGTATACCACAGGAAAACAGAAAGAAAACTTGAGCTTGATTTCAGGTTGATGCCTGTAGATGCAAACTGTATCACAGAAATTAATATTCATGCAGGCAGAGAATATAGCCTTAGACAAATGCTATCAAGTGATCATCATCTGCAGAACTAGGCTTATATTGAACTTTTAGTAAATCAGGCTGTTAAATCACCTGTCATTGCTCCACTCTATTTATAGTGCATTGAAAATAATCCAGTCAATGTTTTTACTTTTTGTGTCTTGGTAAATTCTGAGATTATTGAAGAGGACCTTAAAGTAGGACGCAATTTGAAAGAGAAGGTTTAGTTTCTGGCTCTGTTCCTGTTTTTCTAGGTGGATGTGGGTTTCTCACCTCCGTTTCCTCAATGTCCTTATTTGTAAAGCTTGGATAATGGTAAAGAACATTTTACAATCAATAGTCAAAAAGTTAAATAAGAGAGCTACTTACTGTTTCCTTACAGTTCCAAACAATTGTTTCAATCCAAAAATGTCATTATTCATTGAAATGCTAGAGGACATAAATTATTATTAGCAAATTACCAAGACATGACGTTATTTGCTTCACTCTGTATTTTTTCCACTCATTTCTCTTCTCATTCCTCTACTAAAGGCTGCTAGGAACTGTTTGGTTGACAGCAATCTTACTGTGAAAGTATCTGACTTTGGGATGACAAGGTAAGTGCAAGAACTGGGAGCCTTGTGAAGCTATGATGTTAGTATGTGTATAGTTAACTGGCATTGATCAGCTAGCAACTGGCTCTTAGGGAAGTTAAGCCACAGGATGGGATACAGCTCTTTGTGTCTCCTTTCCATTAATGACCATCAGCTGTTATGGGGTTAGAATAAAGTCATTCCGCTGTCTCAAAAAGTTAAGGCTTAAAGGCCAGTCACAGCTGAGAGATTTCACTAATCATGTTTGTTAAAGAAATCTCACAGTTTACTTTGCGTACAAGATTTTCACCTCATTTGGGGGCCTAACATCTTGATCAGCAGCCTCAATGCAGAGAAGTTGCAGAGGATGAGCAGCCTATAGAACACGTCCTCTGAGGAAAGGCTGAGGGAGCCATCTGCTTAGTCTGGTGAAGAGGGGGCTAAGAGGGGATCTAAAAGCTGCCTATAGCTACATACAGTTACCAAGCTGATGGAGCCAAGTAAGTCTTATCAGCGTCAGGTGATATAACAGGGAACGCTGGCCACATACTGTAGCTCTGGAAGTTCATGCTGAACAGTAAGAGAAGTTGTCTCCCCAGGAGGATGGTGGAACAGCGAAACATGCCAGTCAGGGAGGCTATAAGACTGCAAACTTTGGAGGCTTTAAAGACGTGGCTACGTAAAACCATGGCTGACCTGATCTGATGTTGGGAGTAATCCTGTTTGAACAGGAGGCTGGGCTAGGTGGCCTTACAACAGACATTTTTATGATTCTGCATTATTTCTCTAAGAAGTCGATGGCAATGATCTGTTCTATGGATTATAGCTAATACCTCTATTAGGTATCCTTTGGAAATTTGGGATTCTTCCCAGGATTTTCTTAGGAATCTTGTGATGTACAAGGAAGAAACAGTAAACAGTATTTCACTGTAATTCAGTCACAAACAAGTTTGGTTCTTGCCTTGTAGGTACGTTCTGGACGACCTGTATATAAGTTCACTAGGAACCAAGTTTCCAGTGAAGTGGTCAGCACCCGAAGTTTTTCATTACACCAAATTTAGCAGCAAGTCAGATGTATGGGCCTTTGGTATGTATGGAATTTGACATACAAATACATATGCATATATGCCATTACGTTGGGATTTCCTCAGCTTACTAAGCAGAAATGCTAGACATTTACACACTGAAGGAATGTAAAAAGCAGTTACAGCTTATGTTCTTGTTTAATATTTTTATCCTTCCAAGCCCAATCCTGTTTGGATTTTTTTAGCCCTACTGCTTTTCTTTTAGACATGTAGAAACTCTGCCCACTCCTCATTTGCTATATATGTGTTTAATATGGTAAACTGTTGGCAGTGGAGATCAAACAGTATCTTTGGCATATCTAGACCATAAATCAGTGCTGCCGAAGTCAAAAGAGCTATTATGTTAGTTGCAGAGGTCACAGTGGACTCTGTGCATAAGCCAGCTGCGCAAGAGAGTCTGTGTGAGCTGGGACTCTGTATCTCAACAAAAATAAGATGTGTTTGCAGATCACTTTCTACCCAGAAATTTCAAACATTTGAACTTCTACTTCAGTGGTTTTCAAGCTCTGATTTTCAAATCCCTGGAGTCTGTTCAGTGTTTCTAAAAGTCTGCAAAAGATGTCAAAGGAAAGGGAGTCTTTTGTGAACGGGCTTAAATTCCACTTACATGGGTTTGCTCCTTAAATAGGAAAATTTTGGCAGCTGTCGAGTTGATGAAAGATTGGCAACCCACTGTTCTTGACATTGAACAATGATGAATAAAACAGATGAAAGTGTTCCCAAATGCTGGGCTGCTTCTTATCTTTAACTTCGGCTAGTCTCTGAACTAGAGACTTTGGCAGAGAAACAGCTCACTCATGCCCTTTACAAGTTGTTTGTAATATATACAATTAAATCAGAACCTGGATTTTCTGGTGTTACCTTTTCTTTTTGCTCTTATCGATGAAATCCTGGCTCCAGGCTTTATTGTCATTAACTTCAAAATTGTCATTAACTTCAGTGAGAAACTTAATTTTTCCTTAGAAGGTCTTTTCTTGTTTTAACGCTATTCACTGATACAGTGAAAGCAAGGGGAGAGCGGGATCCATCAGTTCTTGTTTGGTTGTTTTAAACTAATGAATCTTTAAAGGGCTCAAGAACTGAACTGATGTATTCATATCCCAAAAGCAGATGTCAGAGAACAAATAACCTTGGTTTTTTAATCTTCTCATTAGGGAAAGCTGGGGTTCAGGTACCATTTTATTCTGATCCCACTGTGACATGACAGTGCTCCAGCATTCAAGCTGAAGGGAAGTCAAAGGTTCAATAAATTTATTTTTCAAAAAAATCTTTACTGACAGTATTATATATCACTGTGAAATAAATATTTCACAATTTTTTTTTTACTTTACATTTGGCATGATTATCACGTATGTTCAGTTACAACAAAAATCATTTCTTGCAAAGCTATCATTATGAATTAATGATTATGATGTTATCCGGTGTTTCTATTGCTTCAGTACAATCCAGTTCTTCTAGGCACATGTAGCTAAAACTATAAAACATTCAGAAATCTTTCTAATACCAAAGGAGTATATGTCCCACTCACTTCACAAAATCAGTAAAACTTTTCTTATGATTTACTCTATAAAAACATAGATATCTATAGCTGTCATTTTGTTTTTCCTTCCCTCTTTCTCTCCCTCTCTGTTTACACACACATACATATAAAAGGGGACATTTGTATGTATTTTGTAAAAACTGCAATCCGTGGTTTGCTATGTCTTAGGTTTTGTCCCTTATTGTCCACATTAAAAATATTTTATAACTAACTGTATAATCTAACTTCACCTTCACAGAATCATAGAATCATAGGATGGTTTAGGTTGGAAGGGACCTTGAAGATCATCTAGTTCCAATCCCCCTGCCATGGGCAAGGACACCTCCCACTAGACCAGATTGCTCAAAGCCTCATCCAGCCTGGCCTTGAACACTTCCAGGGATGGGGCCTCCACAGCTTCCCTGGGCAACCTGTTCCAGTGCCTCACTTCCCTCACAGTAAAGAATTTCTTCCTGACATCTAATCTAAATCTACCCTCCTCCAGTTTGAAGCCATTACCCGTGGTCCTATCGCTACATGCCCTTGTAAAAAGTCCCTCCTCGGATGTCTTGTAGGCCCCTTTCAGATACTGGAAGGCTGCTATAAGGTCTCCCTGGAGCCTTCTCTTCTACAGGCTGAACAACCCCAGCTCTCTTACCCTGTCCTCATAGGAGAGGTGCTCCAGGCCTCTGATCATCTTCATGGCCCTCCTCTGGACCCGCTCCAACAGGTCCATGTCCTTCTTCTGTTGAGGGGTCCAAAGCTGGACACAGTACTCCAGATGGAGTCTCACGAGAGCAGAGTAGAGGGGCAGAATCACCTCCCTCAACCTGCTGGCCACGCTTCTTTTGATGCAGTCCAGGATGCGATTGGCCTTCTGGGCTGCAAGCACACATTGCCGGCTCATGTTGAGCTTCTCACCTACCAACAGCCCCAAGTCCTTCTCCTCAGGGCTGCTCTCAATCTCAATATAGGCTGCCCAGCCTATATTTATGCATGGGATTGCCTCGACCCACATGCAGGACCTTGCACTTGGCCTTATTGAACTTCATGAGCTTGGCACAGGCCCACTACTAGAGGTAGAAGTACCTTCTACTAGAGTAGAAGTTGTTTTACGTTTGGGTACAGAATCACACCTGTCAGTCATCTCCATACTTTTCTTTGGAAAACGAGTCTGTAACGAGTCTGATTGGTTACATGTTGCACGTCTGTCTTGTTCCAGGAAAAAGGAGTTATCTTGCACTTCTTGACTTTCATTTCTTGTCGTCCATTGCCGTGAATATTTTTGCAGGTATCTTAATGTGGGAGGTGTTCACTTTGGGAAAGCAGCCCTATGAGCTTTATGATAACATGCAGGTGATTGAGAAAGTTTCTCAAGGATACAGACTTTACAGACCACAACTAGTTTCAGACATCATTTACCAAATAATGTACAACTGCTGGCATGAGGTATGTATATCTGCACATGCAAACTGGAGAAAACAAAATCATAGGAGTCACTAGGAGTCACTGTTGACAGCTGAACTAATGTTCACAGTGGAAAATATCCCTTATAAAAGCCATTGTTTATGTGTAGTACATTGTATATACCGGTCTAGTTCGGGACATTGTTAGTACATGAAACAGGTCATAAAGAAAGATTGGCTCCCTTCTTCTCAGAACCATGTATTTAAGCAAGTAACAGTAAAATAGCCTTCAATGTCAAAGTAATATACAGAGTGAGATTCTTCTCACCTAATTTTGATGGTTTAAAATTTGGTTGCTGAATTGTCTAAATTCCTTCCATAATTACAGGACCATTACTGGTACCTCTTTATGATCATTTGTTCTTTCTATCTTAGCCACCACAGAATAAACGATATCTGCTTTCATACATGGAGATCTTAAACAACTAATTTAGATGAGATCTCTACCTTTTTAGATATCTAATGTTGCTTGAAATAACCCCATCCTTAGAATGGGAAGGATGTGTTACCCCATCTGTGAGTCTCCTAGGAGTTATAAGTCAAATGCTGCTCATGCTCATTTTATTTTGAGATATCTGTGTCTGCTGTGCCAAGAATTACTCTGATTTATTGTTCTTCTTCATCTAAATTTTAGTCAGCTGTCTGTGGACCATGATTTGTTTCTTACCAGCAACAAAGAACTCTTTGGCACATTACTGATGATACCATGAAATGACAGTGATTTGGGGTTTTTTCCAGATATAAGTGTCAGAAAAATGAGAAAAATAACTTATATTTGAGGACATGTTAATGCAAAGGAAGAAGATTAAACTATCACAACATAAGAAAGATATAAAAAGCAACTTTAATTTTCTTTACCTCATAAGCATCACTGTCTCTACAAATTTCTGCATGCTAAAATCAAGAAAAACTAATGCAAATTACAGTTCTTGAATGATGTCAAAATTAAATAACCATTCCCATCATCTTTGCTTCATTTAGCTACCAGAAAAGCGCCCTACCTTTTATCAGCTCTTGTCATTTTTTGAGGCACTGAGAGAAGACAACAGAGCTTGAAAAAGAAGAATTCATAAACAGATGACTGTGCATACTGGTTCCATATCACCTGTCTTCTGTACGAGAGTTAAATCTGAAATCTGCCTGACATTAACCACCCCTATTATTCTGTATATTAGTGTTCTTCTCATTTAATCAGGGAGTTGACCAAGAAGTGTATAGAGAAAGCTTTTGTGACACTCTGCGGGTGACAGAATTTGGAAGGATACTGTGGAAGAATATAATTCATTTTGTTAGCATTGTCTCGAAGGACTTCTCAGACGCTGAGATATATATACCAATTGTGTACACTCCTTCAGTGCTTACAAGCTGTCATTATTTAGCCTTAACTGGAAATGTAAACAGCGAAATGTATGCTTGTTAGGTTTCCTGATTATCATAACTCATCTGAATGTGTTTTTTCTTTATAATCACTTGAAGCTGACACCTGAAGTCAAATTTAGAACTGCTGCAACTGACAGCAACATAAGTAGTTACAGTCTCACTTTCAATTGTTTAGGAGTTACTGCTGGTAAAATATTGTATCAGTTTGCTTACCAGTACTATTGACTTTAGTTTGGGTTTTCAGGGGTTATGCTTGATTTGGAATTTATTCTAAGCTACATATCTAAGATATTTGCAACTTAGCAACGTATGAGGTGTTTACTAGGGTGTTATTGCTTCCTACTACGGGTAAAAAGGGAGAAAAAAAGTTTTATGCAGAATTCCATAGTCATTGCAATAGTAAACGGTCAATTTGCTAATCTCTATCAAACCTGAAGAGCAAAGATTTTAAGAGAACTGAAAATACTATTAATATAACTGCTTAGCCAAATATTTTACTGCTGAGGAGCTGAAATTTGGTTCCTGACATTAACACTGAGTTCTCAAATAAGAGCACCTGACTTTCAAATGTGCGTAGCTCTATACAAAGTAATGCTAGCTTCAGTAAGTCTAGAGATACCAAATACATGGGAAGCTACGTAACTATAACAGGAGTCTAAACTTAGACAGTGATATTTGTAAGATGCTGATCTAATGCATATAAAATAAAGGGGTTTTAAAATAAAGTAAGGTCTGAAAAAAAATCCTCTCCTCTCTCCTTATATTTGAGCTACTTCAGTGGGTGATGCCTCTAAGAGTCCAAGTGAAGTCTGCTCGCCCTTTCCCTGGTGGAGCTGGTCCAGCCCTAGCAGGGACCCTTCTGCAACTCCAGTTTCATCTTACCTGAACCTAAGGAGTAAGAAATGCGGAGTGCGGACATGTGGGGAGAGGGCAGAAAGAAATTAAGGTTTCCGGCCAGCCAGAGGCTCCGGTACCTATGCTTGCTGGCATTGCCTGGTCCCAGCACTGGAAGCCGGCTAGCAGAGCGCATCCCTGTCTACGTGGGGAGCTGTGCACGTGTTGGAGGGAAAGCAGCATTTGTGGTCGTGCAAATGACTGTGGGGATCTACAAAGGCCTGAGGGGCCACGGGAGGCTGCACGTGAGGGAGAGGTAGGGCATGGTATGATGTTGCCTGTGCATCAAGCTGGGGCAAAGGAATGCTGACCCAGGGAAAGGGTCAGGGAAGAATACTGACACAGATAAAATATGAAAGGAGAGTGGGCACCCCAGCACAGAGGGTGGGGCTAATGCACTCGGCTGAGTTTTTTAATATAAACATTGACTTTTTATTTCCATTATTCCAACATCCTGCTATACTGTTTTAGTGGTTTTACGTGTTGACAATTCTGAATGGTGTTTTTTGATTCATAGCACAGCTTTTACGATGAATTACTTTGAAATGAAAGCTTTGCCTTAATGGAAATGTTAATCTTAACAACAGATCTGAAGATGACTGGCATTACTAATTACATTATTTGATTGTTTCCAGCTTTGCCATTCCCTTTTTCTGTTACTGCACTGTAAGTGGGAAGGTCCTATATAGTTGAATTATTTATCTTAAAGGTTAAGCTAAAGTACTAAGGTTTGGGGATGTTCTGGCAATGGGATATGTGATGTAGGTAGGCAACTTAAAGAAGAATTATTTTCATTCCTTTGCATTTCTGTCTAGTTTGCAGTTCATCCGTATCATCTGCCCACCATTTTGAACTGTCTCATTTAAGCGTCTTGTCTCTTAAATAGGTAACGAGTGTGGAGCATTAGGAAAGCGTTTTGTGAGCCCAGAGACTCCAGCTGTATGTTTTCAGATATATGTTGGACTGCTTTTTATGGTTTCTGATAATTTTGGAGGTCCATGAGTTTAAGAGTCTGTGCACTTGCTGAACGTTTTTCATGCAGGCTCATGTTTGCTACTGGCTCTTTGTCAGAACACAGGACTGAGTAGACACCTCGTGCCTTTCAGTCACCCTGGTCTGTACAGAACGACTGCACTGGCATGGTGGCAGGTATGGCATGGGACACACAAGAGACAGAATCATAGCAGCTCTGGCTGGAAGGGACCTCTGGAGGTCATCTAGCCAAACTTCTCACTCAGAGTGAGACTGTCCCCACCACTCGATCAGCCATACCTTTGTTTAACTGAGCCCTGAACATTTCTAAAGGTGGCGATCCCACAGCCTCTCCCAGAGCATGGAATAGGCAACCGTTGCCAGTGCTGCACTACCCTCCTTGTGAACAGCTTTTCTTTTTCAGGTGCAACCTGAACCTCCCAAGCCTCAATCTACTGCCCCCTGTATGTAATAGCACGATTTGTATTTGTAGTATGCAGTACTTGTAATGCAGTATTTGTAATAGTGGAGGCAATGGCTAAGGTACTGAAAAAAAAAATTTTTGATCATTTAGTATTAACGAATTTTATTCCATTTTCAGATGACAAAAAACACAGAGATTTTTTAAATATTTTTTGTGAGAGGGCATGGGCTATTTGGTCTCAACAATACTTATCAAGCAAACAGATAGAAAAATAACTTATGTTACAACTTCCTAACAAAGTTCCAGTGCTTGTTAGTCTTCATTCAGTATCTGTTTTACATTGATACAGATTTCCTGAAGGTGCAAAAATTGCAGTTATTTCATATTAAATTGAGTTCTTCATCACTAAGGTTCTTCTGGTGGTCAGGCTTTTCTCTCACTGTGTATTAGATACACTTTTGAGGTTTCCATCTGGAAAGATCAAGATGTTCCTCAGGGGCATTAGGAGCATGTGTTATTCTTATGTCTGTCTCGGTGTGTATACAACTCTATACTTCCAAGCTTTTGTATCTCATTACAGAGGAAACAAAGAGAAGTTGAATGCAGCACACTTAGGAAAAGCAGCACAAATGGTGTGTAATATTATGCGCATAATTCATAGAAAAGCCACAGGACACGTATCTCTTCAACTTTTGCATGTTTTCTAGTTACCACCAAAACAGCAGCTTTAGTCACTGTTGCCTATGAACGGGTAGATTAACAATCAACCAGAAGATACTATGTTTGATAACACTCGTAGTGTTTCGGTCCTTGCTAGGCACTATTGTTAAAAGTTAAATTAAAAAAAATAAACCAGAAACCCTTAGTGTCTTCTAGAATGATGTTTGTGTCTCTTCAGATGGCTGAAACCCCATGTTGCTTTTTCCCTCTTCAGCGTAAGGGTTCACCTCTTCACAGTTTGCTCCTGCACCACTCCTACTTTCCCTCGCTCTCCTGTAATGAAAATTCATTTTATATTAGAAGCCTCGGTTCTGTTTAAGTCCTTCTGGATCCCCAGAAGAACCTTTTGTAAATAATACTGTGCTTAACTGGGAATATTTATATCAAAAGGAATTGTGTTGATTTTAAGGGGAACTGTAGCAAACCTGCTACATTCTTAAAAATCCCATTAATGGAGAGACACAGAAAACCAACCCAGCTATATTCCTGTTAATGCAGTAATATTTAAGGAAAATGACGTTACTGGACAACCTCCAACAAGATTATTGAAAACTGCAGGTGCTGAGGAATGTGGGCAAACTCTGCTGTTGGAGAAGGCACTGTGTTCCCTGCGGGCCACTCCATCCACCTCACAGTGGGGTTGGCAGAAGCCTGGCCACGCCATGGATCCCTGTGGCCACCGTGTCCCGCTGCCTTGGTTAAACTGCTGATGACAGGGAAATTGCACTAAGCTGCCAAAGCTGCCTTGTGCTGAAAGGCAGGGAGCTGAACCTTTATCGGGATAATAAGCTTCAATTCCTTAACTTGCTTCAGTTAGATTTGGCAGCCCATCTGTAAGCACCCTGATGATTCAATCATCCGGATGTCTCCCAACGGTCATGATCACAGTATCAAAAATATTACTCACTTTTTTCGATCTCTCTGCCCAGTGATGATCAAAACAATAATTCCAATGACAACCAGGCTAATGACCACCCCAAATATAATTAACCAGATGGTGACTGGTGGTTCATAAGGTGTGGCCAGGGTTGGATGTATGCCCGCAAACTCCAGCGTGTTATCATCCAGTCTGAAAGCCTCATTGATTCGTCCCCGAGACATCCTGTCATCAAGAGCAAATTCAAAGACTTTCACACATTTATTGGAAGGAACTAAACAGTTTTCAGTTGTTTTATAAATCTCCAGTGTGCCAAGCTCCCCCTGAACTGCTCAGTTGAAAAGATTGCACTGAAAGTACTGCTAAACCCATATTTCTTCTGGCACGGGGTGGTGGCTGACAAGCACAGTATCTTAGGCCCTTAACCTGTTGCAGCTTGACTGACACGTTCAGACACTGTATGAACTCTTAAACTCAGTCATAACATTTATCAAAATGAGACAAACAGCCTTCTGATCTCCCTTTCTGCACTTTGCCCCTCATTCTCTTTACCCTAAGTTTCTTGGCTGTCCATAATCTTCCTGGATATGTGACAGAAAACCACAGCTTTGACTTCTTCTTACCTGATTCCCCTCTACAGTCTTCCACAGTTGTGATTCTTGTGTTTTTCACTGCCTTGAAAACTCTTTCCCTGGTATATTTTCTGTGCCTTGTTTTTCCCTGAACTTCTGCTTCCGCTATTGAGTGCTAACCGGACAGTGACTTTCATAGCCTTATTCTTCTTCCTTGGTTCACCAACTTCTCTAACTGCTTTTTCAACCCCATGTCATGTTGCTGCTGCTGTTAGATTTGTGCCCTCTTCATTCCCCACTGTACATTATCCATGACCACCTGCAGAGCTGCAGTTCTACTTATCATTTTTACAACAATGACTTACAATGGTGTCATACTGTGCTATAAAAGAGCTCTTCATTGACCCGTAAGTGGGAACTAGCTCCTGCTCTGACCTCTTCTTTTCTGTATAATCAAATACATCTGGCTGTCTTTCCATCATTATTCTGGAGTCCTTGCTATACAATAATTCTTGCACTGAATCTTCACTAATGAGAGGAAGAAAACATGTGTGCATGCACACACCGTTACTGTTCCCTGGATTTCAGAATATGAGATAGTTCCTGTTAAAGTTTGAGCAATGATATTTCCTGGCAAGGTATGATGCAATTAGATGTGTTATGGCAGTTTTACAAGCCCCCTGAAGCATTTTACACTGGCTATTGTCCAAGATGCCATCAGATAGATGGACTGTTTTCTTTCTGTCATAACAGTTTCTCTCATCCCACTATTTCCACGCTAACTGCAGAACAGACTTTCTTAGTGCCCCTTCTGCCTCAGCTGACTTGAGTACCGCTTTCCCTTTCACCTGGTTGGTTGTTTTTTTCCCCAGAGAGCAAAACCTCACCTGATGGCATTTTCCACGTCAGTTTTGGGCACAATATCACTGGTATTACCTGGCATGCTGACAGTAAGGTAGAAGGAGATCCTTTGTGTTTGTTCCTTAATGTGAATGTCTGCAATACTGAATGAGAAACAGAAGAGAAAGGGGTTTTTGATTGTTGAGATGACATTAGTTTTAAATTCAGACCTGTGAACAGTCGTACTTGATTGGCAATGCCTGGGGGGTTGTTTATGCTGAGTGAATGCTTCCTAGTGACCTCAGCTGGGAAGCGAAATCGATTTTCCTGACAGAATTTCTTTTTCTATGTGCTAATTCATAACTTGAGATGGAGAGAGTCTACCCCGTACCTAAGATAATCCTTAGCCTAGTTTTCCAAAGCACGTAATCAGCTGCAGAACAGAGTGGTTGGGGCAGGTCCCCTGAATGAGGTGATGTATGAAGTACCAAGTGAAAAAAAATAATCCTTCTTCCTTGTATTCTGCTGGGACTAGATCCTAGACTGATGTTCTATAAAGTAATATCAAATAGTTTAAGTAGATAGCTTCTGAAAATTTTTGAAGAGACCTAATAAAAAGGGTTCTTCTCCTTACCAAAATCAATTTCAGATGATAGATTTTATGTTTGTAAGCGAACCTAGATAAGATTCATAACTCTGCACAGAATTCTAGTGCTTTATAATGAACAAGTTTATCTTTTCTGGACCCAAAACCCTCTAGGATATTCAGTATCTTCCACATACATTGTTAGAAATTTTTATTTCTAATCAATGTATCTTCCCTGATACTCCCATATAGGTGTCAGGCACAAATTCTCAAGGCTCACTTCCACCACTGATAAACTGTGGGATACAAAGCTGCGTGCATCCACTCAAGTTACCTAACTTTAACACATTACTCCTAAACTTCAGACTCCTGAGTAAAGAGAAAAGACAGCATGTAACCAAGCTGGTGTCTTGCCTTTTACAACCAGCTGATGTTTGACATTGTTTGCTGTCACCTTAACATTTGGCAGAAGGCACAATTAATTCCACCAATTCATGCTGCTAGCGAACCAGAAGCAATACAGACATAGCCAGCACAATTCAGCAAGCCACTCACTGGAAGTTAACTTCCTGTTGCTTCACCTCTGCAAAGTATTTTCTCATGGCATAGGCGATGGATGACTTGAACAAGAAGAGTTCACTTTCATCCCATTCATACTGCAAAAACAGCGCAAGAGAAATTCATCAGAGATGGTAACTGTACGGCAAGTTACCCGACACTAAGAAATCATTCTAAAACAAAATAGCAATTGTAATGCATGGCATGCACTTCAGTATTATTTATTTGTGCTATGATAGCACTTCAGGAACCTACTTGAACCTTTTATCTCTGCTAATCTGGGTGCTCCGCAGGAGAATAACCAAGCAGGCATCCCTGCTGCCAGACGCTGCATTTTCTGATACCTTTACATAGGGCTGCTGAAGATGCTGCAGTCCCAGCCCATCTCTCTGCCTTATGGGGAGCAAAGGCAGCAGGAGCAACATTATTCCCACTAAATATTGTGCATTCTGTTTGAAGTCTAAAGATTTAATAATTTAGATCTTTTTTTAATCACATAATTTTATTTGCAGACCTGTTTTTTAAGGAGGAGAAGCTTTGAGGTGGGGTTGTTGTGTGAAAGTGGCTCATTTATTTGCTTGATGAGTTGGCATTCTTGTTTGGTTTGTTTCGGTAAAAACCTCTTTGCATCAGTATTTCTGCAGCAGGTGTATATTTGTTGGTTTTTGCTGGAGAATAGATAGGTGATATAAAAAATGTACTGCCTATGTGCAGGCTCCTCCTAGCCTGTCTTATGAGTCCAAAGTTATTTGCAGTGGAAGTCAAAAACAGGGGCAGAAACTGGAAGCTGTACAGGGGGCAAAAACCACCTGATAACGCAGCCTGGTCTGTTGTGCAACACCGTGTGTGCACGAAGGGAAAATTCCTGTTTGAACTCTGTGGCGATCTTTTTTATCCCCCGAAGGCCTAGATTTGACTGTGTTTATGGTGCCTGAGCGGGAATGCCTATAAATGCTGTCAGTGATAGTTTTACACAGGTCCCGACTTTCTCGAGTATCATTCGGGAAGGTGTGGTAGAAGGCGGCTCTGTTGTAACAGGCTTTATACAACCCAGCCACGTTTTTCAACCCTGTCCTCCTCTTGACCCCGGTATAAAATGAAGAGAGAGAAACACATGGGAGGAAAGAGCAGAAGGAGATGGCCATTGTCAGTCTGTGCAGGATCAGGCCCCTGGAAGCATGCAGGTGACCCAAAGCCCCTGCTAAGCAGAGCAGCCCCCAGCCCCATCGCTGCGGTGTGTGGAGGGCAGGGGCTGTGCCAGCTCCAGCGGCTCCCGCTAGCAAAGGTGGTCACCTTTGCCTGGGCAAATGCCCCCGGCTTTCTCCTGCTTGCTGGGCGGCAGGCAAAACCCTGCGCCGAAGCACTTCTCGTTGTTACTGCTGTTGTGTCCGGCAGCTGGCAGTGCTCACCGTCACAGCCTACAATGCCCATTGAGGGGGGTTTCTCCATTTTTCATTTATCCCCAACATCTTTAGGCTCTGCAGTGCTTTTAATTTTTTATTATTTTTTCCTTTTAGCCAGGAGCTAATTGAGCTTGAGTCCTCCACTGCTGCTTTCAGTACTTAGCATCTTAGCTTTTTAATCATTTATTTGTTTTCATGGCATATATTTTGTCTTTTTAAGTCTAATGTATTTTAATTGCCACTGTGCCTCTCAAGTGCCTTTATAACTACCATTACAGGCTGCGTGGATGGGAAGTACCTAGCTGGCTTCTGATCTGTGTTTGAGTAATGACTACCCACACGCCTTCCCTAGGCATCTCAGAAACCTGCCTTGGTGCTCGCTGTTCGTTACAGAGGCTGCTTTGCCTTTCAGAGTGAAATGAACTTTACCAAGCAGTCCTGCTCTGTTATAGCATGTTCCCTTCAAGACCCCATGTGTGACTTGAAAGACAGTGTAAGTCTGGCCTCTAACTCAAAAAAGGATTTTCCATTGTAAAATACATCAAAATGCCTGCAGGCTGACAGCTCTCCGTTTCCTAACACCGTCTTGTGTGCCAGCCTTTTACAATGTAATCACACGTATGACATTGACCCAGTGGGGGATTTTGAATTAACGTTTGAAGAGGACTCCCGTTTTCAAGCGGTGGTCAGGGGACTGACACTCCTGGAACTCTTTATCTTAAATAAGACAGACCCCAAGCGATTCAGCGGAGGTCTCGTAGCAGTTTCCCTTGGGAGGGCACTTCCATAAAGCCCCAGCTGAAGCAAAGCTGTGGGTGTTTCAGCCTCATCAGCTACACTGGTGATCCAGCGATGCCAAGGCTGCAGCTTTAATCTCATCAGCCTGAAAACAATTAGCAGGGTAATTGCGGCAGCACACGCTCCTCTGGCACAGCTGGCATAAGCCTATCCGTGAGTCTGGATGCTTAATTTGCTAAAACTTGGGGCTATTGAATCCTCCCTGCTGGGAACAGCCAGGGTCTGTAGCTGAGAGGGGCCGGAGTGCCCGCGTGTGCTGCAGCTGCCCCTGCTGCCCCCCAGTAAAGCTCCTCTGCAGAAGAGGGGGTGGTGGTGTGTCTTTCCCTTTCTGCTCTATCCAATGCTAAGGAGCAGAAAGACAACAATATTTGCTGGCATACTCAGAATGCTTTCTGCTGTCCTAATGGTGCAAAGTAGCTCAAAATACATCTTAAACAAACAGTTGCACTGGGTTCCCGGCTTCTGTGCTCTGTGAGCTGTGTAAAGCAGCCAAAACGTACTGGTCTGTGCAGCCGGGCTGAGATTCCTGCCCGAGGTTCCCCCCGCCTTTTCTCTAGGCCAGTTCATGCGTGTACCATTACCCACTGCTGGCATTCCCGCATTCAGTCATGTCCCCGGGAGCTCAGCGTAAGGGAGATTTGTGGGGAGGCAGAAAGCTACCGAATGGAAAAGGTTTCTTGCAAGTTGGTGATGTGGACTGGTTTTGCGAGGAAAATGCATGGCTTGCTCTTCAGAGCTTAGGAACCTACCGTCCATACAATAATTCAAATGAAGTAATCTGTATGAGATTGTTTTACAGCTGCTCAATTGCACAACAAAAGACTGTCATGGCAAAAGGAAGGCATAAAAATGGTATTAAGCTAAACATTAACCATAATGACTAATAAATGTGTTGTAATATGGACCCTTTTCATGCTGTTGATATCAGTTTTGAATTGTATCTAACTCGACTCAGCGGTCTAGGAAGCAATAAAACTCCAGTGGGGCTTGCATGTGAGAGAGTGATAGAAACGAGAGCATCAATTCATATGAAAAATGAGCCTATGGTATTGTGTCCTTGCTAGTCCAATAGGCTCCCACACGCAGGTCTAAATGACCTGCCTGATGACATACTCGTTCTTGGAAAATTACTAATGTTCTGCAAGGTGAAAATTGCTATTAACAGGAATGAAGTGTCTGCACTTAAGCCTTCTATACCGCCTCTGTGAGATTAGCATAAAGAGGCATCGCTAGAATAAGGAGCAAATCTTCAGCCTGGGTTAAGCAGATGGGCTAAGCCAATGCTCTGTTTAAAATGTTCAAAATCTTAAAAGCTTTGATGAGTTTTTTCGGTTGCTGTAATACATTTTATTGGACCAGCTGGTATAATTGGGGAAAGCAGACAAGCTCTTGGGAATGAAAGCCCTTCTCCTCATCTGAAACAGAAGCAGCTGCACTGCCCCCCGCAATCTTAATAACAAAGCTGTCTCTGCATAAGGGTTGGAGGGCAGGGAGGCAGCCGAATATATCAGGGCCTGGAAAGATTACAGCAAATAGGCAAACAAAATTCTGCAAAGGAATGCTGACAGAAGTGTTTCAGTGCGAAATCAAGAACATTTCAGAATAGAAAGTGGGATTCAACCCCTCTGCTTTAGGCTCCCATTTAAATGGGAAGTAGCTACTCTAATAATAACTTCTGAAGGCAGCCACCATAGCCATGATAATGGAAATTAGAAGAAATCAGGTAGAGGTTTTAGATGCTTCAGCATACCTGGGAAAAATATAGCGGTTTTCAGGTACATGGGTTCCCCTATCCTAGCCCTCCAGACCTGTAGCAGGTAAAAAATGATTGGTGCCTCCATAGAATAACTCAACTCATCTAGCTGAGATGTCTTCCTTAAAATGGGAGGGATCACTCCCTGGAGAGGTCCCTCCACTAATTGTAGAGGCAGTCTTGACCACAAACTCAGACGAGACATCTTTTATGTGATAACCCTTCACCTGAGCTGATGCCACTCTTCTGACACAAAGATCAGCTATACCCTGCCTTATTTTGTGAGAGCCATTAGCACAATGTCTTTGTTGCCCGAGCGATGGGAAGAGCGCCACAGCGCAAACACACTTACCGCCTGGTCCCCCAGTGCTGACTTCAGGCTGATGGTCACTTTGATGGCATTGACAAAATCTGGGTTAAAAAGAAAGAAAGGCCGTGTCAGAGCTGCAGCGACAGAAAGTCTGTCCCTGGGAAATGCTTGCATGGCTAGAGTTTCCTTACAGGTTCCCCTGCTCCCCTGGGCCAGCTTGGTGGGATTGATCCTGTTTCCCTTCAGCAACCTCTACTGCAAACATCCACATCTGAGCTGTCAATCACCCAAGTCTGGCTTTGTAGTAGACAGAAAGAGCGAGCACATCACCAGAGTGCAGTCCACTGGTCTTCTTTAGACATCTACCAAAGAAAATGCCTCTTTCCAGCCAATGGGAAGGAGCAGCTCAGATGTAGATGTTGGTGTCTGGTTACGTGAATCCCACCATTAGAGACTGGCACAGCATTGTAAGAGTTACAGTGCTCTCCAGTACTGACAGTGATTACACATATATAATCTGGGTGGTTCAATGCTCAGTGTCACCACAATAGGCCAAAAAATGCATTTTTCCACAGCCTCTTTGTTTTCCTCCCCTTGAACTCTCTTCTTTGACTAGCACATGACAGCAAACAAAATAATAGTAATTATTCTGTACTGGTTTGCCCCTACGGCAGCTCAGGGTCCTCTGGCTCCCAGGACTGGTGGCTCCCAGCCCTGTAGAAGCTTTCAAGCAAGCGCCACGCAAGTCCAAGCCTCTGGTCTTTCTTCCCTCTGCATAGCCATCTCATACTCTTAGCACTTAGTTTCTGAAAACTGGATGAGGCTGTGACAAACCCCATGTGTGCTGACTTCTCCAGCTTTGGTCATGAGGAAGCCACTCTGCCTTCCCATGAGTAAAACTTACTGCTCGGTGTGTATTTCCCACAACCCTTCTTCCGTAGGGAGAAGAGCCTTCAACAGCCACAAGACAGAGGGACTTCGCTGGTCAAGGGTTGTGAGGACTACTGAGTGTAATTAATTCACCCACAAGCCATACGTACATGGAGCCCAGTTTGTCTTCCAACCAATGTATCTGCCAGAATTGTTTTTTTGCAGCCACTTATATAAAGGTTCAAAGTAGTGGAGCAAGGGCGCCGCGTTCATGTATTTCTCTCCTGTTACGCTTTCCAGTGCTTGAGTCCAGGGCTTGGATCTGCCTAATTCAAGCAATTGTCTGTGTATGTGGAAAGAGAGGTGATATATGTTATTGCCATGTTCTGCCTAGACATCTAGCAAAACAATCTGAGATCAGTATCAAAGTTTTCTATTTTGCTTCTGAATTCCCTCCTTCCATCAGTCCTATTAATAAAAACAAATTATTTTCTCATTAACAGGCAATTAAACCTTTGGTGTTTAGATCCTCAGTGGATATAAATTTAGACAACTTGTCAAAATAAACTAAGCAGATATATGCTAAATTTTCAAGTTAGCTTCATTCTTGATGCAACCTCATTGACTCCAGATGCTTTCAAGGACGAATTAGGCTTTGTTATATTCTGATTTATTAATTGTGAAAAATTTGCTTTGTTACCTCAAATTCTGACCAGCTGCTGTAGAGTTGGTAATGTCACATGTGTGAAGAGGGCCAGTATGGTTAGCTGCCTTGCATAGTGCTTCCTGAAACTGGAACTGATAGATGGTCCGGGTGTAATACCTAAAGGAAGGGCAAGGACAAGGAAGGCATGGGTTTTGTTAGTCATCTGGCAAGGAAACTCGCAAGCCCTTGGCCTTTGGAAACCTCTGCTGTGTCAGCCAGCGCTCCTGCTTGGGAGGCTGCACTGCAGGGAGAGAAGCCAGCTGATATTTATAGGCTACGCTAACTCAGATTTAACAAAATGCCAAGATCAAATGCAGCAGAAGAGCCCAAAAGCTGTTTGCTGCCACATAAACCAGGAGCAAGTAAGGCTTTTAAGGACCAACTCTCTGTTCTGGCTGAGTCCTCTAAAATGAGGCAGCTGGGGCACGGAGGGACGTCCAGAGTTAGTTGCTTCAGGGCTGCATGTGCATGGCCCAAGTGACAGTGGTATGGGGCACCCTGTCTCCCCAAGAGGCAAGCACCTCATACAGATGTGCTCCCAACGGTTTGATGGCAGCACGAGGCTCCTCTGCTCTGCAAGAACCTCAGCAGCCTCCTCGCTGCTCAGAGATTGCTATGGAGCAGCCCCTGATGTCCACAGAAGAACTTCCACTGAAATCAGTGGCCGTCAGTCAGGACTTCAAACAAAATAAGATTGCGTACTGAGACTCTCCAGTAGATGTTTTAGGGAGCTGGGGCTTGTTCTGTGCCCAAAATGTAAGTCATTAATTAAACACTGAGCTACCTTATGAATGAGTAATCATTGGCCACGTGAAACAGCGCTGCAGGGTCGCAATAGGTTTCATCATGAGGGACTGGTTCAACAACGCCAACTATTTCTCTCCTGGGGAAGGAAAAACAGAGGACTTCTGTTAATAGATAATAAGGAAAAATAATCTGACTCTGCTTTTCCTCTGTATTGTCTGATACGTATGGGCATCTCTCTCACTTCCAAACAGAAGTCCATAGAGCTGCCAGTAACCCCAAATGAGTACTGCTCCACAGCTGGAGACCACAGAGAAGAAACTGCTTTGAAACCGATAGTGCAAGGAAGGGATTTGTATGATAGCAAGGCATGCGGGGAGTAATTAGTGGCATGAAATAATCTACAAGATGTGAGCTTCACACACACCCCTCATGCCCTGGGCCATCCCGAGTTTGCCTTTTTTTGCTGGGTAAGTGCATGCAGAGACTGGGTCACCCAAAAGGTGTAGAGCTTGCAGCTTGCTGTGCCACTGGACTGGAGATGAGGTTTCTCTTTATTTTCCTCTCCTGAGGGCATGTTTCCTGAGCAGTACTATGGAAACAAAACCATGCCCTAAATTCTGAAAATGGTAATAAACTTACATGGAAATATTTTCTGTAAACCTGTATTTCAAGGTCTTGTTCCAGCAGAGAGCTTTGCAGTGCCACTACAACAGATGTGATAAGCTTCCCTGAACAATTTGTCATTCTCCGTTTCTCTGACATCTCTGCTACTTTTGAATAAATCGAAGCTGACTGATTTTTACAGTGAGTCAGGAGGCTTGCTTATATCAAGTTTTATTATAGATTTTGTTTGCTGATGAAGGCTCACTGTTTGTGTTCGTTTAAGAGTGAAGACTCCATTTTCAGTGTGGGGCTTGTTTGGTTTCTTTGCATTTTTATGCCCTCATGTTAACCAACCCAGGAATTGACAGACTCCAGTCTGAATCAAACCACTTTTTAATCTTGAGCTCCAAGGTGCTGAAAATAGATTGGCTGGTGGGCATAATCTGAAAAGGCACCTTAGGGTGTTACTTGCCAAGGGAACTGTATTTTCTTGACCACGAAAGGTGGTATCTTAACACATAAGAAAGGAAAGAATCAGTTTGGAGTCTTTCAGACAGTTTGCCTCCAAAACCACTCTAGAATGGGGAGTAAATGCAAAGCAGAGAAGTGTGCACAGATATTTGGTAGATTGAGATCTGTATGCTTCTCAGGCTGCAAGTATGATGAACTTCACTTTCTACTTGTCCTTAAGGAGGTAGGGAGCAAACCAGAGTGTACAACCAAGAAGACTTAGGGAAGGGCTGTACTTAAGCTACGTAGATGTCTTGGGGCATGCATCTGTGGGACGGTAGCGTTGATCCCGGGATCTAGAAGGTCCCGTGTGAAGGCTGTCTTTATTAAAGAAGCTGACATTAGAAATGAGAAGAAAGTCTGCTGAGAGGTAGGTTGAACTTTCTGGGGATCTACACAGTGCTAATGGGGACACATGGCTTGTGAGACATGGTCTGCACCACATTGGGTGTTTCTAGGTGGCATCCTACCAGGCTTTGTAGAAACACCCTGAGAAACAGATCCTGCCCTATGGGGACACAGGCACCTCAGTATGATGAGTAACTACAAAGGGTTGGTTTTGCAGTTTCATTTGCAAAAAAATTCTCTTTGTTTCTCAAACTTACTTCATCTCCCACCACCGCTTCATCCATTCCTGCTTTGTAATCTCACCCCTAAACACCATCCACCTCCACTTCTCCAGCATGTAAGTAAAAGGCATTGTTCCAACAATCGTCAGTGCTTGTTTGAGCAGAAAGTTGATTTCAGTTTCTGAAGAGAGAAGCAGTTAAGGTAATGGTTATGGTAGCAATTACTATCTGATTAGACAGCTAAAGTTGTTTCCTTTTACACCTAATGCTTACATCTGGTTTGAATTACAGATTTTCACTAAGGAAAAAGTGGAAGGAAGAATACTACTGAAAAAAAACCCACAAGAAAAGATCACTTAGGTATTGTATACAGTTTTGTCTTTCTTTCTTTTCCCCCTGTCTCTTAAATAACCTAGCCCTTTGGCATTTACATTTCATTATCCTCCACTGAAAACCTTCCCAGGCTCTGGGGAATTTTGAGCTGAAGACTTTGGTATATCTCTATCCTTATAAGGTAATACTCAGAGAAGCCAGACAAACTGCATTATAATGAGGGCTCACCTACTTTGTCTACTCCACATTCACTTAAGTGGGAGATGTAAATCTCAAGGTTTCAGTTTCATTTGAACTGCTAAACGCATACCTTGGTAGACTGTCCTCGTTTGAGGTAAAACGGAACCAATTTTCTTTTCAGTAGTTTTACTTTTCAGCTAAGCCTCTTCTAAGTAACTGAACTCTCTGAAATTAACAGCATATTTTTCAGACAGTGCCGGCTTCTAGCAGAGATAAGGCCTGATGTTTATAATTAATATTTCATTATTTTCTTTTTTTATATTATTATTTTTTCTTTTTATTATTAATATTTCATTAAAGTAGTTCAGTTTCTTTTCAACTCATAAATCTCTCTCTCTCATTTTCTCTCCTCTCCTCTGAAGGGAGATGCTCTCCCTTTTCTGAAGGGGAGAGAGGTAAAAGAGAACATCTGTTTTTCATTTTAGCGGCCAGCCCAGCACAAACCACGACATAGAGAGATGTACAGATTCATGCAACAGAAATTGAAGAGACTGTTGGAGGCTCATCGAAATGAACTATGAAGATTTTGGGATGAGTTGTTCAGTACTGAAGGCAATTAATTGCTAGCTATTTGTTTCTAAATTATGTAGAGGAATTATAAAGTAATGATTTTTGCTTCATGATGTGATTTGGGAAGAAAACAGTATTTCTGGAAAGTTAGGGGCGTAAGATTTTCAGAAGCCTCGCAGCTGATCACTCGGTTTGCAGATACAATCTTCTGCTACAAAATAAGGCCTGCAAGGGTTTTCACTTACATAATATTTATGCATTTATTTACCTTCATCCTCTTGGAAATTTTGTTCTAGGAGGCCAAGAGATTTCAAGTGCTGAGGAGTGGCTGCAGAAAGTGACATAATTTCACCTACTGCTTCGTGGAAGCCCTCGTTGGCACCACCTCTGAGCAGGTAGGGCTGCTCAGAGTACGCCATGTCATACTCGATGTGGCCCATCTCGTGGTGCACAGTCAGGAAGTCGTCCATGGTCACTTTGGTGCACATCTTGATCCTGCGCACCAGAGCAAAGTGTTTGTGGTTAGAGAGACGGTGGCCCAGCCAGCTGCTGCCCATGTCCTGCCTGCCACAACCGTGGGGCAAAGCAGCTTCCAGAGCTTGCGAACGCCCCTCACCAAACCCGGGCAGCCACATCCTAGCGTGGAGTGCAGTTCCTCCAGCAAGAGCGAGGCTTGGAGGGGAACTCAGCAAAACACTTTTTGGGGAGTACCCACCATCAAACTTGGGCAGACAGTAGTGTAAAAAAACCTGTGTATCAGTGAGTCCTGCTACTCCTTCCTCATGTAGGTACTATTTCATAAAGGCATTTCTTCCAAATAGGGTTTCCTTTCACCTTCCCCAGACTGCTGAGGTGTGAGGTGTGGGGCTGGCATCTTTCACTGAGGCTATGCTGAGGACCAGCCTCTTTCCCCAGGTAACTGCAGGGACTGCAAGAGGGGACAGAATTTATCCCAAGGAGACTCCACTGTGTGTAAACTTGCTGTCCCTCTCCTTTCTCAAATACGGAAAAGACTGATGGATTGCCATGAACCTGGATATATCCGCTAAAGATAGACAGTGGGCTCTCAGGAGGTTTTCACTTGCTACTCAGGGACCCTGTGCCATTGCTGCAGAATGTCCACAAATCTTACTGGTATCCACAAGCACTCACATTTCTGCTTATTCCTTAAGCCCTAGAGCATAATCATTATTCCTCTAATTCATATAAATAATAGTCACTGCTCTGCCTAAATTTAAGGGTAGTCCTTAGGTCTTCACAGAAAAAGTTACACAGAAAGCTTTACAGTCCCACAGGATCCCTGCTCTCTTGTCTTCCTTTCCCCTCTTATCAGCCAGAAAAAAATAATAAATAAGAAAAAATTATAACTTAAACCAGCATGGTGCACTTTTACTGAAAATATGACTGTTCTAGGAGATGGTATAAAAAGAGGTCATAGTAATTGCAGTACCTGTAGTCTTTTTTCCCCAGATCCCACGCTGTAGGATGGCAGACAACCTTCCTGTTGTCAGTCGGCTCTGTGAGCATGGAGTAATTCCAGAAGCCCTCAGTCATTTCGTAGAGGCCGATGGAGGTAAAGAAGGCCTCAGCACTTTTGAATATTTTCATCACATCCCATTTCTGAAAGAGACACCACCACCATTAACCACTGCTTCTGCACAGAGCCTGTTCCCAATGGCCAGCTTAACGCAGGGCAGTTGACTTCATATTTATCTCCCAGCGACTTCAGATCAGTACCTGATTTACTGAGAGTAAGACGGTCGTGTCTGCTTTCGGCACTTCTGTAAATTCTGCTGGGAACTGGAATTAAGTGTTTTCCCCACAAACAAAACAGGTTTCTGCACTCAGAGGTTCAGCAGAACGCACATGACCCAGACCAGAGAAGCCCTCAATAAAAGATAAGGTAGTGAAGATAAAAAAGGCATTCCTGTCAGTAGCATGTCAGATCTGGGATCCAACCCTTCAGCTGGGGACAACTCATTTGAGGGAGTGGAGCTACACTCCCAGCAGATAAGCATGAGAGGCGATCTCGGGCAGAACCATAAAACCTGGCAAATGTATCTAGAAGAGTTGCTTATGAGACTGTAACTGCATGTTAATGTCCAGAATATTTTTGTCATTCAGCAATTTTATTATTCTACATGGCAGGAGCTCTGCATTTATTGGACTGAGTTTTTGCAGAGATTTAGGTGGCAGACAGCTCAGTTGGATGAGAATCCTAAATGGGGCACATCCACCAACAAGGATGAGTCTAGCTTTTGCCTCAAGGCTCTGTAAGTAATGCTTCACCCCTCATGGTGGTACTTCAATATACACACATTTATGACTACAAGGGAGGCAGTACTGTAAAACAGAGGTGAGATTAATGCAGACTTGTGCAAACTGCTTATGAATCAAATTTAGCTATTCTTGTCTTGCTAGCATAACATCTGCATGGAGTGCTCCCTATGAGAGAAGGGCAGATTTCAGGTGAATAATCACATTTCAGAAATCAAATTCCACCGATCACCTTTTATTTTACAAAAGGAGTGAAGCTTAGGCAAGACTACAGTGAGTTATCTTCACCCATGTTCTCAGTCTGGTAAAGGTGCGGTCACGGCTGTTACCACGACAGATCTCAAACACAGACCTTATGGTACTGTGCAGTTATCAAAAGATAACAGGCAGCATTGCAGTTTCCCAGCTGTACCCAAATAAAGAAGACTGGCAAAAAAAAAAAAACCAAACCTGCGATATACAAACTATTTGATTATGGTAATGGCTGGCAAAGGTCATATTTGATACCAGACAGCTACATGAGACCTGAAATATTTATATGTACAAAATATATCTCTTAATGGATAGGTGTCTCTGAGGAAAACAGACTTGGAGCCAATATTAAGCCAGTCAAAGAGGGTGGGGAAGAAAGAGAGGAGAACAGGTAAGAGAAAAGGTAAGGTGGAAAATGCATGAACACATTAAGGTGAAGAGCAAAAAAGGATGTGGAAAGCAATGCTTTGCTGGCGGTATGTCTGCCTTAGGGCAGCTATGGTTTTCTAGGAAGCAGCTGACATGTGATGTATAATTTTTATACCATCTAGATTTGCTACATGATGCGTATTGCATAAAGGCATGTCTGACCTTTTGAGACATTGCAGAAGTTACATCAATGTTCGGTTGGGCTGGATAGGGAACGGTCAAGTCATACAGATTTGTCCAAAATCTACCCCACATATCACCTTCAAAAAAGATAGAAACATAGAAATACTTTAAATTATTCATTACATATTGTTCAAAAGTGCCAGACAGTTCTACAAATTGTGCAGTGTCATAAATAGAGACTCCTATACATCCGAAAAGGTCTGATCCAGATGTGGAGGGGAGCAGTTCTGGGAAGTTATGCATAGGTCAAACTCAGATCAAAGATCTTTTTATTCCACAAGATCAGCTAATATTGTACAATACAGTTTCAGGACTGATCACCTTCCTAAAGGTCTATTCCCAATTGAACATCCATGTTGTTAGTCCATGTGATTGCCGCTGCCTTGTTCATGTACATTACAGTTACAGCAGCTTGATGTTGCATGCTTTGAAAGCAGTCATGAAATGCGGGAATTTAGGATAAGATTTAAAAGGAAAAACAAGTCTCTCTGAAACTCTCATTTCTAAGGAAGACAAATGCTGCAGAGGGGAGGGAAATGTCCCAGCCCAGCGCTGGAGTTTTGATCTGGGTGCTGCCAGCTCTGGCGAGGATGAGGACACCTGTCTTCCCTACCTGCCTCTGCTGCTAAGCACCTGTGTCATCTCTGCGAGGGACAACTTCTCCATTTCCTCTCTACTTCTCTTATCTGTAACCTGTTTGTTAATATCCTGATTAAACTGGCAGATTACTCTGTTCCCATGTGCCCTGAAGGTGACTGTCCTGTGTACAAAGTCAGGCTTGTGTGACACAGCCACATTGACATACCTAGCAAGTGAGCAGGGAGGCATCCCGTGGAGCTGATGAGCTCAGGGCCGTAGACCTGCTCCAGCCGGTACCTCACGTAAGCATGCAGCTGCCGGTACAGAGGTTTTATCTGGAGGCAGAGGAGAAGGAAACAAATTAATTTCTCTTTGCTCTATGCCACTCATCCCTCCTAAACAGAGAGCCTCGAAGGCATCTGACAAAATTCTCCCGGCAGGTAAGTGCACATCAAACCTGCAGCTGAGCTTTGCTCCCTGCCTCGGGGCTCAAGTGCTGAGTCCAGATCCTAGCCCCAGAAGTCCTGCTCAGGTATGAGGGAGGGAGCATTGCTAACTTTAGATGTGGAGTATCAAGGATGCCATCTACCCCATGGGAAACATACCTCCCCTCATGGACCCTACCTGGAGGAGAAACATGGACCTGCAGAGCTCCCTCTTTCCCAGCCTTTGACACGGTGCAGCCCAAGGGGACTGAGCTGGTCCTAGGATGGCTGCAGAGTTAAAAATGTCATGTATGTCTCCCAACATCTGTTAACCCCGTGTGGACTGAGATTGGCCAGTTTAGAGCAGGTCTTGGCTTCCTTCACAACATTGACACGTGAGCCCACCATCACAAAACACAACCCTGTGGCCCAGGTGAGATCTTTTTCCTGCCTCTACCTGCTCAAATGTCTTCTCCACATCTTCAATCAGCTGATCACGGCTGTATTTGTATTCTTCTGGATAGTCTGCTTCATAATTTGCTCTCCAGTAATCTCCGTAGTCAGAATAATCTGTAAAGCATGGATGCATCACATTAGGACACCACAGGTCTGCAGGAGCCGTGCAGCTCCCTGCTGATCCCATGCAGCTCCCTGCTGATCCCATGCACCAGCAGCCTTTCCCCCAAAGCAAAGCAGCAAAGCACGAGATGCTCTTGGTCTAGGGGGAAGGAGAGTGCTCTCCCAAGGCTCTGTCCCATGAACGTGCAGGTACCAGGGATTTCCAAGAAATGAGGAAATTGCAGTCATGGTTATCTGCTAATTAGGGTCATTCCAGCTGGGGATGGAGCTCAAAGGAAATTGTCACTCCTCACTGCAGCTTCTGTGGCTATGAGGGAGGGCAGCCTTTGCCCAGGCTGGATATTAAGGGGTTCTCACAGAAGGTATAAGCTGGTAGACATTGAATATGAGCCCCCTCCTCCAGCAACAAAACCACCAGGACAGGTGTAGACACCAGGACTGAAATTCAGCTCCCAGTTCCACTAAATCTTCCAGTCTTTGAGCTCCATCAAGCCTGGAGCAGAAATGGCTCATAGCTGAGGTCTCTTCCTTAGTGGTACAGAGGAAGGTCATAATGACCATTTCTTAATGTTTTGGTTTTTTTTTTCCTGTCTGACTATTTGAACTATTTTTTCTTATTCCTGGTGTCTAGCTCCAGCTAGACAATTTTCACAAAACAAGGAGTATAAGAAAGTAAGTGATACAGCTGCAGTTTGGCCAAGAGACAGATGATGTAGCTACTTCAGAAGGTATTTTAGAAGACCCCCAAAGAAAATTGGCAGCCACCTGCCATTGCTCCTTGAAAAGACAGTTCCCTATGATTTCTGTGGAGATCTCTGACTGGAAGCACACTTCCCTCAGTGCAAAATCCTTTTTAATCACCTGGCTGCATCTGCTGGACCAGGCCTACCAAATCCGATCATTCCAGTTAGGGCATAATCCTTATAAATGTTCCACTGCTTGTGGCTGCTGCCAGAAGGTCAAGGCCAATAGAAAAGAAGAGATGTCGCCAAAACTCAGCAGCACTCAGAAGTTGTTTAAATTGAGCATGCTTGCCCATAAGTTCCAAGCAGTGCAGTTCTGGGTAAGGCAGTATGTAATGAAGGGCACGGATACATTACGGCGTTTGGGAAAGGTGCCAGCAAAGACAACCCTCTTTTGTTCCAGGCTGGTCATTGGCACCTGTCTGCATTTGCCTCTCACTGATGTGCAAAGCGTTGCTGATCAACGTGTAAAAAAGCATGGGTTTTGAATTCCTGTGCAAATTGTGGAAGACTGTGGTATGTTTGTTAATTTCTGGAAGCCAGAAAAAAGGAAAAAAAAAAAAAAGTGACTTACTATTAAGCTTTGCAACCTCATTTTTGAGTTCAACATACTCTTCATATAATGGTCTCATCATCTTGCCAACAACAGCTCTCCAGCCTTCCCAGGCCCACAGTCTCTCATGATAATCTGTGCTGCTAGCCATAATAGCATCCAGACCTGTCAGAACAAAAAAATAATTACTAGCCCTTGAAAAAGCAGAATCTCTTTCTTTTTCTTTCACAGCAGGCAAATGAGCCAAACCGAGAGAAATTTCACAAACTAAGAAGAAAACACTTTGTGTTTGATATACTGAAATATCCCATTATTTTATTGCATCCTTTTCTGATTTAGGGTTTTTCCCTTCTACTCTTTAAGAGACATGGAGCAGATCATGAGTCCCTTAAATGCTCTCTCTGCATTACCTTCCCTTAAGTTGGTAGTGTTCTTGGGAATGTCCTCAACGCAACATTGAGTCCAACAAGACTTTGATGACAGGGGAAAAGAACAGACTTTCTGTGATGTAGGCACACCCCAGGTGACAAGCAGGCTGTCACACAAGCTGAGCAGCCCTCTCCAAATTTTGTCTACTACAAGCAGGAGACAGCATGTCTCACGGGCAGCAGGCCCACTGGAGGTCCCTGAACTGCAAGGTGCAATTAAATTATGACTAAGCGTCAGATAGCAGGATATATCTATTGAAACTACAGTCTGTTCTTCTGTGGTCAGGAGCCACCCTGGGGCTTTTTTGGTTTTGAACCCTCAGTGTAAAGGACATGGTAGGGGCAGTGGTTAGTACCGTACCTGGCTCCAGCACCAAACACTCAGACGGGTCAGTGATTTTACAGACGGTCCCAGTGCTGTAGATGGTACTCATTGTATTTAGCACCGTGCTCAGCTGCAAGTTAGATGAGAGATAGCCCGTTAGAAACCCACTCTGTGCAAAATAACAGCCAATTATGCTAATTCCTTAAGAGCTTGATTCAGCACTTCACCCACCAGCTTAGCGTTTAAGCATATGTTTAAGCTCAGTAGAGATTAATGAAAGAATTTGCCTAAATGCATTGCTGAATGAGGATCTAGCTGGAAAAGACAGATAACCTCCCAAATATATGGTGTAATCTACAGGTCCTTAATATCCAGTCAGACAGAGCTCTGAATTTAATGAGCACAGACTGTCACGAGAGATCTATCAAAATACAGCAGCAATAAAACAATAAAGTTTAGCAATGTGCTTCCATAAGCATGGACCCACCTAAACTTTCCAGGTAGGTCATGGTTTTGAATGGCAGCAAAAGGGTCCCTTCTGCAGATGCTGCCAGTCTGACTGTTGTGTGTGGGTTTTAACATCGCGTCACACTGATTGTATATATATATATACACTCCATTAAAGAGGAGTTACGGCTCATATCTTGGGTCAGCTGAAGGCCAAATGAATCTGAAATCACTCACCACTATCTCAGAAGCTAAGCTACGTAGCTCTGGTTTTATTTTTTTTTACGTTTTCAGGTTTTCGTACCTCAAGAAACACATGCACCACTTTTAGCTTTTCCTTTAGGACTATGTTATTTCTCATTTAAAGCTTTAAATCAGGACTATGTAGAGCTGTCAGTGGGAGGGGTAGGTAACAACTAGCTCTAACTTTATCTTTGTCAGCATTAAAATAAGTGGGCGCCCAGGGAAATTTCTCTATCAGTGAAGAATATTTAAATCTTCCTATGGAATCCCATCAGACTGTACAAAAAGTCACTTTTCAAGCAAGAATCAACAATTTCAGCCCCAAAGGCCATTTATCTAGGAAACCACAAGTGGCTAAACAGGGAGGATACTGATACCTCCTCAACTGAGACAGCGTTACCATCAGTGCACTGCTGTAAGCATTCCCACCAAAGTAATCTGTCTTTCCAGAAACACATCTCATTTGGATCAGACAGGAGATCCAGCCAGTCTGCCGCTTTTCTTGTGTGGTTGTTAACACTGCTGATCTTCGCAGAAAAATTTCAGGATCCTTCTGTAACCAGGACTGTAGGATCCCCTAACTCAATGCTATGTTTCAATTTGATCTCCAACAAAAGGAAACCAATTTAACCCTCAAGTGTTTGGTTATAAATCCCTTTCGAGTCTGTGTAGCTGCTCAGTCCAATTCCACATATAGCCATTATCCATAATCATGCCTTTTTCATGAACTTGTCAGTGGAAATGTCAAATCTCATTATGAATCTTGCTGGCCTTCAGCAGCTTTCTGCGGAAGCAGGTCACCAACCCTCCCCAGTTTCAGGCATCCCAGGGTGCCTGCTGCACAGAAATATCCCCTCTTTTTCACAGTTTGATAATGCAACGTGTGCAGAGAAAGACAGACTTCCTCCACCTCCACCTTTTTGACTCATTGAATGTCCTTTCACCCATCTCTTTCTGCTCATTGCCCTAGGTCTGGACTCAGACAAGCGCTTAGCACAGGTCCTCTTTTCCTCTTATGACTAATCCAGCCATTTGTGCAAGGACAACTCTGAGGCGTGTGTGTGTGTTTGGAATTCATTGCACGGATTACACGGCAAAACTGCTGACTAGAATGGGAATCAGCTTCCTAAGCCACACCACCCCTTCAAGTCCTGTACTGATATGAGCACCTTGTACAGGTACATTCTCCCTACCGATGCTGGGAGACAGCATCACACCAAGACAAGCAGGGTGGCGACAGCACCGTGCCCTCGCTCAGGGATGTTGCGGGAGGCAGCTTGACTCACCCGACAAAAATGAGCTACATTCGGCAACTTACCCTGCTGTATTTTTCTGGTGACAGCACAGATGATCCTCTGTCCTGGAGAGTCTGGATCTGGAGCCTGATGAGAGCATCCTGGATGCTGGCTAATGGGAAGTTGCTGGCGTTCCTGGAGGCCTCGTCGTAAAATGCAGACCACTTGGCATCTGCCTCGGCCTGAAAGGGGTTCACGCAAACCCTGAATTACTCAACCAAAAGAGTGCAGCAGTGGGCAAAAATATTACTTCTGGGGAAAATATCATTTGTGGACACCAACTGTGGATTGTGGGTTGAGCACTTGCACTTTTTGGCTTTGTTTTATTCGCACATCCAGATAACCATTTTTCTTTGGAAATAGCAAAAAGCAAGACTGGCTCCTCCTGACATGCTTGTTACAACCAATCCAGCATCACATAGCTGTGTTCCCGGCTACTCTAAATCACCGTGTGTTCTTCCCTTAGTGCTTTCCTTCACCCACCTGTGCCTAACAGAAACCACATGAAAGCCAGAGCACAAGAGCTCAGTGACCCAGACGTCATTCCACATTTCTGTTTCAGCAGCAGTGACAGACAGCAGCCAAGATATTGATACTGAGTCTTTTCGTTATGGAAATACCACTTTCTCCTGAAGTTTTGGTAAATAAAAGATTGTACTTGGGCATAGGAGGCTCTGAACAGATGCTTAAATCAGGCATACAAAACCTGAAGGTTTTGCGTGTGACTGCTTTTACCATGCTGCAATTACACACTGTGGCACACGAAACTCCCAAATTTCAGCGCACAAAGTAGCACCAGAAGAACTTTATTTGGATTTGGGACTGTCTCATTCTTATTCACCTTTTTTTAATGTGTTCGTACACAGTTTAGCACATCAGCAGCCATCCAAAATGGCAACAAGAACAGTACTAATTAACCTCAGTCCTTGGGACAGTTTAATTAACTGTGCTCATGCCAGAGCTTCCCAGGTGTGGAGAGGGCACCTGTAATGCCCGTCCCTCCCTGCTGAGGCATCAGGAAACACAAATGTCATATTGTGCCTGATAAGCTCTTCCAGGCACACTTCAGCCCTGTGCCAATGCTTTCGCCAGGGCTGTGCCCAGCTTGTCCAGCCTCATGCGTGATGGACCTACCGTACCCACTTTAGGCTCTGGCAGAGAGAGGCGGTGGCAGGCATAAGCTCTTAGCAATCCTATACCCACGCCTCCCCCTGCCCACGCAGCCCCTCTGCAGGAGGGCAGCCATCCCTGTGAGGCTTTCCCAACTCTCCCTCTCCACGGGAGTAGAGCAAACAGCTCAGCGGCTTGCAAAGCTCAGTGGGCAAGAGCTTCATAAGCACCCAGAGGAAGAGCATCACTGTGTAAATCTGTTTCCGAACTCCTTGCCCTGAGCAGGGATGGAGAGGTGCCTTAGGAGTGGCAAGGCAGAAGAGGGGGCTTTTTGGCTACAAAAGCCAGGGGAAAGACGTTAGCTTACTGTCTGATTTTTCCCCAATTAGAGGAACTGGTTCATAAGTCTGAGGAATAGTTACGGCGTTTGTGGCCCAATTTACAAGGAAAATGGATGGGTAGGAGCCAGAAGGGACAGTATTCATTAACTCTGGTCCTCCAGCGGAAAGGGAGGAGGAGAAGCAGTGGGTTTATTACCAGCACTACTGTAGAGATCAAGTGTGAGAAAACGTCCTCTCTGAGCACTGGACTAATTGGTTCTTATTGCTGGTATCTCCTCACGTATTTTATTATCGTCTCATTAATGCTGGAAGTACTATGTGGGGCTTTCATTTTACATGTTTGGAAACGTTACAGTTTAAGTACCTGGTGCCTCAGAAAACATTCCAGATTGACAATGATTAGGCATTAGGATTTCTTCCAGCAATCAGTCTCCTTGCTTTAATTAGGAAATATGAGAATTAAACCATGTTTTAATTAAGCTATAAAACCACAAAACGGAAGACTTAAACCATTATGCAGAAGTAGATGTAGGATGTTCATTTTATGCTCCGAATTGTTTTTCTCTAGAACTTGAGTTAATGTTAAAATACACACAGCTACAAAATTCAAGGTGTTTTTGTTCATTTTGAAAGGCTCCAAGGTTACAAGATGCTAGGCTGAGGCATGGCAGTTCTGATAACCAGCCAGATCATGGCTGACTGCTCTTGATAAATACGACACTTGCCTAGAGACCCCGTTGGCTGGGACAGCTAGAGGTTGGTGTTGAGAAGCAGGGCAAACTGTGCTGCAAGACAGCATAAGTAGAAATGCAGTGGTCCTTCCTGCAGATAGAAATTTACTTTCACACCAACGTACTAGACCGATGTACTACAAACTCCACTGATGGCATTTGGAAATCCATGATCTCACTTCATTTTTCCCAGTTTAATACCAACAGCCCTGACTATGAGAAGTTTGATGGGGGCAGGGGGGAAAGTTCCCCAATGGCTAAAGAGTGAGGACCACTATATAAAACCATCAGCAAACATTTAATAGAATGCCTACATTCAGGAAATGATTGCCTACTCAGTGAGAAATAAAACCATTTCAGCAACAGAGAAGAGAGAGTGTTGTCCGTGTCAGTAAAAAGCCCAGTGTTAGTTCAGTCTTACAAAAAGTGGGAGACCTGAGCTCACGTGGGCACAAGATTTGAATCCCGTTCCCTGGCACCACAGGGCAGCACCTAGCCCAGGCCCTGGGAGAAGACCATCCCCTCCGGGCTGTGCCCTCTCTAAGAGGAAAGGGGCCCTGCCCTGAAGTGCCACACCGGGAGGCACTAGTGGTGGTGGACCTCAAGCAGAAGAAGGCATCTTTCTCCATCCAGCTCACATTTTGGGGCTGAACATGCGGCACTCCCTCGCCTTTTCCCTCCGCTCACCGGGGTGACTCAGGATGGTGGCTAGGGACAAGTCCAGCCTCTGGTCATCTCCATGTAGTGTGAGGGCAGCCCAGGCACCCATCCTAGGGGGTAGAGGCTGGTAGTGGCCCTCACCTCCAGTGAGGCATTGGTATGTTCAAGCAAACCTCTCTACCCTCCTGAAACTAAACCACAGGTACCAAAGAAGTAGCACTCCAATTTCAGCCAACCTCAGTGGAACCAAAATAAACTAGACAGTAGCTGTCAGATTCCTAAAACAACAGTAAACCCTGCAGGACGGAGCACTTACCATTTTCCTGGCAGTCTCCTCGGTGATGTTGGTGTTGTAGTTCCATGAGGCAAGGGAGCTCTCATAGCTGATATTTTCTGCCAGCCTGTTAAACTCGTCTAGAAACATTTGGGCCTGTTGTGTGACATTCTGAGGGGTCACGACAGCACTCAGACCACAGAGAAGCAAGAGGTGGACCAACATATTCATGTCCAGGCTGAGAACCTCCCAACAAAGTATGTTTCCTCAGGTAAGCTTCTCTGTCAGGCTCCGTCTCATCAGCCTTCAAGCATGGCTAGCATGAAGAAAAAAGGCTGAATCCAATTTGCCAGGCCTTTTATAGGTTTTATCCATTGTAGGAGAGAAAGGAAAAAGTTTTTTATAAAAAGCCAAATAAACAAAAGTCAATGATTAACTTTGGAAAAACATAATTACTCCTGCCATTTTATGGCCTTCTTATAAAAGGCTTTTACTTTTGGTTAATGTTTCCCAAATGTGCTGTCAATGATACAGCTGGTCACTTTATCTATAGCCTGCCCATGTCTTTGGTAGCTCAGAATCTGTGAATCCTTTAACAGGTTGGTGATAAGCTGTAAAAATATTTAGAAACTTCACTGGAACACCCAGCCATGAACCTTAACTCCCAGGCAGGAAGGAACCCCAGTTAGTCTGACATAGGGTACTTGGTTGGGTGTTTAGGCCCATGTTTTGAAAGGCTTTGCAAAGTCCGAGTGATTTGGAGAATACACCTCATTTTCAAAGTAACTGGGGCATCTAAAACCAGATTTTTAAATGTGCTCACTGAACTATCAAAAAGTAGCAAGAGACTTCGTGGGATCGCAGCATCTTGGGTAGAGACCTAATCTGAACTATAAATCAATTGGATTTAAGTACTAAGGTGACTAAGACTACTAAGATGACTCCAGTTTAATATCTAAATACCTTTGCTAATCTAGCTAGGAACCTAGCACTTACTGCAAATCAATAGGAAAATCAGTGCACAAATTAGTTCTGGAAATGCAGCTTGGGTTGAGTGTTATCGATCAGACAATACCTTAATACTTTTTAAATTAGCCTATTTCTGCTCAGAATCACTTGGTTGGTTTTGTTTTGGGTTGGTTTGTTTGTTTCTTGTGGGGAGGCTTTTTGAGACACCGCTCTGCAGGACATCCGTGGGGTTGGTTTCTAGTTCCCAGCAGAGCGTCTCCAAAACCACTGAGTGCGTCTACATGGGAGAGCAGCAATCAGCCCCTTCACTGCCAAAGCCCAAGAAAGGAGCTCCAGCCCTCCTGTCTGTGATGGCCTGAACACAGCACAGCCTCAGCAGGGCCACCAGCAAGAGGCGTTCCCCAGCAAGCAGAGCCAGAAACCAAGGACACCATGAGGAAGCACCTTGCTTCAATATCTTCTGATACCCATGTCCTATGGACCAGGGACAAGTGATCTCTTTCATCCGTGTGCAATCCTCTAACAACCTTTTTTTTTTAAAGGGAAAGCCAACAACATTCACTCAACACTTCCCCAAAGGTCACATTAGCTAAATCGCATGTTACTCTTCTTGGTGCCTTCCAGACTTGCCACGTTTTGTGCTTCCTCAGTGATGGTGTCCACATTTGATCATAACAGAAAACTTATCAATGATCAGTAGTGAAATCACCGTCTGCATCTTACATGCTGTACCTTGCTGATACACACCATCTTTCTGGTGACATTAGCCAACATTGACTCATATTCCAGTTGCCACCTTTCTGGTAGCAATGCTACCTGCTCATCCGGTCCCTTTTTTTGTCCGTGTACATCAGGTTCTAGGGTGGCACTAATTAGGGCATTTTGAATTTGTCTGGGCTGAAGTCCGTCGCGCTGATTTCAGATCATTTTTCCAATTTTTTATGATCATTTGGAATTGTAATCCTTCAAAGAACTCCCAGCTTGGGAACGCCCGCAAACCTGTTCATAGGTTTTCTCTTCCCACATTCAGATCATATGGGATACAGCAAGGCCCAGGAGAGTTATCCCTTAAAATGGCCCCTCTCTGTGACTGAGAACCATGCAGCATGGTTTTAAAGTAACTAAGTGCCTTTTGTGATCCTTATCTAGCTCATCATTCCTTAATTTGCCAGTGAGACTGTCACATGGTGAAACATTGAAAGGTTTTTGTGTCGGTGTTTCATCTGCTGTCTGTCAGAGCAGAGAATTATGTCTATTATTACCGGATATGATTTCTTCTCCTCCAGTAGAGAACAGGGACTATATTGACTATTTGCTTTAATTCTTTTAGTTTCTCTTCTATGCTGGTAAGTTAACTGCACCATCACTGGGCTCAGTACTTTTTAGGGTACTAAAACAGAGCTGGCTGATCCAAAATTCCCTTTTTACACGCAGGCGTTTCTTTCCCCCTGCTTTACAGTGCTCTGGTGCTGTCCTCAGGGGCAGCCCCGAGCACTTGTTGTCTCCCTGCAGCGCTGCAGGCGTCACCTGCGCACCCCACTCCAGCCTGCCACCGGCCCGGCCACAGCCCTGGGAGCCCCACGGGCGCCTGCACGACCCGGGGGCCCACAAGCAGTGGGATGCTTGGGGGATACCTGGAGGGGAGAGAAGGGTGTCACCTCATTTCGCACAGGGGGTGCATCCGCACCCGCATTTAAGTGTGTGTGCAAGCACTGCGGCGAGCTGAAACTGTAGCCAGGAGAGTCGCACTGAATTATGCTGCGAATATTCAGCCTTATTTCTAAGTTTTTTTCTATTGCATACCCAGGTGCAATACTTGATGTCATAGCTGAGGAATAATACAAGAACTACACTGCATTTTTCTTGCCATTGCCTTATTGCAAAAGAAAAAAACTTTAAGCTGTGAGATGAATCGGCACAAACTTATGCTTTGAAAAACAGCGTTACAACAGTGGGGAGCCACTGAGCTCCACACACATCCCACTTGCATGGATGGATTTGCTCCCGTGGAGCAGCCACATGGGAGACCACTGGCTGTAGACTTGTTTGTGTCAGCCTTCCTACCACGGCAGGCTTTCTGCAGGATGGCCGGGCTCCAAAGCTGGGAGTGATTTGTGTAGCCTGGCACAGTGACATCAGGTCTACGGGGAGAGAATGTGCCCGTTTTCAGATGAGCCGGAAGCATTTCTCGGGGTGGACCTTCAGGCTGGTCTGGAAAGCTGGCAAGAGCGTGGAGGCAGTTCGTGCCACAGCAAAAAGGAAACGGCAAACAGCTGAGAAAGGGAAGTACCTCAAGCCTTGTCAGGGAACCAAAACCTCCAGCACGGGCAGCGAGGCAGCGGTCCTTGGGTTTGGGTGACAGGAGAAGAGCAACTGGGAGTTAAAATCTGGTCTCGATCGAATATGTTGTTGTAGGCGATGGCGGCCAGCCTGCTTGGCTCAGAGCAAAGACGACTATGTCAGTTTGCCACCCGTACAGTGCAAAGGCTGTGGGTGCCCTGACATGATCGCACAGGCTCATTCTCCCCTGGTGTGCCGGTCCTCCCCTCCACCCCTCGGCTCTGCAGCGTGAGCTGCAGCTCCCGGCTCCTACCTGATATTCCCAGTTCAGTGGCCCCCAGGGTCCGACTTGTCTGACATCCGCTTAAATAGCTGCCCACCAATGTCCAGCTGTACCCTGGCTCTGTTAGAGCAGTTTTCTGCCTCATCACTCATGTTGGCTGAGCCGTGCGATGAAACTAGGACTGCAATAACAGAGCATTGCATTTAGGGCATGCCTCAATAAGAAACCACTGTGTTGCATATTGGGCACCGCACACCCTTAAAATTGCTTATAATACCATTATCAGCCCGTTTTCCCAGGCAGGAGCACTGCTTGAGCTGTCTGCTCTGCTTTGTCATTCTGCCCAGTGCATAAAAGACAGACATCGGCATTACTCGGTGACCGATTTGCAGAGGGGGGCTCTGAAGGGCCATGGCTGCGCGGCACTGGGGCTGCCTGGCCTGGAGCATCTCCAAGGAGGACGAGCCGCCAGGGGACAGCCACCCCACCGCCGGCGCAGGGCTGCAGCCACGGCTCCTCGGCCGTTTGCCAAAGAGCAGCTCACATCAGTTAAATACCTGGCAAATCCTTGCTCTGAGGACTCTCCGTAAAGTGGCTTTGTGGAGGCAGTGGATGGCCCGGGGGTGGCTTCAGCCCCTCCACACATTGCCCTGGCACGGCAGTGGTGCTTGGAGAGGGGCTGCACTGCCGCAGCCGCAGCTGGGCATCGCTGGGGGCAATCCCAGATCCTCTCCCTCTTCCTCGCGCTTCAAACTGGGGGCTGGCCAAATAGTCCTTCTAATCCCCTGAGCAGCCTTCTTCCCACATGACTAACTCTTCTGCGTGCATGACATCCGCCTTTTCTCGGGTGAAAGCCTTCCTGCCAGTGCTGGGACCAGGGCGCTGGCTCCCTGGCTCACCAGATGCCTTCAACCCATGTGACGGGGGCTTTCCCCACGCTGGGAGATGTCCTACAAGAGGGGTTTTCCCTGAGATTCTTGTGTCCGCTCTCTAGGCAGGGAGCAGAGCTGCGTGGTGGCGAGGAGGATGGACGTCTCTGCTCCTCTGCAGGCAGGCACAGCCCATCCTGCTCGACCTCTGAGACACCCAGGACCAGCTCCTGTGCGAAAGACACGTACCAGCAGCCAGCCTCGGCTCGAGCATCAGCAGTTTGGGCTTAGCTGGCTCTTCCTCTGCTGAAAAGAGACAGGGCAGATCAGTGGCTGGTAGGATTAATTCCCCTTTGCCCAGCTGGAATGGAGGTCAAGGTGGCGAGTGCAGAGCACAGAGACTCCCCACCCGCTGGCCCACACTTGGGGCCTCATCTCAGAGGGGAAGAAGTGAGGGGGGGCCGCTACCTGGCTTGCACCCACCTCCTGCAGCTGGCTTGGCCCTGCAGCCATATCCCCGGGACCTGCCGGAGCAGGGAGGGGTTTGCATCCTGCTGGTCCAAGGCTGAGGCCAGTGCCTTGGACGACTAATCCGTATCCCTCCATAACCTCCTGTCCCAAGACAGGCTGCTTTGCTCCCTGGATATCAGACCTAAAGAGAAGGTGTCACCTCTGCACCACTCCATTGTGCTCCAAGGGGCATGGAAGCTGGAGTCAAAGTATGCCCAGCATTGCCAAGGGGGAAAGTGCCCCATGGGCAGGACCAGTCCCTAGATCTGAAGACAACATCAGGAGATGTGTAAGGATGCTGTCAGTTGCCCGAAGCATCAGGAAAATAAAGTGGTTTTGCAAAGTTTAGGAGAAAGCTTTGAAGCTGAATGATTTTCAGGAAGGCAGATGAGTGTACAAACTGGCAGATTAAATTAGCATATCATGAAGTGTCATTGCTAAAGGCCACAGTCAAAACCAAGACCATATGTTAAGAAGGCAGAGGAGAGGGAACCACTCAGAGGCACAATACTGTGTATTCCTTACACCTTGTCCATTACAGAAAGCCACCTTGCCCCACTAATGAAGGGAAACGTATTGATCCTGTGAAATATAGCTTTTCTTCTAGGCAACCTGTGTTTCTCATTCCAGTTTTACTAAGGCAGGGGTGAGTGGTCCCACTTTGTTTTACAGTGACCGTGTGTCCTTCACCATCAGCATCTACCATGCGGTTTAGATACAATATCATAGAGAACATCAGTCCAAAGTCTAAAATTCCTGTTGGTCCACAACTGATAAAAGCTACACACTGTAATTTGTAGCAATTAGAATCCAAATGATAGGAGAGAGGCAAAAGCTGATAGAGAGATAATGCCAGAACACTCTCGCCATTTCTCCAAATTAAATGCTTTCTGTTTAGTCATTGCTGTAGCTAATATGCTTTGATAGCTTCACATTGACACCTCTAAGGGAAAGGGAAACACAGTAGGAAGGAAGAGGACAGACCAGCAAAATCAAACTTTTCTTTTTGATCTTAAGACAAATTCAGTTCCTACTGAACCTGCTGACTTTACTGAGAACAAAGTTGAATCCGTGCTATAAAAGTGGAATTCCTCTGGGTTGATGTTTGCATCAATCCAGTCACAGAATATCCAGTTAAAACACAAATGATTATGCTAAGTGCATCCACAGTGCTTAATGTGTTCACAAAACTGAATATACCAACACATTTGTCCTAGCCAGTGTGTATCACTCATCACTGTCAACATACTTTAGCTTTATGTGATTTGAAAACTAGCAAGTTTAGTCCATCAAATTAGGCATATTGTCCGGCAATTGTCCGGTAGCATAGGAAGCTGCGGTGTCACTCCGTTGCACACATCCCTTCTTGCACGCCACATGAAAAGGAAACAAAAACCATGAGAGGCCCAAAGGAACTGCTCACAGAAAGCCAGGCACAGATTGTTCATTGCTAATGGATTGTGGACAGTTGGTCAATGCATTTTCTGTTAAAACTTGGCACATTTAAAGCAGCTCGTTTCATGAGTCACAGGTTATTGCATTGATGAACCGACCAAATTTTTGAGGGCATCTGAGCCATGTTTTTAAGAGTAGCTAGAAACATAGACTCCCACTTTTCACCGAGAGTTATTTTAAGTCTTTGTTGCACTCCTGCCCTAAGCTTTAACGTAATTTCTTTTGTTTTCCCACATGTGGGAGGTTACATATGAAAAACTCTTTCTGTCAAGACATGATAACACTCCTCGCTTGGTCAAAACTGACGCCCAGTTCTTGGAACCAAATTGTCAAACCAGAAGCTCTTGTGTTAATACCATGATTTGTATTCATTTGGGAATTATTTCATTCTCACAGTGATGAAGGAACAAGACTTGAATCCTGCCCTGAGTCTCCTTGTGCCCCCTTCACCCTTCTCTTTTGGGAACAACGGCAGAAACAGTGAACTGGCTTCAGTAATGTCTTCCCTCAAATTGCAGAACAAAGGTGTCCCTTTATGAAGGCATAGCCAGGAAAGGGTTCTCCACGGAGGTCAACATGACAGAAGCAAATGTCATACCTGGACAGACAAATAGGAGCATATGGTCTGCAAGAGGCCCCTGAGGTTTGCCCTCCAGGCTCTTCAGCACCAGCAGAGCCCTGGGGGAATACTGGGTTCAGTTGTGAGTACCAGACTTCAAGGGGGCTAACAGGGAGAGTGTTTAAGGGTGAGTGCCACAGACAGACTCTCTCAAGACTTTGTACACTGTCCTGGAAGAGAAGAGGCAAATGCTGAAGTGACAGAACAAGCTTCAGTCTAGTTTTCTCCAACACAGAGTAAGCATCAGCTTGCAGGACAGAGTGGTTAGCTCTCCTTAAGGCAAGTGGCAGAATGGCTCAAGTAAGGACTTCAGCATCTGCCCACAGTTTGCAGTCTTTCCTAAATAAATATTGATAAAGAAGGACTACTAATTTCATTTACAAAACCAGTCTATGGTCAATACAATGCTGAAGGTTGCGCACAGCATATGGTTGTGTCATGACCGATGCGGTCCCTAATATAAGGAGGGCACTGCAGAGTTCCCACCATTCTCCAGCACTCCAAATGTGTAGCTAATGACGGACAGCATAAACAACTTACTCGTGGGTGATTTGTGCTCATTCTAGCCCAGACATCAATACTCACTCTCGAGTAAGCTGAACAGAACTGTAACATCCTTCCTAAAACGTCGACTTGCTGGGGATGTGGAGCTAGCAATAAACGTTGCAGACTTTCCTCAAACAGAACTTCTCCGGCTTTATTGCTTCCTTTAATTGAATTTTCTTTTCTCAAATGCAGCTCTTGAAAATGAAACAGTTCAGTCTCAGGCACACCATGTTCCTCTGTCAAAATTCATTAGCATGGCATAAATGTAACCGAAAGCAGAACCGACTCATTGTTTTAGGAAGTAGTTTACAGTATAGTCTATATTGCTTGTTACTCACTTTCCTGTTTATTATCAGGTCCTTCGATGGCAGGTCGTTTAGAGAAAATAAATGGTGAAAGTTACATAAAACATCTGGGCCAGATCCTCAAGGGATCTAAATTGTCGTCTTAACATTTGCAGGCTCTGGAGGACAGGCTTTACCAAATCAATGTGCTCTTTGTTTTCTAATACAGTTCTGCTGCACAAAGAGACTAGAAAAGAGATTTATTCTTCTGTAGCACTGTGCCCTTGATTAACCTAGTTCGTAGTACCTATTTCAGTGAAAGAGCTAATGCCAACACCGACTCCAAAGCATTGCTAAGTGCGATACCTGCCTGCTCATGCTTCTCTCAAGCCATTTTCTGTCAGCAGAGAGGATGTATGCTCTGGGTGAATCCCATAACATCATTAGCAGAAAATTACGCCAAACCGCTGTAAAGTAATTATGCGGCTAAAAGGTGAGCTGGGAGGAAGTCAGTGACTAAATACTTACCATCAGAGTCAGCCCATATCACATAATATTTTGTGCAGAGGCTTTCAATCTATTTTCAAATCGCTGGCCAGTGCCATGGGCTGAACTGAACCTTCGCGCAGGCCTTGAGAAGATATGCTTGGCCCTTTTTTTTCATATCAAGTGAATTTTATTTCCGTATCATATAGTACAATACAGGACAACAGTAAATCTTAATTAACAGCTCAAGGTTGCTCTTGCACTGCTAAGGTATTCTCGCAGAAATCTTTCACGGGTTCTTGCAGAGGTGCTGCAGTTGCCACAGCAATCCATTGTGGTCACACTGCAGTGTAGCTATCTGTCATACAAAAAATGTGAAAAGTGTGACGGTTTAGAAAGGATGGGATCTGCATTACCTCAATAAAACTCTGCCTGAGGGAAAGACCTTGGAGCAATGACTGAGGAAGCAATAATAACACTGTACTCTATAAATTATCTTAAACACAGGCAGGCTTAATCTTTGACATTCCTGTGAGAAATACATCTCGATGTTGTGGATGGTAATTTTGAAGCACTGAGATACTATCGCTAATATCTGACTTTCTATCTGGTATATCCTTTTCCAGAACAGAGCAGCACACCCTCTGAGACACAGAGAAGACACAGTCCTTGTCCAGAGGGACCCACCAGCAGGACATCAAAGACAAACATGACAGATGAGACCACATGAGGCAAATGATCAGTGGATTCCATAGTTTTATTTTGCATTTAGCCCTTCTCTTCCCATCTCCCCTACCCTCAGGCTTCCCCCACTCAGCTTCCTCCCTTTGCTCCACTGCTTCCCCTTCTCCTCCCCATTCCTCCCCTTCTGCTCACCCTGTTCCCAAGAGCCAGTGCTGAGTCAAACGGACAGCCAAAGGTGCTCAATACAGCCAAAATGCTGAAGGATTTGTATCCTGGAGACAAGAAACCTTTGTATCCTTCAGAACACTGGATGGTCCTTTGCAAGCAGCTTTTACCCTGTTTTACCCTGTTCCTGTTGGCAAGGAGTCTGATGGAATAACGCTAATAAGTAAATGGGTTTTCTAATATTGCCTCCAAACGTGACACTGGAAACAGAATGGCTAATGGTCAAATCCTGCCTCCAGTAACGTGGGCAGCTATTTGGTGACAGCAGATATAATTTGATTCAACACACTTCCATTCTCTGTGTACAGTTACCCACACAGACAGCTCCCCTTTATTGGGGCCCAGTTCTTCTGAAATCACTTAGAATTTTATCACTGATTTAAATGAGAATGGGATTAGGGCACAGATGGCGCTGTCTGTATGTATGGCTGACTTCAAAATAATCCAACAATGCAGTTCAGGGTCTGGCACCATTTGATGTCATCAACTCCCAGCCACACAAACAGGAAACACAGGACTGAATGATCTCTGCCAATTTACCACCACCTACGTGTTCTCCTCCGGGTCGGGCACGCCAAGCCCAGCAGCTGGTGTTTCAAGCACCGAATCTTTCAAAAGCTATCAAGCTGTCACATGAAGGTTCATCTGAGCCCGGGCTGGCTACGTGTTGGAAATCTACTCTAGTTTTGTTATGAAAAAATGTAAGGAAGATTTTTTCAAAGAGCTGCAAAATGCCCTTATAGATTTAATGAGAGCTGGGCCACTAACCACAGACTGCACCTTTGGAAAATCTGCCCTTTGTTGCAACTTTTAATTTCACCAAATTTCAAACTTTTGCAACTTTTAATTTCCAGGTCATGTAATCTGTGACTTTGACTGTTAAGTGAAAAACATTTTTAGTACCAGATCTTTTCTAGCCCTAAAGCTATAGATGACCCAGATGCTTTTTAACCTGCTCTTATGCATGCTCTGAAAGTTTGCTTTTTTTTCCTCAATAAATGAAAACTTTCATGCCCTGATCACTATTCCATCTAAAGGCATACCACATATCAGCAAACAGAAGTCATTTTACAGAGAAACTTTTGCATATGGCTTGAAAGAAAGCCCAGCAAGAATTGACAATGATAGATGATCTCCCCAGTGACATGCAGGAATAATGCAGTTTCACATTTATCTCAGGGAAAAACAAGCAATGGGCATATTTAAATAATCATTAAAATTAAATGCCTGACACAAGGCAGGTTTCAACCCTGTTGCCGCACATCTTCTGGAAATCTTTAATGGATATAATTTGAGGTCTTCTCATTTGCTTTGCTCATGAACAAAAGCTTTGTAATGGAGGCTCAAGTGTATGTGTTATCAGCAAAAGGTTCTCTCGAGGGAAATTAAGTGAAAGGACATTTTTCTTGTCTTCATGTTTGTCATTGAGGAGTAGTGACGAGATAAGGTAGGCACAGGAGTCTTTCAAAAAACCGCCAGATAGCAATGGCAGCATTTCATAAGGACGTGAACCGTTCATCATCTGCTGCAAAGACTCCATTAATGTGGCCTGCTTTTAAATCCAGCGCTTCGCAAGGAACACCGTTTTCTACTGTTACTGTTACTTCGCCTTTCTCTTCTAAATTTTCTCTCTCTGTTGACGCTTTATTCTTCCTAAAAACAAGAAAGAGAAAATCATCGTATTCTGTTGACCTGCAGCACTCCACCACAATTCCACAGACAGAAAACTGCACATTTAGTCAGAAGTTTATTGTAGGCTGCATTCCAAAAGGCATAATCTGGCACACCTCTTTGCTGTTGTAAATATACCAGAGAAGGTGGGAGGCCCACAGATTGGAAGCCCTGGATTAGTGGTTTGAGGTCAGGACTGGGAATCAGGAAACCTAGAGTAAACATGTTGTAAGTATGTTATAAATAATACTTAACCTCCTTATTCTGTAAAATGACTGGAGGCTGCAGAAAGAAAAGCTGGTGCAAAACAAAAATGGAAAAAAACTCTAAATCTCTTTTTGCTTTACATCAGGAAGGACTGCACTAAACACCTAGTCTGACCCCGTTATGTATGCCATAGATTTCAGTCCGTGATGTGGACAAATTAAAATACTTTTTAGAAACAGATCAGCTTTAGACTATAGCCTCCAAATGAGGAGACTTGAGCGCCCTCACAGCCCTTGATGATCTTCTCCAGAAGTTAGGTACTCTTAATGCTGCAAATCTGCATTTTTAGTTCAAACTTCATTAACAACCACCTTCCTATCCAGTATTTTATACTTTTGTTTTCTAGATCAAACAATTGCACGGCTATCACTTTTCCAGGCTCCAGTTCTCACCAAAAGCATATTAAAATAGCTGCTGAATAAAATTATCAAAAAATACAACCACAAGAAGATGTAACGCAGAAATAACAGTCAACGTCATGATGTTCCTTTAATTTCAGATTTATTCTGACCTTAAGATCTACTAGTTCATAGTGGAAAAACCTGCTGTACTTTACAGCCTGCAGCATCAGCGGTTTCAGAGGATAAGAAACTCAAAGGTCAGCTCCACTGCTTCTTCCTATCCCGCAACACGTACTGTAACAATCTGACTCAGGACAATCATAACAACCTGACTCAGTATAACTGCTAATAACAGCGATATTAACAATAATAAAATTTTATTGGCCTTTGGGAGATTCTTGGCATTACAGACTTGCTAAAAATAAACGGGGGGGGTCGTAGTGGAAACCTCTGACCTCTGGCTGCTGTATCTGCTCTAACAATGATAATAGGAGCGTTCTTTAATACAAAAACTGTGGCGGGAGAACACAAAAGAAGATACTAAGAAGCAGGTTCAAAATAAATGAGAGCAGTAGGAGATGTGTGGAAGTCATTGCCACAGGAATTCAGAGAAGCTAAAAATTTCTGAGTCCAAGGGGAGACTCAGCAATTTAAGAGAAGAGAAAACATTGTGGATTACCCAATACATGAAGACCAAATCCAGTTTAGGAAGGCCCCCAGCTGCAAATTAGATGCTGGGAGAGTAACAGAGGGAAATACTCTGTGTGTTTACTCTGTTTTCAGTCTTCCCAAGGCAAATGTTTATGGCCTCTGCTGCAGATGGGATTTTGAGGGGTAGGGTAGACTTAAGTCTAGTGCAGCACAGCCAGTAGGGGATTGTCCTGCCCTGGGCATGTGCCAAATCTATTATCGCTGCAACGACAGGAGAACAAACATAAGGCTGGGAGACAGTGTGTCTGATCCAGCTCACTGTAGAGTCAAGGGTGACAATCACATGGAGCTCTTCAAGCTGCAGGCAGCTGCGGCTTGGAATTTTATATGTTGGCAGTGATGCACAGTGAAGACCTGATTAAGAAAATCTTTCAGTTCAAGAAATGACGCATGAGTCTAACTCATTACTGAAACTCCATTATAGGCCAATCATGTGCTTCCCTGCCACCCTGAGTACAAACGGCCTGAAGCACGTGCTCTTGGGCTTATCTGAACAGAGGTATTTAACTGGTACTTTAAAGGCCTATAAAGACAAAATGCCAGATTTATGAGAAGTCAACACCGTCCTTAGGGCCAGATTTCCAACACAGCTTACTAGGCAACAGAGCTGCCATTATGTCAGCTCCGGACAGGTTTCCAAGAAAACTCATTAGTAGACATACTGAAGTCTTTGACAACCTGGTCACATACTTCGGTGCCTGAAAAAGAGATGAGCACTTTTGAAATTCTCTTCTCTGATGTCTGGCTCTTCTTTTGAGAAGCCAGATAGCCCAGACCACCCCTTTTACCTCTCCAGTCTTTGCAACAGAAGATGGAAGAAATATATGCTGGGTTTACCCTCTCTCTCAGTCCCCCGCCCCTGCCAGCAGATGCCAATGATGTGAAAGGAGGGTTAGAGTTCAATCACGGATGAATCTGCTCTGAGGTTACACATAAAGGCAGAGTAGGCAAACACAGAGAGAAGTGAAAAGGAGCATAACAACTAAAAGGACAACAAGAGCATGAGACAGGGAGGATACCAAGGAACCGCAGGCAGGCAGCAGTAAGTCATATTACTGGTAGTATGACGATAAGAGCATGTGGTTTACACCATATTGAGGGGAACTGCTCAAGCTCAGCTGAGTTATTTTGAAAACAGAGGGGGAGAAATGCTGTCTTTCAGCCTGATATGAAGTACAAATGATTAATTTAGCTAGAAAAATCACAGCTATTTAGCATAATTTATTTATATTACACTCATTTGAAATGTTCAAAGACACCCTTTAAGTTAGGCACTATAGAGATACACAGAGCTATGATACTACAAGGAGGGCAGGTATGGGCTTCAGGTAGCACCATTGTTCTCCAGTTTTACCGATGAGTTTGCCTAGGTTCAGGGCATGAAATAACTCAGCCCATACCACGTGGAAGGTTGTGACAGGGCTTAAGCTGTCCACAGAACCCAAGTATCCGCCCAGACTCTTTCCTCAACAGCAACTCTTACCTATTGTTTGTAGAATTTTGGTTTTTGAAAACAGAAAGGGGTTTTGCAAATTCATGCAACTCTTCTGAATGCAAAATATAACTGAGGGGATTCTGATTGCACTACTAAGGGTTCTCTATAAGAAGCACTTATTCTTTGCAATAAATGTTGTTTTTCTGAGGTCTTTTAATGCTGTTCTTCAAGGTGATAAGGAGGCAGAAAGGAAAAGTCTCTGCAACACACCACTTTTCACATATGAATCCCTTGTTCTGATATATTTGGGGATGCAGTCTACCATAGAGTCAATAATTTTAAAATTATCTAGTTGTCAGCAGAAATTTACCCTTTTTCATTTCTTCTGCTGTTCCTGTATGACTCTCACTGAAGTCATAATTTTGTGTTAACCTAACCTCCATGGCAGCCTAAAGCATGGCAGAAGCTGAACTTCTATGGCAGAATCTCAGCTCAGCTGAGAAATTTCTATTCTTTATGCCCAACTCTGAGCCAACAGAGATGGCAGCACCAAAACTCCGCCTACTCTCTGTCTTGCTCCAACACGCTTACACCAGGGAATCATGAACAGCCTTCTCTTTTTCACCAGTGCCACCCCAGGGCAGAAACCGAGAGGAAAAGAGAGTATCTCTCTCCTACCCTACTGCCAAACAGCAAACACCTAGGCTCATGGGGAGATCTGGTCGTGAACCTGTGAAGGGCTGGGTACTTTGGATGCATCAGATCATGAATGGTAGGTGAGACCATGCACTACCATTCCATTGAGCAGGCCCTCTTCAGCCACACATTAATCATTATTGTGTCCTCTACTGAGGCTTCTCAAACTACAGCAGCAATTTTTTGTTTAGCCCTGCCAGCTTTTGACACTACTTCCCTGGAAGGGGCACAGTCACTCCCAGCCTTCTCCCTCTTGGTAGCTATTTGGGTAGTCTGTGAGAGGAGGCTCACATGTGGCACACTAAACCTTGAGAAGAATGACAGCAAATGTCTTTGTAAAGCTATCATCCCTAGTTAGGTGGCCTCCAGGATTGTATTCTTGTACTCCCTATTTCTTTATTACACCCCAGCATTACTAAGGCATCTATACTTCACAACTGAAAATTTTAACCCCTTTCCTCAGAAAAGGACACATGGGTTATCATTACCTGGGGGGGAGGCACAGCCATAATTTCTCTGAGGCTGATCTGAAAAGCAAAACCACCCCAGCTGACTCAACTTGCCAGTCAGTATTCAGTTAAAACAGCAGAAAAGCTAAGCTGCTTACTTCTTGCGTTTCTGAATCCCTCCAACAACGAGGAAAACAATTCCAGCCACAACGAGACAAAGAACAACACCAAATACAATAAGCCAGACAGGCGTGGAGGATTCAACAGGAGGCGATAAGGTTGAGGTTATCTTCAGGAACTGCAGTGTTTTGTCACTCAGTAGGAACGCGCTGTTGATTCTGTTCCGGTTCATCCTTCATAAAAACACAAAGAACACCACAACTCTTCATACAGGTTATTTTATAAGTTAAAAAGAAACAAGAAAAAAATAGGAATTTTCATGTATGTGCTGCAAGCCTGGCAGGTCTGAATTTGATCCAGCATGATGTTGGATTACACAAGACCTTCATAGACCTTAACACAGACCTTGTCAGTAATCCAGACACCCACACACTTACAGGGTTTTGAACACCAGACTTTCATATGTTTTTATCTGAAAAATTGGGACATACAGCTGAGACCTAAACTACAGTATTATTTCTTTCTGGTTTGGACCATGTGCTGAAGACATAGCAGGTTGTAATCTGTAAGGCTGGCTCTGTTGTCTTGCTCATGCAGCATTCCAGGTTAGCATGGGAGTGGCAGATCTACCCTACAATGTTCACAGGATTTACTTATGAGTGCCCCTTGGCTCCTCAAACTGAACCATCCTGCATGTTATGGGCCGGTACCTCTGCTCTTGCTGCTCTAGATTTACTTAGGTCCATGAGGCACAGGATACAATTTGGTCCAGAAGAATCTACCCCTATTGCCAACATGCCTTTCTTCTCTGCAGGATGCAGCTAAAGGGATCTGTACTTTGCACATTTTTTCCATCACGAGAAATTGTAAGTCTGAGAAATATATTTTTTCATACGAGTAGTACAACTTCTACTCTTTAATGGATGTCTTTACCCACATTCACTACTTCTATGCATTTGCACGTATTTCTGGATCTGAATCTGTGCAGCCTTAACAGGTTTTAGCAGTATCTTTCCTTAGTTTTTCCAAAATGTTAAAATTTTTTGAGAAAATGTATTACATATATTGGTCTTAAGAGATTCTTTTTGATTGCAGTTATATGATTTACAGCAGCTCTTTCTTGTACACAATTCAATTTATTTACCGTAGAGCAAGTATTTCCTAAGAACAGATACATGGGAAACACAGGTAAGATTTTGCAAATTTCTTTTCTTGGAAATCATAACGTTTGACTGTCCCTTAAACAGGAAGTTCTTAGCCTTAATGGAAAGCTAGCATTCCTGGAGAGGACTGAAAGCCATGGCATATTATAAGACTCATTATACAGTAAGCCGTCTTTGATTTAGAAAAGATTTTCATCCTTATGATGATGAAAGGATCATTGTGAACAGCTGAAATAAGCATTGTTCACCTTCATCTAATGGCTGGAGCTACAGAATTATGTGCTGAACCACATGCAGGCAACTACAGGTGCATTTCGTGTTTGTATATGCATAAAAATATCTTGTGTATATTTATGCAATATCTTGGGTCTCATACAGAGCTCTGAGAATGTTTACCTTCCTCTTTATTCTTACTTTGTAGGGAATCTCATACAATAAAATTCTGGTCCATGGGTAGTGTTCTTATGCGCTACTGTAGTATGAAGAATTAGAATAATGATTTAGCATGAAAGTCTGCAATCAGAAATGGTTGCATAAAAAGTATTGCAGTTTTATAGACCGTTTTATTTCTTGTTTCTAAGTTAGGCAGGAATTAAAACTTTTCATAAACAGCATATTCTTTATGGGGTAACAGACAACAGCTAAAAAACATACTATAATAGCCTCCAATTTCTGTGGCAAACAGGGCACAATAAAAGACTTAAATAAATCAGCTTATGCTACTGAACGTATCAAAGAATAACAGAAATGCAAAAACCTGCATTCCAGCAGTCTTACAGAGAGCTTCTGTGAATAAATAATCTGCTTCCTCCACTAATGCTATGAAGCTATTGTTAGGTGTCTCTGTAGGAAATAGTTTAATCTGCTCATAAGCTTAGAAGTTAATCTTTCCAAAAGAACGCACACTCATTCATCAGGAATTAGGCATTACACCTCCATAGAGATAACATAAATTTTCAAGACAAAGTACAGAATGCCTAAAAACAAAGAGGTCTGTTTTCCACTCCGTGCTTGAGAAATGTACATGAGTTATGCTGCTTGTGGGAGTCATCCCTATAAACCCCTTGTGTAGGTTTGGTGAACCACTGAAGTCAGATGACCCATTTTTTCTTTTTCCCTCTTCAGCTCCACACTTTTGCTTTTATTGGCTACAAAACGCAGTATTTAGTAGAAAGCAAACTGATTTGTACCACATGGTACTTTGTACAAGCAATGCGCAGCTACGATACTGACTGGCATTCTAGACAGAACTGGTATGAAAAGAATGGGAGTATAAGATTGTTTAAGCCAAGCTGGGACACAGCCAGCTCTGCTCAGGAAGAGTTCACACGAGCTCCTATGTGAAAGCTGACTTCTGAATTAAATTAAGTCAGATGAACTGTACTTGAGAAGCACCGAAAGGGTCATTAGTCATTATTTTTTTTTATATATATATATAAAATATATTGTTATATGGTCATTAGTCCAGGTGTAGATGTGCACGTGGCATGCAATGAAAGTTAAATGATACAAATCCCACCCAGAAAGCGTGCAATACTGTCAGCTGAGGGAGAAGGCTCTCTCGCTGGGAAATGTAGCAGCTGGATGAGAGCAGTGTATGTGCCACGCACTGGACAGCAAATTACAGGCTGGGCTCTGGAAAGGGACTAGATTTCTTCTGATGCTTCAGCATGAAGAGAGACTCCTTCTGAAGTTATAATCCCAAGGCTCACATGCTTTGCAATCTGTGGGACTGTTAACAATCCTTCTAACCTCACACACATGAAAGAGTACTGACCCCTTGGTGTTTTAACTACCAGACTTAACTAGTTCACCCTTAAAGAGACAGAGTGCTCATTCGTACAAGGCCCAGAGAGACACAGCATCCTCAGTCAGCAAGGAAGAAAAGGCTGCAGAAGCAGTGACTGTACCTGATGGCTGCCTCTACCATACTTCCAGGAACAGTTGTCACATTTTTGGAAGAATCTGTGACCACAAACCAAAATGACACCCGGTCCGTCACATTGCAGAGCAGCACATTGGAAATTCTGCACATAGTTAAAACAAAAAATCATCATTAAAGAAGCATGGAAGGAATTACTGAAATATTTTAGATTTTCTTAAAATACTGCTTTCATCTAAAGGGGGAAAAAAAATCTTACTTTTAAAAAAGTTAACAGTTAATGCTCAAAGAAGAAATACCACTCATAGCATCTCCCATTGCCCAATACAAAAAAAAAATTAAGCTTATTGAGACCAAACTTGAGTCTTCAAAGGAATTTCTGAATCTATTACAAACTTGCATGGTCTTGGGCATACATTTAGCATAATCAAATGGAAAAATACATATTTGCATCTTAATCATCAGGACTGTGAAAAAGGCCACATAATGGGGCAAACGCATTGGTGAACTAAGAATTTTGGTTTTGACAGCTAATACCACAGGAACCAGGCATGGGGGATTCCCCACATGATTTTGAAGTGAGTGTAGTCCTTCTACATAATACACTTGTTGGTGGGAAAAGCAATGAAATTGATGTTATTCTTTTTGACATCTTTGTTCACAGAGTCAGGCACAAAGTGGAGGCAACAGGCTAAATTTAGACATTCTACTGGCACTGCCCTATGCCCTTTAGCTTATGCTATGACAAATACTTGTCTGTTTAAAAAGGAGATTGCTCAGCTTTATGTGAAGTTAATAGTGGAAGGGCACAGGCATGCAGCTTCTCACGGCATACTGTGTAAAAAGTGTGCAAAATGTCTTTTAAATGCCTTCTTTTCAGATTCTTACAAATTCGTTCTCTACCACTGATACTAGCAAATGGTGGAACTATCAGAAAAACCTCATGGAATGACATAATCATGAGTATTTAAACTAAAGAAGTGAAGGCTAATATATTTGTATCAATAGTGACTGAGGATAGATAGTGCCCCTGTGTTCTTCTATCTGTTCATAGTTTATTCACACAACTAAGAAACAAACCAGCCAAACTTGTGTAATATACAGGAATGGTATAAGGTGGCATTTATTACAGCATGGCAAGGAACATAGTATGTATCATAAAAGGGCAGCCAAAGCCTTTATGAATTCAATCACAGATAGCTAGAGAGATAAAAATGGAAAAAAATATTTAGTTCTATATCATTAATAAATAACCCAAAGAATTTTGCTCAGGATTCAGATTTATTAGCCATGTCCAAGCAGTCAGTAGATATTCTGAAAGTCCAAGACCAAGAATTAGGATCATTTTTATTTCCAGTCTTGATTTACCTTTGCGCGAGGTCTACCTGGCCACAAGCACAACACAGCTGCCCTGTCTTGACAGACCCCACTTGGGATGCTCAGCCTTCAGGTACTCCCTGCTGTTCTGGAGAAGGAAACCCTGTTGTGAGCCAGCAAAGAAGAATGCAGCTCCTCTTTTAATTAACTACAGTGACGTCTGTAATGCTTATTACTAACTAGTATAATTGGTTTATAAGTTTGGCCTGCCCATCATCAAAATGCAAGTTTTAACATTTCTTTTCCAGCCTCTGCTCTTTCTCCTCTTCCTCCGGACAGGTCCCCGGCTGCAAGCCATCTCCCCTGCCACAGAGCTCTGTTTTGTAGTGCCATCTGCTGGCTAATTACAAACATAATTAAATAACCTCTGCAGTGGCCTGAGGAGCTGGAAGAGTGAGGTAGGAATGAACGTAAGGGAGCCAAAGCTGTCGATGAATGTGTAGTCTCCATCCCGCTTCTAAGGCGGGACAGGCATTGGCTTGATCACAACAGTTCATTACGGATATTTTGCAGAAATATTTTACTTACTGCTGGAAGCTTTTTTGGGGTGGTGTTTTGGGTGCCTCGGGTAATGCAACCTTTCGTTTTACAGAGAAGGTATATATTCCATAGAGATATGCAATAAAATGGAAAGCAAGGATTCTGCAGAGCTGAAATACCCACTTTTACCTCTCTAGAACAATGTCAATTTTGCAAATACAGAGAATTTTTATGGATAAAAGAGGAAAGCCATCCTCTGGAATTTGAAAAGATGCTCACATCAGTTTTCTGGCACGAGTCAGAAGATGAAAGCAGATTTATTCCTCAAAAAAACAAGAACAAAGCATAAAATTAAGGGTGGGTGGGGGGTGGGGAGAAGTCTACTTTTCGCTGGTGGCTGACAAACTCTTGCTGACTTCACAGAATATCTAAAATTGTATCTGCAGAGGAAGTTTTCAGTAAGGAGAATTTATAACAGGAGGGCCTAAATCTTCATGCTACTGCAGTTAAAGCTGGGATTTCTGTGGTGCAATCAAGAACTGGTCCAGGTAGAAAATCTGCGTTCGTGTTGCCCTACAGGTGTTCTCAAAATGGGGTGAGTGCGGGAAGTTCTGTCACCAAAGAGGAAGACAAATCTGGTAGACAAACACTGGCAGAACATTCTGACTTTCTCGTTCAGAGACTCACAGAGACTCTTCAACCTGGGGTCTCCCCTACAAGTGTCAAGGGCTTTCAGCTTGAGAGAGGGCAGTCAGTCATCGTTTTGGGCAGCATTTCTCTTTCTCTAGAACAAACAGTATTGAATCAGTTGCGCAGCAAGGCTCACACTAGGATATGTAAATTTTGCCTCCTTTCTGCTCCCTGTTGTGTCTAAAATCCTTGCTCGATTATAAGCATTCAAAACCTGGCTTTGCTGCCACTTTTTCATCAGTGGAATCTGAATGCTGTAAATCCTTCCAGGATCGAAAGAGAATAATACTGCTCACGAGAAGTTCAAAGGGGATTGAGTAAACACCAAAACAGACTGGTTCAACAGGCACCAATGCAATTTCTTTGCAGCAGATACGCCTTTTTTTCCTGTGCTATTTGTACGTAGGTTTGATTCACAGCATGCAGAAGCATTAAAAACTATACACTGTTTAGATTTCAGAAACTTGACTTCTTCATGCACTATGCTAATTAAGTATATTTGTAAACAAATATGTGGGCATCTTTTTGTTTCCTTAGAAAGTGACAGACTTTTGTCATGCGGATAAGGTGCCTGTTCTTGTTAGAATGACAAGATCCTGGTCCTGGCCTTAAGGCACTATGGCACAAGTCCAAAACTGCAAGTGAACACCAGTGAGTAGAGGGCAGGAAACCCTGATGGTTCCTTGGCCTCAAACACCATCATTGCTCCTTATGGAGATTTAAAGGATTGTTTAGGGGTAAGAAAGAGCTGCCAGAGACTCAAAGGGAGCCGGGTGCCTATAGTGGCCCTTAGCTCATGGGAGAACCACAGCCCCAAGTCCCAAGCACCCATCTCCAGCTCTCCAGAGAGCATCAGGCCTCCTCCAACCCTGCACTGCACAGCTGCTCCTGCAAAGGAATGTTATTTTCTTCCTTTTTGTGAGGAGCAGCCATGGGATCGCCTTGACGTAACAGCTTTAACTCTAGAACCTCATTTTGTTGTTCTAAATGGTCACAGTATTTTTAGTATCAAAACAGCCTGTCTTAGGAAGATGGATAATGTTGATGAAATTTTTCTGGTCACTTCAGGAGGAAAACTGCAGCTTTTTTTATCTGCAAATGGGGAGAAGATGCACCAAAAATAGATTCTATTACTTGAATGAAAGTAAATGGCATGACATTCTTTCTGCTCTAAAAATTAACTAGTCTCAGGCCCAAAAGACATGCATATTATTTCAAATGAGTCACGGATTAGAGAAACGAGGGTTACTAACACAGACTACAGACAATCATTTTTTAACACTGAGAGATCGAAGGTTGGCTTACGTAGTTCATGAATGTATGTATTGAGAATGAATTGAAAGGCCATATATAGAGCAGGAAATAAAGGGGTTTTATTTCACCCCTGAAAAAGAAGTATTTATTTTATCTGTATTAATAACTACCAAGCAATTTGATGGATTGTGTCTTTCTTCTGTTTCACATAAACTTGAAAATTTGACGAGCCTTTCAAACATTAAACACAGCTCCATGATTTATTAAATTTTAGTTTAGAAATTAACTTTAGAGAACTTGAGATGTAATGTGCAATCCTGTCCGTTCTGCGTTGGGTCACTCAGTGGTTACACAAGTGCAACAACAGCATCAACTGCTGTTTCCAGCAGCACATTCAAATGCTTGTCATTACAGGCTGGCTTTTATCCAGCTTCAGAAGCCTCACAAAAGGTGACTTTGAATCTCAAAAATGATGGGACAGGCTTCAACAATGGTTATGCTGATCCACCAGGCAAATTATCTGGGGCCTGATCCAGCTTGCTGAAGTTAATGGCATTTGGTCTCATGTGGGAGTTAGTTGTGGCTGTGAGTTACTGCGGGGCTGTGGGTGTGTTAGAAATTAATGGGATCTTAAAGGGGAGCTTTGTCACATCCTGATTATGGCCCTGTGCAGAATTTATACCCTGGCAGAACCAGTATTTGGTTATGTAAAATACTGGGGAATTTTTCATAAGTCTTTATTTTGACAAAAATCTTTGATAAACCAGATGCAAAATTTGGGTAAATTTAGATGCTACCAGAATGCAGTCACAAGCAATTTGTTTGTTCTTTTATGACAGAATCATTGATCGTTGACCTTTTACATCTCCCGAAGAAAATCTGTTGGCATTTATCTGTAAAAGCTCCTATAGCATAATGTAATTTATTTGCCACAAGCTCTTGCTTCTGCCTCCCTCTTCACCACACTGTGAGCCGCTGCCACTACCCTTACCGGCTATGCAACAGTGCTGCTCCTGTGTGCACAGCATGCTGCTGTAACCTCTGGGATGCTGAGTGTTCCCACACCTCCGTACCCATTGCAGAGGAGACAGAAATGGACTGCACTCCTTCCTCTGTACCCAGTTCCTTCCAGCTGCCAGCCACGAGGGTGGGGAAAGGAGTGTATTATTTCCAAGACTTCTAACGGGACAGAGGCTTTCATAGCTTTCCTGCTCTCATGTAACAGGCGGGTTATTTGGGGTGTATTGGGAGGTTCATCTAGCTCTCCATCGCTGAATGGGGACTCTGAGGTCCCTTGGGATTTAGGAGAGATCTACGGATAGGAAACTCCTCAGCCTATTGCCTAGTAAGTTGTACCAGATCTCAGAGCTGCAGACCTGTACTTCGGCTGACATGCTGTCTACACATGACCCCAAAGTTATCTAGAAGTCCTAGACCAGTTATACCTCCAAGGTACACCCCAACAAGTTATACCTCATGAGGAAGTCCTATACCATCTTAAAAAGAGATGCCCACATCTAGCCGTTTCCAAGTATTATACTGACTTCTCCTCTGACAAACACAGCAGCAGGAAATTATTGATGCGTGCAACCCCACCTCCAAACTGGAGTAACACTAACATTATCATATTTGTCCATAGAAGAAATTGTCTTGGTAAGAAACTGAATTAAACGAGCATAAATTCTGTGATTTCCCAGAGTGGATAGAGATAACTTCCATTAAAACTCCTTGGCTTGATTTTATCCCATTCCTGCACCAAGCTTTCCAATATTAGTTGAGTCTGCAGAGAGCCATGATGCTTGAAGAGGAAAAAGATCACTGGCTTCTCACACAGGTTTTTTGCTGTGTGAAAGCACCATGACTTTGAAGGAAGAGAATAATTTAAAAAAAGGACCTGGGACTAAAATAAGTATACAAAAGCGAATCTTTATGGATCAGACACTGGATGAAAACTCTGCTAATTTGAAAACCTGAGAAAAAGCCCTGCATAATCACCTTTAATTAGCTTGTATCTTGAACTTATATTTTGTAAGTGTCATTTTAATTGTGTGCAGTAGCATACTTGGCTGGTTTTGTTAAGCTTGGTGTAATGGCTCTCTTGCTCAAAGGAGGCAACTTCTGAGGGATAAAAATGAAAGAGCAAGGAACGAAACACTCTGGTTACATGGAGGGGGAAATCACCTTCTATTTAAGAGAAAGTGCAGCAGCCACAATAACCATCATGTGACTAAAGTTAACTAATATCTTTGCAAATATGAAATATGCTTCATCTGATGCAATGACAGCCTGAAGCAGTTTTTTTAAAAAGTAAATTGAGAACCTTATCCTCACTAGCCTACCAGAACCATAAATCTTTCCTTTAAGACTGCAAAACAATGAAAAAATAATAGGCCTATAGAAATATACTTACAAGGTTTCTCATTTAAGAAAGATAAGAACATACTGAAAATACAGCTTGCTAAATGGTCTGTCTAATCTGGTATCTAATTTCGTAAGTAGCAAGGATCAGAAGCCTGAGAAGAATATTCAATACCTCAGGGTAGTCTTAATCCCAAAACCAATTAAAGGCTGATTTATGTCTGAACTGCAACATCTGAAACTTCTTGATGCTAGGTAACTCAACCGCTGCAATATTAGGGATAGATACACCCAGCAGAACACAGCACTAGCATAGCTATCCACCTTCCAGTTCTCTGAGTCAGCTCATCTTCAGCATACCGCTGAAGCTGTGCTCTGAGAAAACGTGCACCAAAGCTGCTTATTCAAGGATCTGTACTGCATTTCTTGACCTTCCTAATGTGTGCCCTCGCCTCCTCCCAGTATGGTCTCCAGAAGGTATCATGGTTTACTGCCAGATTCTGCTAGACTGAACTGGCACAATCCCACTGAGATCCACAGCTGTGTCACTTTGTGCCAACAGGGATACTGGTCCAAAGACTGAACATTGCTTAAGACAGAGAGAGTGTGATGCTTAACATATATCTGGGGGTCAAAGAAATAGACTGGAATGGTCTGTTTTTAGAAGCTGTGTATAATGATTTGCACAGTTCAGTACAGCAGAGAATGGGCCACTACATGCAGCATTGTTAATATGTACAAGGCAAATCAGAGTAGATGCTTACTGAGTTGTGCTCTTGCTGGAATATTTTCTCATTGCAAAAGCCACCATTGCTCTGAAGAGGTACTCTTCATTGGCATCCCAGGCATACTGTAAAGGAAGATGGAAAATAATCAGTTTCAGCACCAGTGCTGGCAGTACAGAGAGGGAAAAGAGTCACTGAACTCGAAATGCTATATTGATCAAGGCAATGAATAAATTCTCTGGTTGTGCTATGAAAATAGATTCCTGCACATTATTTAGTGTGCACAAAGAACTTTTTCTAACAGCTGTTATAAAGCGCAATACAAAGTGCAAAGAATGTTTCCAAAAACTGAACGAATTGAATGTTTCTGAAAGCTGACCAAACTGGAGATGTAAAGTTTCTTGTACCAAAGACTAGACATATTACTAGAATTCCACCCACAGAGCTGCACCCACGGCCTTGCCTCTTTTGCTGGATGAACCCTGTTAAAGTAGAAGGTTTAGATCCACTCTCAAACACCCTTTGGCTCTGCCCAAAAATAAAAAAAGAGCTAATGTTGAAGGCAGTTTCTGGGAGCTGGATGTCAGGACACCAGGAAATAAAATGAGATTATAGCCTTATTGCTGCATGCCATCCTTGCAACAAGAAGACAGACTCAACTATAGTATAAATTACTACATCGCACATGAGACAAAAGAAAGAAAATAGCATCCTTACTACTTCAATAAGAAGTAAAATACAGGTGCCAAAAACTGTTCTCTGTTGTCTTGATGAAAAATCACGCTTCCATAATTTCAGTTTTCTGAGATAGCTTCACTAGGTTCCCTGGGGCTTTCATTCACATATGCAATTCTAATGACCTGTAAGAACTGCACCTATTACATTTTTGTAACAAGAGCCATGACTGAGGCATACTGATTGAATTTCCCCTTTCAGCAGATTACAAAGACTAATAGTTTCTTGGAATGATATTAATAGAGGTTAGAGGCAACTTTCTTCAGTCAATCAGAACACAAATCTAATCTTTAACTTTCAGCATTAAAAAAATCTGCACTGTAATCATCCAAACCAGAAACCAGTGTGGATTCTTAACCCTGTTGACAACTTGGACCTACTTTTTCACGGGCCTTTATAACACATTCAAAACCCACCAATTTACATCAAAAAACAGTAAACAGCATTGAAAATGCCAAAACTTAGTTCTGTTTTTTAAATTCTGATTTTGGATGCATGGAGCTGCAGCCTCTCTGCAGAAAGAAGGAATCCAACTTCCAGGCATCAGCCCTCATTTTGCTCTGACAACAACATAAACAGGGAAGGAGGCAGTCATTTAAAGGGCAGAAAGTTGTACTGATCATATTCAACGTCCCTAGACAAATGATGAGTTGTGAAACAGGCTCTGAGATGCGGTAGGACAGGGACAACAAACCTGAGCAACAAACAACTTGAGTAGCATTAAAATCCAGATGCAGTGCTGAGAATCTGGGTTCTGACTCACCACTCTTGCCTTGTGAATGAAGGGAGGTGTAAGCATATTGTGATAATGCATGCCAGTCTGGGAACTTAAACTGAAAAAAAAAAAAAAAGAAAAAAAATAAAGAGTCTTTGAAAAGAATTATAAAAGCCTGTACTTTGATCCCACTGCACTGACAAAAACATGACAGTAATGACAGTAACTAGTACTAAAAGAAAAAGCGATAATGTAGTAAAGGAATTAATAGAGATGAGAGCCATAAAACTATTTATTGTAATTTTAAAGACATCCGTATTTAAACCACAGAGCACAATTTGCAGCACTAAAAGGGAAGATCATCCTCCTTCTGTGTGTAGTACTATTGACTAAATCCCTACCTGCCATCTGCAGTCTTTGAGAACGGGTCCGAAAGGACAGAAAAAAATCATTAAACCAGCTGTAGAAATAATTTAATCAGTTGTCTTGAAAATGGATAATGATGAAGCATAGTCCATTTCATGCTTACATGGACACAAATGCAATGCAGCACTACCAAGTATTTATACTTATTTATGTTTAGTGCAGTACATGTGTATGCACAATTCGTCACTATCAAGTATTCAGTTTTTATAAATAAGGCAGTAGCCTAGAGCTTCGTTAAGTCAAAGTAACAAAAAGGGTATCTCAAAACAGAGAAAATAATTTGTAGTGAGGAACTCCTGCCTCAGCTGAAAGAGTAAGCGCTTTAAAAAAGACAGAATAAACAGAAAGTTGCAAGAAATGGGGGAGAAGACCGGCAGAGAAATCAGGGGTCTGCTTGAGTGAGAAGATGTTGCAGACAACCTTCTGGGCAGAAGGGCAAGAAGCCCCAAGAAAATGGTGATCAGACAGGCGGTAGAGGAGATGGAGACGGCTGTGGGCTCCATATGAACAAGAGCCTCTGTACATGACTGCATGCAAGGAATACGCAGGGGGAGGCAACATCATGAGGAGAAAAAGTATGGCAAGAATACCTTTAAGATAATCAACCATATCAACTCAGGACAAGTGGGCACAAATTGCCAGAAGCCAATTTCTAATCATCAGCTTTCTCCAGTCAGAGGGATAGATGCAAAGAAACCTGAATCGTTCCACTATGGGCCTTTATCAGTTTCATCTTTATCCTCCAATTGCAAAGGCCTGGACTGCAGATGATGACTGAGGGTGTTGCTTCTGTTCTTATGTTCTTGTGAAGTGCAGCTATTGATGCACATTTTGTGCTGCTGTAGAGGAAATGCATTAAATATCATTTGCAACCACATACTATAAACATAAGATAACTCTGTTATCAATGAAACCTTACATGATGGTATCAGAACTATTGATGTTTACCATCTTCTTTGCTCTACAAAGGAACAAACACAAAGACCTTGGCTCAGTTGCACTTGCCATCCTTTATATGTTAAGGAGGAACAGAATTAGATACAGCTGACTGTGAAAGCCGGTCATAAGTGCCTGTTAGTGAAAGAGGAGGTTGATGAGATAATGGGTAAAAGATGATGAGCAGATTGTTGGTGGGATGAAATGCTCCAAGGAAGACAAAATTTAAGCTAGTAGAACGAGATTATAATATTACAAGATTGTCCTGAGCAACCTGATCTGATTTCAGTGTTGACCTGGCTTTGAGCAGCAGGGGACTAAGGACCTTCCAAGGTCACTTCCCTCCTGAATGGTTCTGCATTTTAACCAGACAGCCATTCAGACTGCAGTGTGGCAACATACATGTGAACATGCGTCTGGGCCCCATTTGATGGCAAGACATCAAGTGCACATCAGCCTTTTTCCCCTTCATCCTCTACCATGGGAACAGCCTGAATACATGAGCCAGAAGGGAAATGCACCTTCTACTTCACCTGGCTGCAGTCCCTGATGTGCCAGCTCTTCGATTCTTACGGTTAAACTGAGGGGTGACACAGAGTTACATAGACTTCTCACTGCACATCACTTCCGCTCACTCCCTAGCTGTCTTTGGCTCTTTTGAATTAACTCCCTACCACGCTGCTAACTCCATGAGTGGGAAGCAACTAGTGACTAGCAGCTATTCCAGAAGCCACTCATAAAGTTAACACCATCCTCTGAGAGACTCATAAATCACCTTCCTTCCATTTAGGCTTACAGATACCATGTTTCCTCCCACCGGTTAGCAAATAATGTCTCTGTCAAGTACACTCATTATTTGCAAATAAAATGGTAACAGCTAAATACTTACTGCATCTTAGCTGCCCGTTCCAGCTCCATCGTGATAAGAACTATACAAATACACTAAATGGCACTCCTTGCCAAAGTACAGTCTACCTTGTGAACAAATTAAAAAATGGTGTCCTGTCTTTATTAGCATCACACAAAGGGGACGGCATGCACTAAACCATGTGGAACGCTATACTAACCTATTTCCCATGCCCCTGAATGTACATTGGGGTTATCCTGCCAGTCCTAGAGAAGAATGCCCACAGTATCAGGATTTTCTGTTATCATCTAGCTTGAAGTGACTTGGAAATGAATGAAACGGAATTCAACAGCAAAGCATCATACTAAGATATTCTAAGCTGACTGTGTCCTGCTGTGATACAATGACAGTATTACCCTTTTCTTTGCTAAAATAAATAAAATAAAAAAGTGTTTCAAATTCTTCAACCAAAATTAATTTCAGTTTGATAGCAGTTTCGTTTTCAATTTTAGTCATTTGCAGAGAAGATTGCAATGGCTATGAAAAGGAACTATTACATGTGCACTTAAGAAATTGTTCATTATTTGTGGGTAATTCGTATGGCATCATACCACTTCCAACATGTTGTTGTTCTAAAATGCTGTTCTAGATTGTCCCATTCTTAGGACTTTCACACACTTTGTTATATGAAATAAACTATTATCTAACTACAAAAAACAATAGAGTCCTCAGTTATGGCTTTTTTCTTCTAATATAAAGTGCCTTTAAGAGTAATGATTTGTATCATACCCTTTTTGAATGAAAAATAAAAAACCCACAAATGATCAAACAAAACCCCCTCATTTTACTATGGCTGAAGAAGTAAAAAGCACTAAGAAAGAGCATTACTAGGAACTGCAATTTTCATTCTTTGCTACTATTTTGAACCAAGATTAAATCAAAATATTAGCAGTTATCTTCAAGAGGAGCTTCAATAATGATTTTGACATATTTTCAGCCATAGGATTACACTATATTAAATAATTTTTTAAACAAACCAGGCTCTCACTAAAGAGAATTGACTTCAGTATGAATTTCTGCAGACAAATACTTCAGCACGTATCTTGAATATTTCTTCTCTGGTTTTTGAAGCTACCAGTGGAATTAGGTCTCTGCTAATGTTAGTTTAAATTACCTGATATTTCAGGGTAATTTGAGAATGGCTTCTACGGTCATAGGGAGATTCTTACATCTTCAGTCTCTTATAACATGAGTAACCTACTGCTTGTTGTTTCCCAGGGCTTTTAACATAATCAGACACTAGGCTTCCAGTAGAGATGACTGTCCAAGACATTTTGTATCTAATTTTATGCTGAGCCCTGTAACACGCTGCAGATTTGCTCTAAGCATTCAAAACTGCAAACGAAGTACTGGGCTCTGCCATATTTCATAGCACTTTAGAACAGGAAGGACCATTCAGTTATCTAATGTCCCAATCTCTTACGTATCACAGACCCTTATTGCTCGCACCAGTACCTCTACATTAAGCACAAGGACTTGAATTAAGCCAAAGCATTTCAGTCCTCATGAGGCCAGCCTGTGCACCGCAGGCAGAGAAGAAAGGCCACCATCCAAAGCCCTACATTAGTAGGGAACTGATGAGATATGCTTGAATGATCTCTACAGATCATGCATGTCTGAGAGCCCCATTTCATAAAGACCTAATAATCTTTTCCCGCTTCTCTTCCTAGACATGCTTCTCTTTAGAATTAGCATGCTCAAGCAGAAGTGCTTTTCCCAAAATACAGACTTAGATTTATGCAGCACGTCTCATGCACAAAGTGTAACATCTCTACTGTTTTTCCAGGAAAAAAAAAAAACACAAATCTTTGACAGAAAATTATCTTTATGAAAAGGCAAACTTTGTATTTCTCTTAAAGGATGCCATTTTAAGGAGTGGGCTAGTCAAATGTCAAGAAATGGATGCCTGGATCATGACTTGAGCAAGCTATTACAATTAACACTTCAGAACAAATTGCTTGTGCTGCCTTCAGAAATTTTACAGCATATATTACTTCTGTTTTGACAGATACTCAGTTAGGAAGAATACTTTACTTACTGCATTATCTCCCAAAGCTGTTTTGATACTGAGCCGCACTTTGAAAGCATTCTGTGCATCTGACACAAAGAGAAAAAAACAAACATATATTGATAGTCAGCCAAAATAGGACTTTAAATCATTTACTTCACTAATTATTTCACAAATCAAAGCTTCTAAATGTGTCTTAACAGATCGCCTGGTTAGAACAGAAGTTACTAGCATGAAAAATGCTGCAGCCCTACAGAGTCTCAGTGAGGTTTACTATGACCTCTTTAAAATCAGTGAGATCAGCTTCTGTACTTAATTTGCAAACTCACAAAAGAATTGAATGCTCAGCTTTTCAAACTGGAGACAACCAGTTAAAATAAAAATCTGAGAAGCTGACAGCTTTGTAGGCACAAACCCATAGCTACATTTACCTGGGGAAGGATGGGAATCACCTCCAAAACATACCTGGCTTGCAGAGCTCAGCATCAGCAATGGCAACTACAGAGAGAGTGAGCAGCAAAACCGGTAACATCCCGTCAGTGTGGAAAGGTTGAGGCAAAAAGAAGTGAGTCTCCCCTGTAAAGCACTCTTAAACTTTCTGTGACCCAGGATTAAAGCATCAGCAGCACAAGTGAGCAACCAAGTAAAAGGTTTAATAATTAACCCCCGTTATTTTAGCGAAAACAGGCACTAGAAACAACTGTCTTCTGTTATTTACTACCTTTCTCTATAGTGAAAAAAAGGCTGTAACAAGTTTTTAATTTTCCTTCTCCCTTTTTAGAATAATAAAAAACTTCACACAGCGCTCCAGGCCAACCTTTTTTCCCCCCAGATGCGATGTCAGACAGGCACACAAGATGTCTGAGGGACGTCGCACCAGAGCAGCCAGTGACTGCGGTAGCAGGATGTTGTGCTGTTACCCACAGCTGGTGAATTTGAAGTTCAGCTGCCACCCGGCTTCCTTGGGAAAACTGGCCCCACGGAGGGCCCTTGAGGATAGAGGAAGACTGGGCACCCTTTTCATCCCTCCAAAAGAAATATGTGATGAACACAGAAGCCCCGGCCCCAAAAAACAGGGCTCTACATTTGCCCTTCATTTGCCTTCAAACTCGCAGCACTTCTGAAGGGCAGACCTGGTGGCCCCAGTGCTGTGTGCCCCCATCCCCGCCCCAGTCCCACTCCTGTGTCCTGGCTCAGGAGCTTGCCTGAGCCTGGCAGAGCAAATGCCTTGCTCCACACAAAAAACCCCATATCTGAGGCATTGCTTTGCAGGAAACAACAGTTATAAAAGTGGAGAACTACTCTCTCACTGTTGGAGGATCGTTACAGTAGCAACTGGAGTAAGAAGAGGTAAAATAAAAGGACTTCATAGGAAGCATGTTGAATAAGGATGTAGCCTTGTTTTTTAGACGTGACACACTGTGTATAGACATACACACACATACGTGTTAATATTTTAATGATGCACTCTACACTATTAGCCAAATGTTTACCAAGACAAAGAAATAAAAGCAGAGGAGATAAAATTCAGAAACTGAAATGTATCGCAAGTACTTGAACAGTCTTTGCAATCTGGGCAGCAAGACAGGATTATTTTATTCCACTCTGCTGTTGTACTCCCCCCGTAGCCATTCTGATTAAAGGCTAGTTCCTAAATTGAAGATTGCTTCAAAATTACTTTCAGTTCGTCCTTTAGCACTAAGAAGTGTGTCTTGAGACTGCAAACCCAAAGACCTTCATAAGAATGACTACCAGTGAGAAATTTTTACTTAACTGTGGGACTGAATTTATGGAAAACAATAACCAGTATTTACTACATAAGAATACCTGGACTTTCAGGTAACAGAGAACTTACTGTTTCACTAATTTAACCTTATTTTTAGAAGCCACTGTCAAAGGACTTGATATCGCATCGTTAAAAGTCATTAAATCAAGCTGATTCCTGGGCATTTGTTTACTCTCACTAGGCAACCAGCTCTGAGTACAAAACTATTGGATATATTATCTGCTTAGACGTTCAATCTATGCCTATGAAAACAAAAAAGTGATGCATTCATTTGTAATGATGGCTTTAATTAACACAATGTACAAGCATCAAAAGGAGAGCACTAAAATACGTACGGATGTATGAGACTATCAGTTTTCTGTAAAATTTGTAATTTTGAAAGATCTTAAAGGAATGTGAATGTTATCAGTTTCATGCTAAATTCACGTGCATTGCTCCAATAATGAGCACTTGAACTTTGTTGTACCGTTGGGGAAAATACTGGAGAACATAGGAACAGAGTGGAAAAGCCAAGCATTGTTTCCCTGCTGCCAGAAGGCAAATGGAACTGAGTGTCGATACGCGGCATCACCACTTCTCCCCGCTGTAAACCACTGTAAATCAGTTCTTTCCCTCAGAATCACATGAAGCTGGTGTCAAAGTACATCAAAGGCACGAGACGCCCAGCAGGAACAACCTCAGAGGACATGACTGGATTCCCCGATCAAGGCTGCCGACTTCCAGCCAGGATGGCCGATTTTCCCCAATTTGTCTTGCTGGCAAGCAAGACAAATTATTTTTTCCAGCAGAGAGGGGAGGAGGTGAGGAGAAGAAGCAGTGTGATAAACACCCCAGCTCAGAGCTCACAGGGAGAGCACAGGGAGTTGATATATACGTGCACAGCAACTTGGAAGTGTGCCAAATGCATCCAGCTGACTACCCATGCCCTTATCCGGTTGTATATCCACAAAGCACTGCACATAAGCAACCGATTGCTGCACATCTATAAATCTTTTTTCCAAGGCCGGCATGTTTTTTTAAACAAGCCAGGTGGACAAGCAAGCCTAGACCAGGTGTTAGCAGAATCACAGAACCACACAATCACAGAATGGTAGGGGTTGGAAGAGACCTTTGGAGATCATCTAGTCCAGCCCCCCTGCCAAAGCACGTTCACCTCGAAAGCTAACTTTTCTTCAAATCAACAACATTTTTAAATACTGTCTTAAAAAGCACTGTAACTTTTTAGGTTACAAATGGAGTATACTAGTATAATCTAAAAAGACAGACATTTTGACACTTCGTATCTCTGTAATAAATCTACATGCACGGATAACCTTCTGCCCAGCCTCTTTTTTCCCATTTTGGCGAGATATGTAGCACTGTTTAAGCACATCTGCATTTGTTTTGTCACTATTAGTCAGGCAGGGATCAGTTTGCTTGAACAAATGACAATCTACATGCAATATGCAAGGTATGTTTTTAATTCGGTACTTCATGAGGTAGTAGATTTTTAAGTAGTTCCTCTTTTATAGTAACTTTATTTTTCCTAACTACTATTGAGCTACAGGTTATAGCCATGGAGATATCTCTATATACTATCTGCATCCTAAAAATATCATTGAGCTAGTGCAAAGAAGCATTTCTCTTCTTGTACTAAATGAATTTGTGCGCATGGTTGAAAACAACAGTATCATTTTTTTCAGTGCTTGTGACCTCCAGAAGTTCATGTATTATCTGTATGTATATACTTAACAGTATACCATAATTTGGACTTCCAGACACATCAAGAGAGGACTGAAATTTCAACAAAGCATATGACTTGGTAAAACAAACAAAACCCTTCCATCTTGTCAATGTGATTAGCAATGTACTCTTCTGCTTCTTTCAATGTCTTTGAAATGGAAAATCCCAGGAAAGTAGAAAATTGATAGCTATCATATAAGTTAATTAACAGCTATGGCTAAACTTAACCTCAGTTTTCAAATTTGACAAATTAACAGTTTTAAACTCTGAGGAAGTTAATCTTTAGTCTTAAATAGTTGTGTTCAACTCTTATGAAGAAAGAGTCAATGTGCTACTGTCAGCATTAGTCACTCATGGAAATGTACCTGGAGCACTGCAGGTCTAATTGTCCACGGTGCCTTGCAGTACCTTGGGTGCAATGGAAACGACGAATGCTGCACGTCTGCTGCAGACTTCAGAAGTCGGTGAGATTAGGATCTAAGCAAATGTCAGTATCATCCAATAGATGAGGCTGGCTGATACAGCTCCAGCCTAAGTCTCATTAAATGGGAATTTTTCCAGTAACTTTGGGGGGAACAGGGTGTTGAATGAGGCCCGTAACCACTGTCATAATTGTAATGATGCAAAAATTACTTATATTGTCACGGAGTGTTTTATCAGTGCTCACAGGAGTAGACATGTGAGAAATCATTTACGCCTTGAGACAGTAGTGTAGCCATTAGGCAGTAGGTGGGGAAGGATGTGCTCTCTGGAGTTCACACATATTGCCTTGAAACACGCACTTTGCAGTGGAAAGCACCAACGATCGCCCACAGTAGGGCTGGCACTGAGGACAAACAAACAGCAACTTCCAGCGCAGAGGGGAAGGATGGTGCTGCTGCCACCACTTCACTAGTAGGTTTATAGTACTATCTACAGCCCTGAAGCATCAATGGGAACTGACTACTTCCCACCTCAAATGCACAGTTCCTGAACGTCTCCTGATCAACACGTATTTCTGAGTCAACCAAATCCACGCTAGTGATTTACTGTCATTTCCCATGCATTCTCCTACGTCTATTTTCCTCAGCCAGGAAAATAAAAGCTGTAAAATTCCATGAGGAAAGGCATTGCTCTTCTACTGGAACATATGGCAAAAATTATGATGAGGACAACTGTTAAATAATCTGTATGTCTACAAAATGCATCTTTCTTTTTTCCCCACGGGGCCTGGGCATACAACAAAGAAAGCGAACACTTTTTAGCTGCTTCTGTCAGTCCACACTGGTAGGAAATACAAGAGAAATGGAAACCAGAAGAACCACACGGAAACAAAGTGCAAACGTGTGCTAAACGGAGTACCTGTACCCTTGCTCAGAGCTGGTCTACTGCGTATGCATAGTTCTGTGCATAGATCTTACAAGACACGCAGAAATTTATAATAGAATATGGTACGTAACTTCAAGTTGTAGGAGAAATGTTTTGCTGTTCTGTGCTATTCTGTGAAGTATAATCAGTGCACCTGGTATCGACCTTCGCAAGATGGGGTTCACATAGTACCATACCATGTAGGTGTATTTTTAGGAAGCATGGAAGAGTGAGTTCCACAAAGTTCTTGAAGGTTTCCACAAAAATAAACTATGCTTGAAAAGGCCTGTGGTCTGTACAGTGTTAGCCCTCAGTGTAAGGGCTAACAACTACTGACCAGAGTGCTACATTACTTTGGATACGAAAATGGCTCTGGCCAACCTGGAATGGCCATATTTGTTTCTTTCTGACACTGTATCAATTAAATTGTATGGAATTCTGCACCTGTACTTGAATATAAAGCTGCTGTTCTGTGCATAAGTTAGTGAGAATAAACAAGATGGAGAAAAACGCAATTATTGTATTCCTATTTCAAAGAGGCATGACAGCTTTTTCCAGAATCATTATAAGTATCTGTAATAGCTGATGTATTTTGTGTTTTCTTATAAAGAGAACCTTCTTTTCACTACTCGTATATAAGCTTAAGATGGTTCTTTCCTCAAGTATATCGGGGAAAATGCCATAATGAAATATAGCATACTAACGAAAGAAATGATTGAATTCCTCAATTTTGACATACAGATAGCTTAAAGGAGGGTTGTTGTTACAGCACTTACTTTGTCGAAAGGAGGATGAAAAGTTAGTTGTAATTCCTTAGTAAGATTTACAAAACACATTTGGTTGTTTTTTCAAAACTTTCATGGGTGTCAGTGGTTCATCAGTTGTAAAATGCACAATACTGCCATCTTCTGTATCTAAGAAGCAGCAAATTACATGTTATTTTCACATGTATGTTCTGCACAAGCAAACAGTAATAGCGATGTCAACTCCTTCATTTTAGAAGACAATCCAGAATCTGAAACACGGTTAAGTAATAGCAGAGAGGTCACGGTCTGAATATTCATTGGTCAAATAGCAAACGTAACTGCTGACTACAGTAGTCACATGCCTGCTTTGAATAACTTCACTGAGCTTCAGAATAAATAAGAGGATACTCATTATGCTGTTAATGAACAGCACAGTCAATTAGTCTGATTTTGACAAAGCCTGCTCTGGTATGCTTCACTGCCAGCAGCTCAGACCATTTATGCAATATACTACCTCCAGGATATATGAAGTAAATTCCTACATTATAGCTTATGACAATAATTTAGATCTTAATCAACAATGTAGGTTATTAATGGCTATGCAAAACATGCCCAAATAAAACCTAGAAATTCATTGTCTCTGAAGGCTGCAATCTATAATGCATGCCACCGAGGAACTGACTACTGACAACATGCATATTTCAACCCATCATATCCATGACAGTCTGTGCATTGTGACTCATTCCTGTCATGAAATATGTTTATAATCAAGACAAGTAGTATGCCTCAGAGATGATGATGATAATACATCAGTAGTGTCAGTTAAATTCATCAACGTACCCGTCTGGTGCGCCCCTGCTACACTGGAGCTGTGACTTCCCTCAGCTCTTTTGACAGGCTGTAGGCCAGGGTGGCCATCCATCACCCGTGTTCACAGCAGCCAGGAGACACGCTGGGAGCTCGCCTCGTGGCAGGCATCGTACACCTTACATTTCCACACCTATTTCACAAAGCAACTGATGCAGCTTACAGAGGACAAGCTGTCAGCAGCTACTTACTGCAGCTGGGGAGCATCCACACAGCACAGACACCGCAACGTGGGGAAAGAACCCAGGCTGGCTGCGAGGCTGCGCACCACGTGCACTGCTGTACTCAGTAGGACTGGGGAAATTAGAGAGATCACAAGAAAAGATTCAGCAGACCGAATCTTTTCTGGTCCTTAAAGAGAGTTTATTAAATTGAAATTTACAATGCTACTTTTCAGTGCATTCACTGAATCCTAAATGCTTTTGACAGTAGGAATAACACAAACTCAGTTTCAACGTTTAACACACGAATTGCTCTGCTCTTGTCTTCCGAATTTTGCAAAGGCAGCTCTAAGGGCGCACGAGCGCTCTGAAAGCGGCTCCCCCAGTCAGTGACACGTAACCCCCCAACGCCGGTTTCCTTCCCCCCCGCACTCGCTGCCCAGCCGGGCAGAGCTGCAGCTTCAGCCGGCTCCTACAGCCGGCTCAGGACCGGCTGGAAAACCACAACCTCAAGCCACCAGCCCCTGTGCCTCCCTGCACCTCAGCGGGCCCGGGCCGCCTAGGGATGGCGGGTGCCCCTGCCCGTCCCGACGAACGACCCGGCCCCCTAAACCGTTCCGTGCCCCGCCGGTTACTGCGCTGCCCGTCCCCCTCCCGCTCCGCTCCCCCTCTCCAGGGGCCGCCGCCCAGCCTCGGGGGCCGCCGCCCTTCGCGGAGCGCCTGGAGGTGCCGGCTCGCCCGTTACGGCCCAACAGCCGCCCAGCTCGCACCGCCCACCCGCCGCCGCTGCCGCCGTTCCCTGCTCGGCTGCCGGAAGGGATTTTGCGCCCTTCCGCCGTGGGGTCACGTGACATCCCCTGGTAACGCAAGATGGCGGCGCCCATGTTGCTGCCCGAGTCCCCTCTGGGGAAGTTGAGGTGAGGCCGGGGCCGGGGCCGGGGCCGGGCCTCCTCGCCGCCTCCAGGGGGAAGGGGAAGAGCCCGGGGATCCCCAAGAAGGGTCGCGGCCCAGCCCCGGCGGCAGACTGTCCGGCCGCACGGCGGCCGAGGC
>VFFE01009022.1:133737-163253 GCA_008921705.1 Burhinus oedicnemus | reverse complement strand
GGGGGGGAAGGTCTTTAAAAGGGTTTTTGTCCAGAGATTTAGTTGCTTATGACTGGATGAAAACTTAATGGTCAAGGAGTTTACTACAACATGATAGTTTTGAATTTGACTGATGATAAAGCATTTGTTTTCTTAAATAATTTTTTAAAAATATTTTTTTATCATAAAGAGGAGGATCAAAGAAGAATGGGAAGAGCAGCAAAGAAAAGAGAGAGAAGTGGCACAGCAGAAGCAACAGGAGAAGAGAGAGAGAGAGGTGATTTCCTGGCAGTGGGAGGATAAACATGTTACATATCCTCTTACATTATCAGATGCAACAGTCTATGCATGTTGAAGAGGGATTTTATTTTAATTAGCAAATGTATAAATGTATTAGTTACTTCTTCTCTCCATTCTGTCTAAATTCCTGAAATTATTATTCACTGTTAAAGAAGATCTAGTGAATCCATATGCCTAGAAGGGTAACTGGTTTTAATGCATCTGGTGTTCATAGTTTGTAATTTTTTACATCAGTTAAATACAAAGGCACACTGTGAATGCAGGTTCCGATATGTGCACTTTTTGCATCATGCGTTAAAGATAATCCTTAGTTAATGTCCCAGTTGAACACAGTGTTGAAGAAAATGCCCAATGAGGATATGGAATATGGAATTACATTGCTGCTGTTCCTTAACACAGTTCTTAATCAAAAGATACATTACAGCTCTTCTTTACCTGACTCATCCAACAGGACGTATCTTTTTTTTCAGAGCTCCTTGGGTAGAGAAAGAACTGATACTAAAGATACTAGTCATTGATAACATTTCTGTTAACGATACATTCTTCTTAAGTTTTAGAAGTTGAATGACCTGGGTGTAAGATGTCCTGTACAGAAATCCAACATGAGGACTGGCCTGTCACCAGTAAAGGGTGATTGCAGCTTTCTAGGATCTGGTCATTTTAGCTTCTCCACAATCGCAAAAGATTCCAGTCATTTCACTGGGAGGTGTCTTGCTACTGGGTGGTAGCCACAGCAGGAGAAGAGACAGGAGCAAACAGTATTGACTCCTGCATTTAATAGTTGGTTATGTCACTGATTGTGTAACACTTGCATGAGGAATGAAAAAGAACAGCAGTTGTTGTATTTCCTGTCTTACTTCCTCTTGAGTTGTGTCCATTACTCTCTTTGCAGAGTAGGGAGAGAAGATGGTCGTGTTGGTTTTTTTTTAAGGTTGAGGTATTGTTCCAAGAGAGTTGAACCATGGTAACAGCAGGATTTTGTTCCTTCCCTCTCCTTCTGTCTGGGTTTGCCTAAGGCCTCAGTGGGCTAATTTGATTTCCTGAAGTAGATGGAAGCCGCTTTCTTCTGTGTTGGGTTGTTGGTTGGTTTTGGTTTTTTTTTCTTTTGGTTACTATTTTACTGGTTTAGTGAGGTAAATTGGTTTAGAAAGGGCATTGACAGGAACCCAGAGGGAAACTGAGTACCCAGCTGGGAGCAGAGCCACCCATTTCAGCAGCAGAAAGTTGTTCAATTGATTTGGCCTGTCTCTTGAAACAGCAGTTTATTCAAATTCTGGCTTACTGATTTAAAAAAGAATAATTTTTTTCCCCTCTCTAAGATGAGAAAAACAGATTTTCTGGTTTGGTGGGGTTTTGATTTTGTTTTTTGTTTTGTTTGTTTTGTTTTTCTTTAATAGGGTGGATAATATCTGACACACTTGATGATTAGTACCAGATGCTGTCTGGGTCCTCATCTTGGATTGCATTTTTTTATTTTTATTTGCCCTTCCTCCTCTTTTTAATTTAATTAATTCTCTTCCAAATCAGAACAATGCTAGCATATTTTCTTGTATTGGTTATGTTTAAAAGTCTTTTTTTTCTTGGAACTTCCCAAGTTAGTAGTTAGAACTAATTTCCAGCCAGTTTTGGAGACTGACTTTATTGTTTTGCTCAGCCCACTTAGAAGAAGGAAGGGAAAGAATATTGTCATTGTTTTCCTATATTTGGAGGCTAGATACAGGGAACTTATGATATTGAAGTTTCTTAACAGTTACATGTTTTACTTTAACAGAGGCTTACTAAGCACTGTGTTTTTCTGTGTGTTACACAGAATGTGCAAAGTTAAAAAGTTTAGTGCAACTAAATAGTTACGAACTTAACTGTAACCAGACATGTACTAGAGCAGGAGAGATAAGTATTCAGTAGTTCAATGATAGTTTTAAAAAAGAAGATAATGAAACTTTTTAAGTTGTCTAGCATTTAGATTAGAAAATCACCTACATGAGGGTCTTGTCTGATGTATCCTTTAACAGCTTTGTAGTGCACGAATTGCTACAGAGCAAAAGCAAAACTCATCAAACTTTTATTATGTATAATCATTGAGTATTGTAAATTAGGTTCTTAACTGAAGAAACCAGATGTTTTGCGTGTCCTCAGGGTTTTCACTAGTCCTGTGTTTGCACCATTTATAGGCAGCTGTGCAGAGGATGCTGGATCAAGCTGAAAGCCAGGTATGCTCAGAGACTTTTTGAAAAAGAACTGAAAAGTAATTTAATTGCCATCCGGTGTTTGCCTTCTAGCACGTTGTCCATCTGCTTTCAAAAACCTAATGGCCTGAATAAATTTAATATGTAGTGGCTTGCATGAGCTGTAAACAATTATTTACTGGGTGCAACATAATTAAGCATATTTCTGGCTGGTTGGTGGCAATGCAGTTGTGTGTGCTCATTCCGGTTCAGGAGATCTGAATCAAAATGAATCTGGAAATACTGCTGTGTGCTGTTAAAAAATGCTATACGTGATGGTTTATTTGTGAATTAGAATTCTAAATAAATCTGTCAGTCCTTCTGGGTGGCAAGACAAACTTCTCTTTTAAGCAGATGGCACGCTCTATATAAAAGGATTCAGCAGTAGAGGAGGGCACAGATCCTTAAGGAAAAAAAAAAAAGGTGGGGGAGGGAGAAAGTGACTGCTCAGGTGCCTGGGAGAACAGTGATCTCAAGCTGGCAATGTGTAGTAAAGAAAACTGCAGTCTTCATTTGAATCTTGGAGAGGATGAATTCAGTTTTTCCTATTGCCTTAAAGAATAATTTGGCTTTTTATCCCTATCCTATGGTTAAACTTGTGAAGATTCTTGCACTACTTCAACCACTGCATGAATCTGAAAATTTTTAACCTGGTTAACCCATTGTATGTTGATTGCCATAGCTACATTAGAGTCCCATTCAGCTCCAAATTATGTTTAAACACTTGTTTAGGTAGGGAACCTAACTATTTCATAACATGAGTAGAAAAATGCTCTGAACTATTACCTCCCCAGAGGTCAAGATGTATTAGCAGCCATTTCTGCAAGGGAATAGGCAGAAATATGGTATATTGGAGACTTCATTTAGTATCAGTTCAGTGTTCAGTTACTGTTGACACTGTTGAAGTGACAGTGGTGTTTTGCTGAAAGAAAATTATGGCTGAGAGTCATGAACAGATCTGGTAGCAGGGTCCAATGCTGCTTGTAAATAAACAGAGTTTTCAGTTGATTTAAAACGAGAACTTTGGCTGTCAGCTTTACAGATCTTTTGGCTAACAAAATGAAAATCCCCTTTTTAAAATGTGTGTCTTGTTTGTAGTCATTCAAGGCATTCAGACATCCAGTTTGGTGACATTTTTGTTAAAAAGAAATCATGAATACAGACTTGTTCTTAAAGCTAAATGATTATCAAGAGAAGAGATTTCCATCACCAGAGACCCAAGGCACTGGGCAGCTTTTTAAAACAATGCTTGAAATAGGTTCAGCTTGCCTTGTAGTAACACAGTGCTCATAACTGCATGTGGATTTAATTGGTAGTTTCATTTTGACATACATTTCTTTATTCTTTTCTAACTTCTGTGTATTTTAATGTTTTTTTTTCCACAGTTGGAGAATGGTGTGACCTGGCATAACCCAGAGCCCCCAGAGAATATAGGAACAGAAAAGGATAGAGCAAATTGCCCGTTCTATATTAAAACAGGTTCCTGCCGATTTGGAGACAGGTAATCAGTTGAATATTTACCAGCATAGAAATGTTTTGGAGAGATGAAAGGGAAGCAACTTCATTAGGTCATATGCAAACTGAAGAAAAATTGCTATATGAATTACTTTCATGTATTTGGATGTGGTTCTGTTGTTCATGATGGAACTAGACATTGAGAGCAAAAGCGTTGCCTGTCTGGAATTGACCTGTTTGTTGTTATGGCATATTATTGATGATGCATTCTGGTTACATTGGTCAAACTGACTTTTCCTTAGCTCTGACACATGCACAGATATATTCAGACAGAATATATTTGATTTCTGTTATCAGTACAGGCTTGATACATCAGATGTTGGTTTTTTATCATGTCTAATTTGCATATGCTGCATCATTTGAAAAATAAAATCAAATCTTAAATGCACTAAAGCAAGTTAAGGTACATCTGCATAGTTGGGAAAGCTGTTATGTAGCTTCCAGAATTCTCTTGTTTGTATACTGTTCACATGCGTGATACATTCATTCTTGATTCTTTATATACTGTCATGGGTGGCCTATCTCGGAAGGGAAGTAGAGACAAGAGAAGGATAACAGGATCATCAGAGATGAAAAACAGCTTCTGTAGGAGGAGTGGCTAACTAGTCTAGACTGCTTTCAACGAGATGATGGAAGAGGGCTGTGGCAGATGAACATTGAACTCATGAGTAGGATGGGAAGGATTATTTGCTTTTATTATGAAACAGTTTAATTAGGTGTCCCTTAGTGTTTACCAGCTTAAAAAAAAAAAAAAAAAAGTACTTTCTCATATGAAACAAATGGCAAAACTTGTTACCAGAGGACATAGAGGAAGCCAAAAATATAAATGGGTTCATGGAGTACAGGTTCATTGGTAACTGTTAAAGATGATGACCCAAATGCAGCATCTGGCTAGGAAATCCCTGAATTTTTGTGTGTGTTAAGGAGGAACAATAGCTCAGCAGTGAAAGACTGATACTTACTACATGAATCTTCAACATAAACTAATAAGGCTATTTTACTTGCTTGTATCGCTGAAACATATGTGGTCCAGATACCGTAGTTGTCTTTGTCCTAGAAGTAATTTGTTTTAGTGTAATGTATATTGTGGATAATTATGTGATAATTCAACTCTATGGAAGCTTCAAGTCTACGTCTTTTGTCTATTCTGAAATATGTGTTGAATGCCTAGGTAAAACTTTGGCCAGCTGTTTCACTTCAGACAGCATTTTTGCTTTTCTGGTGTTTAGTTCTTTGTAGTCTTTGCAGTACTTTTATTTCAGAGGTGACCTCCTCGAATTAATTATGGATTTAATAAGAATCAGGTTTGCTTTGAACTATGAATAGGCTTGGTAAATAAATACCGAGATACATCGAATTCTCTCACCTGTAGTTTTTGATCTCGGCTACCTCTCCTTCATCTTCCTTCCTCCTCCTTACATACCTGCTTCCTTCATATTCTGCTCATTTTAACCTCTGGTGTTGGAAGGACTGAGATACAGCTAGGATAAGGACTGGAAGAATGGGTTGGAAGCTGAAGTGGACCACAATGGTGAAAAATTGAGATCGATGTTATCAATTGTTGAGTCTTGTCAAAGCTCAGTATGTCTCGAAGAAGCTAAAACTGACTTCACTGTTATTAATTTCCCTATTAATTCAAACCCTAATATTTTGTAGTAATACTGGATTTTGGGTCATTCATTTTCCTCAGGGTTCCCTTTGCTCTGTCATATGCTATATTCATTTTGTGTACAGACAATATTGGTTTGATATATTTTGAGTTCTATCATTCAAATAAAAGAGTGAAATGAGGCCACTTCTAAAATGTAAAAAAAAAAATAAATCAAACTATTAAAGTAATTGTCTCTGCTTTTAGTTTTGGTTTGAGAGTTTTGGGCTTTTGTGGTTTGGTTTTTTAAGTCTAAGGTGCCAACCAGAAAGTGAGAGTCAATTTCTGACTGACTGGATGTCAGTCAGAACTGACATTCAGTCTATCTGAAGTCTAGGTTGTAATGGCCCATTTTGAGACCTGACCTCCCTCCAATTTGTCTGTGCTTTGCCAGTGCTAGATAACAGAGTAGACTAGTCTGACTGTTTTTCTGATCATGCCATGAAAAGGAGAAGTGTGTTGGAGAGTGCATGACCCAGTTGCTCAGGGAAGTGTTTGAAACAGAGATCATAAAGCACAGTGAAATAAACATGGAGGCTAACGTCTGTGTTCTTACTGAATCTAAAGGTTTGTTGGGGAGAAATCTATTTCAGCGTGAGGGAGGCAGCCTGAATGTGATGAATGGTGAGGGAGACCTAATGCTTTTATGGCTGCCAAGAGGATGGATATTAAGATAAGACTTACTTAGAAGAATCATTTTTTTAAGAAGTGGAAAAATATCAATCTTCAGGTCTAAACATGCTCTCCTTCCCTCACTCCCTCTCCCCAACCCCCATATGATGAGAACAACTTCAGTAAAAGTTGTTCAGTTTGCAAAAAGAAGAGCAGGGACTTGCTTTAAAATGTTTTAAAAGATCATCAGTAGTCTTTTGGTAAAGCCCTTCAGAAATGGAGAACACATTTAACCCCAGTAGCCTAAATGAAATTACTTTAGCTCTTTTATGTTACTGGTATCTGTAGCTTTTGCAGGTGTGCTTTTTTCAGCAAGAACATGTGCATGGCAGAAAGCATTAAGATTATATGCAAATTCACTTCCAAAAGATTTGTTTTAATAATTGAAATATGTTGATTTTCCACTAATGGATTTTCTTTTGTAATAGCTGTTACTCAAAATAGTGAGTGTTTCAAGTTTCAACAAGTGCATCTTCTGCTTAAAGTCATGATCTTTTCACTTCTCTTTCTTCACTACAAATGTCCAGGTGTTCTCGCAAGCATAACTATCCAACATCTAGTAAGACACTACTCGTCCGAGGGATGTTCATTACTTTTGGCATGGAGCAGTGCCGGAGAGATGACTATGACACAGACGCAAGTCTCGAGTACAGTGATGAGGAGACCTACCAGCAGTTCCTGGAGTTCTATGAGGACGTGCTCCCCGAGTTCCAGAACGTGGGGAAGGTTGTTCAATTCAAGGTATGCATCTGAGTGTAACAGCTTGTGAAATATTTAATGTATACCATGTAAGTTGTGTTTTACTAGCCTTAACAGGAATTCTGTCCAGCATGCCCTGGCTAAATCCCATGTACATTAGAGAGCTATACAATGTCCTTACAACAAACTGTGCATCTCTCATGTCGCCTGTAAGCTCATCGCTGCTGTTACAGAGCATTGTCTTACTCTGGGTGGATCTTCTTTCCTGTTTGCCTGAACTGTTAAAAAGCTTGTGCTTTTATATCACAAGTTATTGGTGCTGCTCAACAGTCCACTTACCTCACAGTCCCGTCTTTACTTAGCCTGTGATAAGCCCCAGAGGGTCCACTAAGACTGTTGGACAATATAAATATACCTGGGCTATTGTATTTGTGCCAAAGGAATGAAATAGTGGGGGTATAAACTGTATTTGGAGTATACACCCAAACAATGTCATTTTAGGACTGGTTGGGTAAAATAAAATCAAATGACAATGAACTGAAAAGGTAGTAGATATTTGGGTAGGAGGAATTATAAAGATGTAAGTTACGTAAATGGTGTTGAGATTTGTTATCCGTCCTTAGTTTCTGCATTTGCTTTGCTGAATGTTCTTTCCTGAATTTTTCCCATTTATGTTGTGATCTCTTATGGGGGGGAAAAAGAGGGACCTGTAAATGTAGACCTCGGAGAAGAACGATGTGTGTTCACAGTCCTATGTTGCCTCAAAATGTGCAGCTTGGATGGTGAAATCTCCTTGTAGCAGAAGCCACTGCAGCATCCCTTTCTGCTCTGCATTCCTGAGTGTTTTCCTGCCATCACCAGGAGGCATGCAGTGCCTTTTCTCCCTTTGTTTCCTTCTACTGACAGCTGCCTCAGAACTGAGATTGTATTAGCATTTCAAGCAAGAGGAAAGTAGAAAAGGTGACTTTTCAATAGCTGTATAATGAGCTTTATAGCTAAGAAACCTCCACTTGTTTGGAGGAGTATCCCCTCCATGTTTTGACTCATGGGCTACTAGGAAGCTGTGCTCCATCCTGGAAGACAGGATGTAGATTCCCAACGGAGCGTGGGTTGAAATGCTGTCTTACCATCAAACTTAGATCCTTGACTTTGTATCGTTGTTACATGCAACTGTGCGAAGTTGCATATACTTGGGTCCCTATGACTAGTAACGGGGTGAGAGCTTTTAGTGTGGCATTTCTTAGCTTCTGAAGTACTTGTGCAACTGTAGTATGATCCTCATGGGCATTTTCATTATATTAGAGATGCTTAGAAATTACATGTTGGCTGCAGGGATCTTAAATGTGATTGAGTTGAGTCTCTGCTACCATTTAGAATCACATTATACACACCCCTCTTCCAGCTGACTTCCCCTTCCAATGTAGCCCAAGGTTTTATTCTTGCTGTTCTTTTCTGGGAAGCTACTCCAGAATCCAGCAGATCTTTATAAAGCACACTTCTTTTCCCACCCAAAAGCGTCCATGGTGAAAACATTCTTGCTTGTTCTTGTGTTGTGTTTATCTCAAACAGTTTTGACTGCTTATTCTGTAATACTTAATTAATTATGCAACTGCTTGTCATTGTGTCTGAAGCCCTTGCCTAATCCAGTGCACAGAGAGGTATTCTCTGAGGGTCAGTCAGGGTTCAGTCATGAAAGGAGCCACTTGTCTTATTTGGTGCAGATATTGGAAGCGGCCTGGGGGGAAAAGAGGCTGGGCTCACAGTTCTGCCCCGGCAAACTGGATTCTAGCCTGCTTAGACCTGCCTGTCTCAGAATCCTTTGTAACTAGCAACAAGCTTTTTGGAAGTTAAACTGTATTTTTGAGAGATTTAGATATACTTTGAATGCTAAATTATTATGAAAAAAGGTGTTTCAGAACTGTACAGTGAAAGCTAGTGACTTCAGCTTTTGTAACTCATCTCACAGGGATGCTGTGAAGGTAGATTGCTCTAAACGATTCTGTTACCATAATGAATCCCACATTTCCACGTGAGGATACTACAAATTGTTTTCAGAGCAGGATTTGGCTGTTGCACAACGGGCTTGGCCCAGACAAGTGCAAGACAATTGAGTACAAGTTGTCTTGTGGGCTAAGTGAAGCAGAGGTCCCAGTGTTAATCAAAGCATAGTGCTGGAAACACTCAAACATGAGCCCAAAGTGCTTCCCCCTCCCTCCCCCCTTTTTTTTTTCTTTCAAAACCTTTTATTTGGCTAAAACTAAGCGTTCAGAAGAAAAACACATGTAAGTTCATATTGATGAGCTGTCAAAAATTGGCTGCTATCTCAACGTGCATGAGCTGCTGTATAGCATAAACCTTCCGTTGCGCTAACTTAATGTTTCCACCCCCTTAGGTCAGTTGCAACTACGAGCCTCACCTGCGAGGAAATGTGTATGTCCAGTATCAGTCGTAAGTACTTGCAATCTTACTAAGGTTTAGAACTAAACTCAGAAGTCCAGTAATAAACACTGTTTGTATAATTCACATGATTCATTCTCATACTGTAATGGGAGCCTAAAATTGGTAAGTAACATCTTAAAAGATTGTATAATGAGAATGCTATGTGTGATTTTTACTTTTTAAAGGGAGAAGGACTGTCAGGCAGCTCTTGCTCTATTCAGTGGACGATGGTATGCAGGCCGGCAGCTTCATTGTGAATTTTGTCCTGTGACAAGATGGAAAACTGCTATATGTGGTGAGTCACGTGAACACTTGGAAAAGAGAATGTGTTTTATTGAAAGAGTACTATGGAAGTGAAAAAGAGGGAATTAGCCTGTAGCTTTCAGATCTGCCTAATGTTGCAGTTAATTTCTGTTTGGAAGACATGTATGCTAACTTGCTTGTATAGATTTAGGAAAGAAAGGGAATATGCTTATCATGTCACGTAAGTGTCTGAATCATTTTAGTGGATTTACTTTGGGTTGGAAAAGAAAGTTTGGATCTTGGCTTTGGAGATAATAATCTTAAGGTGAAACTACAGGAAGTACTAATTTATCTCTTTAAAAAGCAACAGCAGTTTCTGAACCATCAGCAGTTCTCAGCAGTAACTATCACATTTTACTTATCTATATTTACATTCTTAGATTAAGGTAGTAAAATTATTTGTGAAAATTGTTTTAAGCTAAAACCTTCACAGCTGTTAGAAAGTCAATTCCAAGAAAAGTACATATTGAAAAATACTCTTGCGTGAATTAAATTGATAGGTGGTCAGATGCATGTTTTTCTGTTTGAAGAAGCAAAGTTCAGTTTATTAAGTTTCTTTCCAGTAGGTACATAATGAAGAAAGAGATTTAACAGGTCTGGTTCATAAAAAAGCAAACCCTAATCTGTTGCAGGCTTATTTGAAAGGCAGAAGTGTCCAAGAGGGAAACACTGCAACTTTCTTCATGTATTCAAAAATCCAAACAATGAGTTTTGGGAGGCCAATAGAGACATACGTATTTCTCCTGAACGGACTAATCAGTTATCTAAAAACTCTGAAAGGAGAAACAGAACGAGCCATCGTGATGACTATTACAGCCGGTCAAGGAGAAGGGGCAGCCCAAGCCCAGATCATTCTTATCGGAGAAATGGAGAATCAGAGAGAAAAAAGAATCGCCGCAAAAACAAGAGAAGGCGCCGATCTGGCAGGTCAAGAAGTCGAGAAAGGAGGAGGTCTCGCAGCAGAGGCAGGAAGAGGAGAGGCCGCAGTCGCAGCAGAAGTCATAGTCGAACACGCAGTAGGAGCAGAAGTCGGAGTTCCTCTCGATCCAGGAGCAGGGGTAAAAAGAGATCGAGCAGCAGAGGAAAAAATAGTGAAACTCCCAAAACGAAGTGAGAATTACTTTTAGAAGTTGCTAATCGATCAAACATAGAGCTGACAAAGAAATCTTTCCAATAGGGCACCAGATATATTTGAGTTTCAAATAAAGTGTTCTTGCACATTAAAATGTTTCTTCCTAATAAAGGAACCTAGTTTATTGTGTGCTAAGCTTCAGAAAATTGAAAGTTTAAGTCCTATATAAGGTGTGAATGTCAAGTACTCTAGCTACTCTGTCCCTCTGAACTGCTGCAACACCTGGATGCATACCGAGTACAAATAGAAAGAGAAGTAAAACTTATTTGGTATATGCTTATTTCTGTGTTATGTGTGTGTTAAGTGTATACTGTCCCTGTAAGGAGTTAGTACAGAACAGCCAGTGTGCTGTAAATTCACACCACAGCATACTGCAAACTGAAGTCTGTGTAGAAGACTGCCGTTTATAGTTTCCATCTGTTTATGTCTTTCTAGACGAAGTAAATATAATCATGTTATGAGTTGGAGAAAAGGGATCTAAAAGACATCACTGTTTGATTGTACAATACTTGCCCAGTAGTAGCTTTGTGGTCCTAAGTGTTGGATTTTTCTCTCTCCCCTGACTGAGCTGCTGAGCTAATTGCCTGTAGGGATTGCAGTAGACTAAAACCAAGTAAGAAGTACACAGAAAAACAATCAATTTATTCAGTACCTTAATCCCCAAGTAAGATGGAGACCATGCACTTGTAATCCTTGAGTGAGGATAGAAAATACTTTGCATACCTCTTGGTTGCATACCATTTGGAGTTGAAAACAACCTGCCTAACCTGTGATGGAGTGGTGGAAAAGTGGACATCTGGTAATGGAAGATGCATATGTAGTTGCAAAGGCTCAAGATGGCTGCAGAGTGGCTAAAGAAACTGAAGGTTTTATACCTGAAACAATAATTTAGGTTTTTGGGACAGGAGGACTTGACTTAAAGCCTTTGTAGGCTTATTTTACAAGCGGTTTAAGGTGCCCTAATGCCTAGCTTCCCTGTGGTCAAGGTGGAGAGTAAGGTACATAAAAATGAAGTTATTGGGACAGAAGCTTTTTGAAATGACAGCTATCTTAGCAAAGTACCTGCAAATTAGATAAATCCTTACAAATATTTCTTTGCTTTTAAATGAATGATTTGTGCTGTTAGATGGACTGTACTTCATACCGCTGAACTTCAGGTATTTAACTTGGGCACCTAGGCATCCTTAGACACTTGGAGAGCACAGTTTGTGGCACTGCAGGTGCAGATGTCCTGAGCGGTCTGCAGAGATGCCTCCCTCCCTTTAGCCTCTCCAAAGAACTTGTGCTCCTGCCTTTAGAGTACAGTTTGGACCACCTAAGTTAGAGCACGTGAAGTGCTCCCAAATAGATACTTGTTATGACTCCAACATTATAACATAAAGTCCCGTAGAAAACCTGGATATCCAAACTTCAAAATAGCATTCCTCACAGCAAGAACATTTTACCCCCAGGACAGTTAAGAGTGAATAAACATTGCTTCTGGATACAATATATATATTTTTGCTTTTCTAAATGCATACTGCACCTAGCATGCGGATTATACATTTTCCTTCTTTCATGTGTAACTGTTGTCCAATATGGAGTAATACAACAAAAGTGCTATATATTGATGTTCAGTTCAAACCCGACTTTCACTATATATTGTCATAACTGTAGGCAGAATTGTAGCTTAGTTTATTTGATTAAATGTTTTAGTTATTAACAGATGTAGGAATTGTAATTTAATAGCATAACTTTTGAAATAATAACTTTGTTTGAAAGGCATCTTTCAAAGGATAGACAGCACTATGTTTTAAATTGTATTTGAGAAATTTGTGACCATCAGTTTCTCATAATGTATCGTTTTCTGACTAGACCTTACAGACAGATTTTCCCCCCGCGGCTTCTATTTTTTCATAGATGCTCACTTGTCTAGTTGGGTCACTTGTGCAGAACGTGGCAGACTGGTTCAGTTCTCTGGAGCAGAACCGAACTGGCATTTCCTACTTGCTGAGAGGCGCCACCACGGGACAATGGCATCTTCCTTTCACTGGTGCCGCTTTGCGTCCCGCAATTCACGCTGGTCAGCTCGCCTGCTGGTTAAGGCTCTTGGGTGGAAGAGTTGTCTTTTAGGCCATCTGTAGTATGGTGTACATCCTGTGTCACACGGCAGGCTACCGCTGAGCATTATCTGAGCAGAATCGATAACTGAGCTCCAGCAGAAGTGGTGGAAGGGGTGGTGGGAACCTGTGACCAGCCGGGTGAAATAAGCAAAGCAGGCTGCTGTAGGATTAGAAACCGAGTGCCAACTAAGACCCGCGTGAGAATTCCACAGGTAATTAGGCTCCTTGTCCCCACGGTTTTGTAATGGGATCTGGGAAGCTGAGCTGCTGTATTTTTTTAAAAAAAAGTTCTTATAATTAAAAAAAAAAACTTGCTCAGAGATGCATGTAAATATACTTTATTTCTGCTACTGTAATGGCTGAAGCTTCAGCTTTTTTTTTCTTGAGGTAGGTGTGGACCCAAACTTACTGGCCGTACTCGTGCAGTGTCGGACTGGTAGCTGTAATTACCATTCACTTTCACATGCGGTCTGTTTATTACACAGAAATTGAGTGCTGTAGATCTGACATTTAGTTTGCATTCGTTAGCATGAAACCTGGAATTCAACCAGTTTTCTAACTTCAGAGTTCATGTATTTAAGTATTGTTTCCCTACTTCATAATCTTAAGTAGTGTTATATGCATGGGTTTGTGTTTCCTTATTAGCCGAGTGAGCTATTTATTCCGAAGAGACAAAAAGACTAGAAGTTCTTAAATGTTAAGCTTAATTATTTCTTTTTTCCAAAGGGGAGAAGCCCCAGAAGAACACAGAAAGGATTTAAATTTGCAAGGAATAGCTTGTTCTCACTGCATGTTGTTCTGCGTATTCCACATAAAAGGGCCTTATAAAGTGAATTGATATCGGCCAAGTTTTGTTTTGTTTTTAATGACTGCTTAAAAGCAGTGGCTTTCAAAATTCTTTTTTTTAGTTGTGAATTCTGCAAGGATCACTGAGGTGCTTTAGAGTGATGATGAAAGCAGGCGTTTACAGAGAGCTGCAGGAAGCTGGTTAGGGCAGCAGTGGGGATCCCCCAGACAGGGCCTGCCAGGCAGACGTTTTGCAGTCAGGATGGGGAGCGGGCGCTGCTCCCTCCCTCCTCCCGTGGCAGGAGGAACACAGCCCGGCCGGGCAGTAAGAAAGATCACATTTTTCCAGTGGCAGACGGGGGAAAAATGACGGTGTGGTGGGAACTCCTGTAAGCACCGGCAGTATTACTGCCCAGCTGCATTTAGGCAGCTGGGAACCAGGCTTGCCCCCTCGCAGCAGCATGCCCTTGAGTTCTGGCTGGTGGCCACTTCCATGCGATTGCCCTTTCTGCCTGTCTGGAGCAGCTGACCACCACCACGGTGGGTGAGGAGGGGTAGCCCGCGTCCACGTGCTGGAGGCAAGGCTTTCGTTTGTTACAGAGGGGGAACAAGCACACACGACAAGGTCTTCCCTCTCTGGCCCTTCCCTTGCTTATAGGGCAGACGGTCTGAAATGCATCCTAAGCAACTTCCCAGTGTTACGTCCTTTGATGACAGCACGTCTTTCTCAGATTCGGTTTTGCACTACCACATTCAGGGTATCAGAAATCGCCCTCAAGTTTACCAATGACATTCCTATGTGCTAAGTAACATTTTTTCCAAAGAAATGCAAGAGCCTGCTTAAAGATGCTATTGCTTCCTGTCCTGGATCAGCACTTCTTATGAAACATGAACGCCTATGGTAGTTAATAAACTTAAAAGCTTAATTTACTTTCTTACATCATCTAAAGAGTGCAGCTGATTTTGCTTTCACTGTAAGTTCATCATAGTTAAAATAAACCCCTATTATTCCACATATCCTGTTCAGCACTGATGTATCAGCTGAATTCAGTATCTAGCTGATTTATTTTTTTAAAAAAGAGATAACGTTGACAAGTTACACTTCAGTGAACTATGAGACTGATCACAAAGCAAGCCATACAAGCATAACCCATGGCAGGTGGTAACTTAACAAAGGCAGCCACAGGGCAACCATCATCATGGCATGGACTCAAAAGGCACAGCAGATGTTTAGGAAAGCCTCTTCAAGTTAAAGACTAAGATTCAGTGATGAAGTTGAAAACACTCAAGCCAACAATCACTTGCCCTAAACAATCCAGAAACTCTAATGGATTCTTTAGCTCCCCTCAGGCCCTTCCCCACAAGATAGGAAATTTAAGAAATAAAATTTTATTTCATATTAGATTTAAGACATGCCCTAAGACGGCAAGTTTTCCCCATGCTTTGCTGATAACATCAACCAGTTCAGTTCTTTTAGAAAGCTTTAGAACAGATTCATCTGGGAAATTTTTGGTTGAGACTAGGATTGTGAATGTTGCATTGACTTGCTCATAATTCCATTTAAGGAACTGAATATTGAGTTTGTGTTATCCAGAACCCTCTCTCAATCAACATGTGGTGTGTTTTAATTTTCAAATGAAGTGGCACTATCACATCAATTTAACATCCACTTCAATAAATTTCATGTTTAATGTGGTAAGCCTTCCAAAAACTTGCTAATTTATTGCTTTCTGTACAATTTAAATGGATGTAAATAACTAATCTTGGACACAGTATACTCACACATTTTTTAATAAAGTGCTCAAGAACAGGTTAAGCACTGTAATAAAATTTCCCTTTTTTTTAAGCTAGCACTGAGTAGCCTCTTCTTTTCTCTGCAAAAACCAGAACTAATTACATATAAACACAAAGCAATGGTGTAAAAATGGACATTTATTACAACTAAACCAATGTGACAGACAGAGGTCAAACAGTTTATTTGTCACAATCACAACAAAGCTTACTCCAGCCAAGCACATACAAGTGACAGTGTAAACTTTAAAAACATGTTTAATACATAGAAAATTGCTTCAGGTTTGACTTAAATGAAGGTAATTTCACCACTTCGATCTCACACACAGGCTCATTCTGCTACCACTTCAGCCTCATCTATCCCTGCATGTTGTGCTGTGGGGACATGCACACCACTGCTTTTCTGCGCCCGAGGTTAAAAACGGTCTCCAGCAATGGGATAAACTTAAATCCCAGAAAGGGCGCAAGTAGCCAGATTCTAACAGTGTGAGCTCACAGGCCCCACCCTGGCAGTGCCACCAGACGTGCAGACCCAGTCCTGCCCTGGCTGGCCCTTCTGCTGCCACAAGCATTTATACTGGGATCTGCATCAGGGGACTTGCAAGTGGCAACGCCGAGACTTTCCCAGCGGGTTAAATTTAGTCTGGATGGCATCGAGCCCACAGTCTCGCTCTCCAGATGGCTGCGTAAATGCTTGCGCTAGCAGTGCACGACTGCTTCCAGCAGCAACACCAAAGCTCAGTTTTGTGAAAACGTGGCACTACTTACTCAAGCGAACAAGCCAAAGCATTGACTCCTAGAGTGAAGTTACTGGGGCAGGAGGGGAGGGGAGCAGCCCTGCCGGCTCAGGGACCCTGCGGACACACAGCAGAACTCCGCTGCTCCAGAGCGTGGCACTGCCTCCTCAAAACTCAAAAGCATACACCCATCAAATTTCCTCAAGTGAAAGAGGTTTAGTTTATAATTACTGAAAGTCTGCTACAAGTGTCCAAATACTACTCGATACCACTTTACACGATTTGCAGTGAATCTAGTATACAAATCTAATATTTAGAAGCTCTCACTGCAAATTAGTTGGTTAAACTGTACATCACGCAGGAGTTTCACAAGGGATGTGTCACATATGTAAGTCAAGAAAAGTAGTTAAAATGACATTGACACTTACTGTGTGGGGGCTTTTTTAAAGGTACCTATACACCAATTAAAGCGTAACTATAAAGCACCAACAAATACAAATTAATTTGTAGAGTTTGACAGAAAATAATAAAAAGTCCCTTTTGTAAAGCTCCTTTTTTCCCATCTTCAAAAGTATCCAATTTTCATTATGTACCTCTCTATACAGTCAGAAAGCCTACCTCCTTTCTTGTGTTTATGGTAGGAGTAAACTAACATCAGCTCTAAAAACAGTTTCCTTATTTGGAATGATTTTTAAATTTTTTTTTTTACTACACGCATTCCCTTTTTAGTATAGTAACTTGCACAGTTTTGCTCAAGGTAGCTACACTTAAATATACCTTCATTTCTAGTGAATTGATCAGCTTGCAGTTTTCTTGCAAAAAGCAGTATCACCTTAACAGTTTTTACCAGTTTGATATGCAGATCCTAACAGGATTCTTTGGTATAATGACAAATTCAGTAGTAAACAGGTATTTCCAATCTTTATGCATCAACTGAAATAAGCAGAGTTATCACAAGTGTTGTCTAAAATGTAGATGAACAAGTCTTTGGTTGCATAAACACAATTTCTACACTGTAACATTTTATATTTGGAGTTTTCCATGTAGTTTCTTTTCATTTAGATATGCAATATCATAATGATATATTTCCTGAAGTTAAGTTTGCTTATAAAAAACAGTACGCTTATTGAAGTCAAATGCAATCTTCCTATAAATGCAGTGAAGGGAGACACTGAGTCAATTTATATCTAATTCCCTTTCATTTATGATTTTTGGACTTTAGTTTCTTGTTCCCTTTTCAAAAGAGTATTTTTCTTGTAGGCCTGAATGAAGCAGCTTAGCAAAACAGTAATACTGACAAACAGCATCTTACACCATTAGCTAAACATTACAATGAAGGCAGTGAACATTTACAGTATGAAACACTGAGATGTCATCAGCTGAAGTGGAGATTTATGTCAATCCAATCTCTTCAAGTACACTACGTGGAGTCTCTGCTTCCTACGGAGGGAAAATTTGAGACAGCTGTAAATGGACTCTGCTTCTATTGAACAATACTATACATGCGTTAGTATGAAAGATGCTTAATTAAATAAGAAAAGCTGAAAGACATGAAAATATAAAAGTAATGCAGTTTGCAAACATGGTATTAGCTGCACTTCTCAAAGAGCTGTTAATTAGATTGTCATGGTTCGCAGGAATAGCTGGTAGATTTTATGGCCCTTAAGCGCAATAAAAATAAAGCAATTCAAAGGTACCAGCAGGGAACAAATCACAACCCAGTAATAGAGATATGAACAGGGGAGGGAGGGGGAAGCATCTTGCAATGGAGTCAGTGATTTTTGTGGCAAATTGTTTCATGGGTTTTAAAAATCTGCTAGGGAAGAATGAATAAATGGATGAATAAAATGACTGATGCAACTAAGATACAGTATCCCTTAAGCTCTTTATACAGAGCCTAGATTTTTTTTACCAGTCCCATGCTTAGTTCATAAAACCAGGTCAAGGTACCCTGGTACACCTGGTGTCAATAAATTGACTCCTACAGAAGTGGAGGAATTGCGAGGATTGGAATTACATTATTCCACACCAGGCATAAAGTTTTAGGTTAGTTCTGATCTTAAAAAGCTTTGTTTAGATTCAGAGCAAGTTGCTTAATACAAAATTCCAAAGGATTATCATCAGTTTTGTGTTCGTTATTTCTACAGCATCTGAAAAGAAACAGTAGTTTAATTAGAAACATTAGGCTGTCCTTTTCCATAATTATTAACAATATCACAGTAAATAAAAAGGGATACTGTGTCCTTACGGAAACGTAAACTGTTTTAGTATCCAGAGTATGAATAAACTTACTTTAGCATCCTAAAACAAGATGTGTCATGAAGCAGAAAAAAAAGCAGATAATAGTTAAGGCAGCAAACAAATTATTTTTCAACTGCTTTCTAAATATTTATTTAAAAAAATTGTCAGTAAAATACATAATTAAACGCCTTAAACCTTGCAAATAACACCAGTACATTGTCTCTATCAACCTTGCCTATGTAGCACAAAATGATCGAGTTTACAATCCTTTTTCAGTCCATGTATAAGGTGATTTAGTATTGAAGGAATAAGCTACGATATTTTAAAGGCAACTTCATTTGAATAAGTCAGTGCTTGGAACAGACCACCTCTGAGCACTTCGAGATGGCTTCCAAAATCCAGCAGCAAATAAGAAATTGCAAGAAAAAGGCAAGTTAAAACTGGAAACAAGATACTCGGTATATTAAAGATATAGTGTTTTTTTTCTCACTGATGCAATATTTAAATATTTTTGGAACTGCAGTGACCTTGATAAAGCCAGACAGGACAGCAGGATTAAAGATTTGCATGTGTAACTTAACACAAATCCCCCAAAAAGGAGACACTGATTGAAGAAAAGGCTATGTGGCATTTTTAATATAACCTGTTGTATTATATTCCCAGATTACCTTGTTGCATTCATTTTAGAGGACGTGCGTCTCCCCTATCCACCAACTTAAAGTATTTTACTCAAAAAAAAATCCTACATTCTTAACTATAGCAACAGAACTTAGAGTATTCTAAGAGAATATAACTTCTGAAGCATTTCAGGGTTTTGAAAATATTTGTAATAAAACAACTTTTCACAGTTTTAAATTGATTAGACAGCAATGGACACTTACTCAGTAATGAAACAGGGTATTTACTAAATTACCTGAAAAAAAAGCTGCTCAATAGCTACGAAGACATAGAGTGCACTGCTGCTACTATCTTTAGAGCAGTTTAGTATTATTGTCTCCACCACCAATTCAAAGTTGTAGGTAATTTTCAACAAGCATATTCTTAAATAAAGATTAAATTTCTTCAAGTAAATCAAGGTCATTGGCTAACAATGAATTTCAAGGACATTGGCTACTTGTCCAGATACCTCACCAGTAAAACTCAGTAAGATTTAAATTTTTTAATACTACAGCAGTAACCTTGAGCCAGACATGCCTTCTTATGTGCACATCAACTCAAAAGGAACACCTAAAGGCTACTGTGATTCACTAGAGGAATGATTTTATCAATTATGACTTTTAAGAAAAAACAGAATTATATTTTGTTCACATTATTTGTTTTAGGACGTGTCAAACATTTTATCCAATTGTTATGGAAAACATTCTGCACTATTACACACTACCTGCAGCTCAGAATCACCCAAGGCAAACGATGCAAATTTGAAATATATCAGAACACAGATGAAGAAAAAAAGTCATTCACATGAGACAAAAGTGCATGCAATACTTTATTTCAAACATGCCAGGAAAGCTAATTCATTACCTAGTCATTTAGAAGCAAGCAGCTGTATACAGATAACAAGAAAAACAGCATCTCATTACAGCTCAATGCACAGCATTTTAAGCCAACAGGCATGAAATAACGCAGGCTAAAGCGGCATTAACCAGACATTCAAACACACTGTTAATGTCTTACAGAAAAAAGGCAAACTTGGAAATGGAAAACCCCTCCTATGATCTTGTTTTCTAGGAATTCAGAATGCTGCAAGACCAATCCGAATCTTTTGTCTAATCCCCTAAATCTCCCATTTTTATGTCAGTTCAACATTTGATCGGTAGTGCATTACCACATATAGTACGTGGAACTAGCTCTTTGTGGTTAATCTCAGTAACCATCTCCTTGCTAATTACATTTAAAAAATTTTCAAAAACAGTATTGGTTTTAGGTTACAAATTATTCTCTTCTACTAGGCAAACAGAGGATGCCCTCTCACTCTGCCCACACTTTAATTGAAAGGTACTTATCATATTCATCCTCGTGGCAGTTCTCTGATATACAAGGTAGTCTGCACTTAAAACTGGAAATGCCAATTGAAGGAGACGTATTTCAAGTATGCTGTTAATGGACTTTAAAAAAAAATCTTTCCAACTCTAACCACTTGTAAAGCAATGAACTTGTTCTCTCTTTCAGTAGCAGCAATTGTTCAACTACTCACAAGAGTGTTTTGAACATTTAAATACAAATGTAACTTCAGATGTACATAAGTCATTCTCTTTGCCCTAATCAATTCTGCCTTCCTCCTCTTTATAAGGTAAGCCATACTATCGTGCCAGTCTTGGAAAAAAAATACTGGTACGTGCATCTTTAATTAAGATGTAAGGTCTGTGTAGAATTGTGTGTAACATCATTTAATACTGGTGTGTATACACATACTATTACTCCTTCACTAGTTTCTCTGTAAATATTAACTTCATCTACAGGTTTTAAGTAGATATTTAAATACCACCACAACTTGTTTGAAAGATAAACACAGGTCGAGTAATGATACAGCATAGGTATTGCAGTATATAGATGTTCAGCTCAGAAAATTCTACAGAACTTTTAAGCATAAGACTTCAAGCTTACACACAATAAAAAGTTAAACCATATGCCAACAAGCACAAGTTTTGTTGAAATGAGACATGTGAAAAGACAACACTGTAAAACAGAAGGGCAAGAGGAAAGTACAACAGCAGAGAATGGCTGTGGTATTCTATTAGATTCAAGATGACTGGATTCACCAAGCTGATGATAATGTTCTGTCATGAGTAAGTCACAGGTTTATCTCCTCTGAAATTCTGCATGCATGATGAATGAAGCCATTTAGTACACTGGGACATTAAAGTATTCATGACGTGGCTACAAAAGAAATGTACATATTCTTATACATAATAGAAAGGTGGACAGATAGGCAAGAAAACAAAAAGACTATCTCACTATTGTATCTCTGACATGCAGAGGATATTTGATACAGAAATACAATATTGTATTTTTGATTAATCTAGACCTCTGGGGCAGGGTAGGGAGGGAGACAGGGAGAACCATTTTTTTATCCCCCTCTACACTTGCATGCTGGGTCCAACAACATACAGGACAACTTCACATCATAATTATTATATTATGTAAGCTCAGAGTTTCTTCTCAGCCAAAAATTGTTTGAAGCTGAGACACTGTTCCAGAGATAGACCACCCTATATATTTGCTCCATTCTAGCCTCTTCAGTAGACATCAACTATTGGCTACTGTCAGAGACAGGGCACTGGGCTAAGTGAACTTTTGACATCACCTACCATATCTGCTTTGATAAACACACATTGGAAACAGGCCTCTAGAACACGGTTGTGAGCAGCACCATACCAGGGTAGTACAGCAGTGGCATTACTTGCAACAAAAATTATCTTTCTGTCAAAGAGTGCCTGTTTAAAAAAACGGTAGGTATCTGAGACACCTCTCACAGCAGGCAGTTTTCTTTTTGAATCATGCCACTGAACTTAATACTCTTATATTATTAACATGAACATTAGTATACAGTTTTTTGAAAGATGAGTTAGAAAGCAAGCAATACTCAATTTTTTGTATTAAAATTAGTGCCCTGCAGACAGATGAAGACATTTTTAATGGAGTAATAGCAATTTAGGACTATCAGCCCCATATATGCCCATTACCCATCTTCTGGGAGAAAAAACAAAACAAAAGCACAAAACACAACTCTCTGCATATCAGTTACCATCTTTCATGATGTACCAATTAAAATCTTTAATCCATTTTAGTATCCCACCTCCCAAAATTATACAAGTCTTACAACAGAACTGACAAAGTTCCCATGACTTCCAAACCTAACAATTTCCTCTGTGCCATCTCAGTTTATTCACACATCCAAGCTTGTATATTTTAAAATTCTAATTTCCAATTATGAAAAAGCACAACAAAAATCCTAGAAACTTTACAGGATTTACACTGCTTTTCAGTATCAGTAATCTAACCTTTATTCCATAGTAGTTAAAATTATTCTGAGTAAGCCAGCTACAAATCCAGTAGTTGTCAAAACAATAGTACCTATAGCTCAGTGACAGTTGCAAATAAGTTGTATGAAGTCTACTGGGATTTTGGTAGAACTCAAAAGAATTTGGTATATAACAGAGAATTACAAATGTGAATTTTAACTCTTAAAACCTCTCTGCTTAAGTCAAGTGTCAGCCTACATTAAAAACAAAGTGCTGAGGCATATTCCTAACTGGAAAAGGAACTGCATGATGGTAGTATACAGTACTAGGCCAAAGGAGTAGGAGGTTTAACTAAAATGAAAATACTAACTCTGGAACTGCTGGAGACAGTTCTCTCATTCTTCACAGACAAAAAATTCCTAGAGACACACTTATGGAAAACTTCCACTTTACTGGCACTGCCAGCATGATATAGATACACGAAGACAACTGAAAAACAGGCATATTCTAACAATCTCAAATGCCCAATTTTTACACTTTAATGTTTTCAGTTTTTACTTGGGACATATATGCACACGTGACTGTAATTGTCCTCCTCCTTGAAAAAAACAACTCATGTCTTCTAGTGTTTCACCCTTGGAAACCTGCAACCATCAAAGTTGGTGTCTTCACTGAACTGCTTGTCAAATCTTGTAACAGATTTCTCTTTAATTTTACAAAAGCTCTCTGGACAGAAAAAAGAATAAGAGCAGTCCATTGTCTAGCACTCTTACAAGGCTGATGATCGTTCACTGCTGTTCTGTTCAAAGATTATCCCAGGCTGCATGCATTCTTTAGCACACTCTTTGGTCTGGAAGGGCTAACCATGTTCCCTTTTACAGAACTAATATGAACAAATTAGGACATGGAAGCTTTTATTTCATGTTTATCCACTTGTTACCTTTCAGTACTTTCCAAACTTCTACTGTCCCCCCACACCCCTGGGGTAATTCCCTGCCCTGTTCATATTTTCAATCCTTTATAACTTGAGGAATTAACTGTCTTTGATGCAAAAATTCTGGTACACAAAATTAGATGATTGACTGAAATTACTGTCATGGGATTAGTGTCTCATCTTAACAGAAACTTATTATCTACTGATAAAGCAAGATAGATTGTCAGATAACAATAGGAAGAAAGTGGTTATTTCACTGCTGGTGGCTTTTTAGCTTACAGAACATGTAAACACCACCTACAACTAGACTAGCAATAAACTGACATTGTAGAGGTGAATCTAAAATATTAAATGTAAGACAACAGTAACAGAGATATGAAGTGATAACACAGCAATATTGCGAGATGGAAAATGCTGCAGTTTCAGTGAGACCTCTGTACCCCACTGAGGGACGTCCGACACCATCACGCACAGAGGGTCTGGCAGTGTGGGCAGCCTGACAAACAACAGAAAGCAAAATAAAGTTTTGACAAATTATTTGCCATCACAGAACTACAGTACCTCACAAGCTCCAACTATGATTTGTTAAATTTTTTACTGTGTTCCCTGCCACGTTGTCTCCAGAGCAGTTAGCCTGCTGGTCTGAATACTGAAAAGACAATTTGGAGGAAAGAACAGATGTCAACTGCTACAAACAGTATCTAGACTACTTTGCCTTCCTTCTGTGGGACTCCGCAGACATCAGACAACATTTGAGCCTGTGAAGCATGTCCTTAAGACAGCTAGCTATCTGGATCTAATGAGTTTATAAACGAGTTGATCTAGCAGCTAGGGAAGAGGCAATGGTATCCATACAGCACAATACAATGGCAAACTAACATGAAATACTATCTCTGAAAAATCATCACTTGTTTAAAATTTTGGATGTAAATTGTTTATCTGACTTTAACACATAAGTCTTAGATCCTAGTTTTGCCAAAGCATTAATAGCTCTACAATACAAGCTGCACACTGCAATTCCATAATGTTTTCCAGTTACTAGAATCCATCTTTTTCAAACTGACATCTGTGTTTACAACTCATTTTAAAAAGCTAATACTACTCTCTGAAATTTTCAGCCCAAGTCATTAGAGATTTTTAAATTAGAAAAATGGTAGAGTTGATTTGAGTCAACAGAACTATTTACCTAGCCCAACCCAACTGACATTTTTCTCAGCCAACTTTGTCATGACCCAACCTAATTAAAAATCATAATCAAACTAAAATTAGAAGGGACTTCATTTAATCCAGTACCCTAAACAGCATACCTGTAACATTCCTGAGAGATATTTAATCTGTTAAAGGCATCCAGTGATGGAAACTTTTAATGCCCCCCAGGCAATCTACTCAAATGCTTCATTATCACCACTGGAAAATTTGCCTAACATCTACTTTGAAATTATTTTCTTGCTGCAATTTAAGCTATTTTATGTCTGTAGTGGACAAGAAAACAGTCTATTTCCTCAGACAAGAGAGAGACAAGAAATTATTTATGCCTACAGCAAACTGACTCAAGTCCAGTCTTCCACAGTGCTGCCATTTTACTGGCAACATCACACAGCAGTGATACAGATTTCATGAATACTTGGCACGCCTTCTTTTTCAGGGAAAATTGCTTAGGTTTTTGTTTTAACTTCTTTCCCATAAAAACCAGCACAAAGCCTATGAAGGCAAGCCATGTTAAACTGCAGGCAAAAAATACAACCACTACCTTTTGATAAAGGCTTGGCTTTTTTTCCCCCAGCATCTAAACAAGCCCCAAGTTAGAACAACAGACCATGGAGTGCACAGCAGTTTGGGAACAATTCTACAGAAACAGGCTATGGGGAAAAGAGAGAGGAGGGATGAAGGTTTCTGTTTAGAAACACAAAGTTCTTACAGTAGCACAAGATTAACATTTAACAAGCATTTCTTTAGCAATGCTTCAGAAGCAATTACTTTTACACTCTATTTCTGAATCTTTATTAGGAAATATTTCTAATGAAAGGCTGCTTTACGGAATTGCTGATGATCCCTTGCATTTTCCGGGATTTCAAAATAGTAGCATAACCGTTTCCCAATCTTTGGTTCGCTAACTATTCAGAAACTCCAATTACATTAATATTGGGAAAATTCTACTTTACTTTCAAAGGAGAGTAGTGTTTTGTCAGAGAACCTAGAAACACCCATGAGGTCTTGAAAATGTTCAAAGACAAATATTATCTATGATGCTGTTCAAAAACAAAGGACATCAATACCAACTCCAAGTCAAGATCTTGTCTGCAGCTTCCTATACAGAGAGGACAAAAAAGAAATCTTCAAGATTGGTGCAAATTAGTCAACACAATACTCAACTAGAGTCTGCAACAGCAACAGTCATGCAAGTGTTATTCAGCAAAACATCCTAGCATATGCAAACACTTTGACTCTAAAACATCACTTCAACAGGCCAGAGCAGAAGGATATGTCATAAGATCAGCAGTGGCCGGCCTGCCTGCCTCCCTCGCAAAAGCAGAAGTAAAAATATCAGTGGAAACGTCATGTACTGTAACTGGATAATAGTGGGTGCTTCCTGCTTCTTAGTTGCTATTCTGATCTGCTGGATCAGAGGTGATAATCGCTCCAGGAGGCAGCGCTTTATACCTGCCAACCAGCTGCTACACAGTGAGCTATGAAGAATTGACAGTCTGATCTTTAAGGGTAAGGATGGTTCTAAGCATCCACTGGAGGCTCCACTTCCCCACCACAAAACCACAAATGCTTTAAGCAAATACTGCTGCTGAATACTTTGTATTGTGAAGCTAGAGCCAAAATTATTACAAATCACTGAGTTCTCTATCAGATAATCCTACAGTGTCTGTATATTTGGCAGTTTGCCAAACTACGCACATAAGGATTCATTAATGTTTTCTTCCATTTTCTGCCAGCACTGCACTGCAGTTACAGATTTGCATTACTTATTCCCCTTTGCTTAAGGAACCATTTCTTAAACTGCAGGGCTGCATCCTTGAAGGGACGACCAGAATATACTGCTGTAACAAGCCATGTCAGGTCCAATATCATCCAGCTTCCATGGCAATGGCATTTAAGTCTTCCCCTTCCTTCCTGTTCCTGCAGCACTTTGCCTTCTTACAGTTGTTTGGACAAATGTTTGCAGGGCCAAGTTGTAAACATAGAAAAGAAAAGCTGCTGACTACATGTTTTTAGAAATGAACAATTTAAATTGGATCAGCTTAAATGGATCTGAAATCCAGTTCTAGAATGGTCATATAAATAGTTTCTCTGGCAGAAAGGTCCAGAGGGAGGGAAAGGACAACTGAAAAATCAGTAAGTCAATGCTGCTGCTGAAGCTCCTTACCACACTTCTATGACTGAAGCCAACAGCAGGGGTGCAGCATAAAACAGGTAAATTAGAATCTACCTAACTATGCTAGCTGACTTGAGGATTCACAGTACACGAGTCAAGACAAGATACATGGGGAACACCGGCTTTTTAAAACACTTAGATACACTGGGAATTATTAAAAATAAAATGTAATTTAAGTTATACCATTAGCTTTAGCAGAAGTCCTGGCTGCCACCAAAAGCAGCTGCCTTTTACTTTCCATTTCAATGCCACTCCTTTCCTCCTCCTGGCAATTCCCTCATGTTCCCTTGCATATTTTCAGGTTTTAGCTAACAATCTAGGAGCCACATAATCACAGGGCAAGTGGATCAACACAAGTGCCACCACAAAGGTGGCACCAGGAAGGGATCTGGCCATCTCAACAAAAGTCACTGTCCGCATGGTTTTAGGTGATGAGGAAACTGCACTCTGACTCAAGACCATGACTTTACCACCTGTAAACTGCTCGATAGAAAGCCTAAGTACTATTCGATAGAACTTGAGTGTACAATAAAGATTTAACCAAATTATGTATGGAATAGCGACTTCTAAATACGCGGCTTAGTACACTTGCCATACAGCACATGTAGAACACAACACCCTAGTCTACAAGCAAATCTCCCTGAAACAGCCCTCAAAAAAATCAAATTCTACTCATTTAATGCTTGTTTATGCTTGATGGAGTAACACAGATTAAGTAATTTGAAGATGTATAATCTATTAGTTAAGTATCAGGTTAATCCGAGCACAGAAGCTATACAAGTCAAACTCCTCCCCTTGCTCAAAGACAACCTTCTTTACCTCAGGTAATCTTTCTTTACCACAGAAGATCTTCATTTCTATATACAAGCTGCAGTTCCTTTCAGCTGGCAAACTATCACCATCTCTCACTAGGTGCAACCATCTATCTGTCCCTCTCCACCCACCCCAGCAGATGCCATCCCCATTTCTCCATATTCTGTGGAGTCATGACAATGGTGTAAATTAAGCTCTGCACACAGCGACTATTCCTTCACTCCTTCCAGGGAACAGTACCTGACAAGAAGCAGCATCCCACAGGCATCTGATAATGCCACTGTTTAAATTAATGAGGACAAAGCACATTTCTTCCACTAAAACTGTGCCCATACAAAGAATGCATCAGGGATATACTGTAGACAAGTAAACTGGAGTCACACAGAATTCTCTAAGCCTGAGTTTGCATGTTCCAGAATTGGTCTTTGTAGCCATCTAAGACAACAAAAAAGATTACTCATAAGTAAAAGCTCTATGCTTAGCACAGGTCCCAAACACTATGAATACTTTTTAAAGTTTTAATCACAAAGAAATTTTTACGGTCACAGTATTAATACTAACTTCAACATGGAATTACACTCTTCATACATGAACTTGTTATAAAGAGGAGAGAAAAAGCAAAAAATATGGGGAAAAAACTGTGGAAAAATTCAAGCTTGAGCATTTAGGTTTTCTTATCATTGTTTTAGAATATGTCCAAACTCACATAAGAAATTCTATTTTGAAGAAATTACTTGTTGGCTGCCGTAATTCTACGGGTCTAATACGCAAGCAGGTTATTAGCTACTCCCGACTCCTCAACAAAGATCAACAGCTGTATCATATACTAGGTAACTTTTAAATGGTAAAAATACCCATACACCAACAGTGAATTTTATTTTGAACATGTTACAAAATATTTTTGTCTCATATAATAATTTTCTTTTGTCTGGAAACTAAATCCTGATATTTATAATATGAAATATGCTAATATGCTAATATGAATTTAGATATATTACTGCAGTTCCACATTACAAAAGCCAATTTGTTTACTGAATTACTTGTTCATCATGATATCAAATAAGCAGCGCATTAATTTACGTTTTCTCCAGCAAATCATTTTGATGTGTCTTTCAAACTTGCCTTATGAAAAATAAAATCTTACCTTTATTAGTAGGACTGCCACAATATATTCCACTTATGCTTTGGACAAAAATATGTTGCAATGCACTATATATGCAAATAAGCTTTGTTCTATCATGCAGCATCCGGCACTTGATATACAGTCAATTGCAGCAGCACCCAGTCTTTTTAGGGCTGATTTTCTTTGCATAGCAGACGTAAACAGCTCATTTTCCAGTAAATACACATTTACATGTGTTGATTGTAAGTAAACAAAGCCAAACATCTGTTTAGTTATTAGTTTTGGTATCCATTTCTCTAACTTGCATTATCCCACTTAATTACCAACACCAAAGAAAGCTAGTAGAAGTCAGACACTTCAAGTTGATGCGGTTAGTACAAAAAAGGAAAATAACAGGGAACACTCAAAGCACTCTTCAAAGACCATCATGCAAGTGTTGCAGAAAGTTAAGCCCATCACCCATTTTCTGCTTGCCCTTGCAAGGACTTAATTACACGTGCAGCAGTCTTTGCATAGCACCCATTTAATCCATGCCACCAAAATGGTAAACTTGGTAGTTACCAATCATTTAGATGGGGGTCAAAAGGGCTAATGCCTTAGATTGCTCTTAATCATAAGATATCCTCAGACAAACCTCCCCAGTCTTCATTCTGGCTCTACAAACACAAAAATCAAGCAGTAATGAAAATGTAATACCAACTACTTCATTAAAAAAAACAAACAAAAAAAC
>VFFE01009022.1:1301-129369 GCA_008921705.1 Burhinus oedicnemus | reverse complement strand
AACCCCCCCCCCCAAAAAAACAAAACCCAAAAACCCCACACCCAAAAACCCACACCCAAAAAACCCCCCAGCATAGGATGGAGAAACCTGGAGAAATGATACTAAGTTTTTCTATACCATTGAACCCCTTCCCATCAAACGTTTCCCAAAGAAAAATGGTAGAGATGCAATCTCTCTGTCTTCAAAGTTAGTAATGAACAACAAAAGCATTCAAAGTGAAAAAACAAATGTTCTTATACTTCATTCTGTATGTTTCTATGGCACTACAATTACTGCTTTGTCAACTTAAAAGACAGAAATGCGCCAGAGTAAGCAACCCATAGCAGAAAGGCAGGTCTTTAGAATAAGAACTATACCTGAATGAGTCTCAAAGAAGAGAGTCTAGCTTCTGGATTTCAGCAATGAAACAGTAAAGAAGTGAACATGCATCAGGTATGACAAAAAAAACTAATGGTTGATTAATAAAAAGAAGAAATGAAAGACATGAACAAAACTAAGTTAAAGCAGCATGAACTATAATTATCTAAGTATACACATAAAACAGCCACTTGCATTTCTAGCAAAACGTAAAATCACAGTAGGTTACAATATACACATGCCAAACAAAATGAAAAGAGCAGACAACACCATCATATTACACAATTAGGAAAACTAAGTAGAAACTGCATGCTAAGCATGCTAAAAAGCACCTTCTACAAGCATGGAGAAACAGAAGCTTTTTCTAGTCGCAGCCTACCATGCTGATACTTTGACCAAAGAAGCTGAATTTGCTTACCTCCTGTAAAAGATCTGCCTGTTCAATGGCTTTGAGAACATTTTTCTTGGAAGTCTCCTGAACTTCCCCTCCTAAAAGGAACTCATCCAGAATGAAATAGGCTTTTTCAAAATTGAAGATGATATCAAGTTCACATACCTAAAAAGAATATCAAGCATTATTGCAAAATGAGAGGATACTATCCATTGAGGTATATCCTCTCACAAAACTTAACTTGTTCACAGCTTCACCAAACTTCACCATATCAAGATGCTGGACTCACGCTATAACCTAAGAAGTGGGGCAACAAAAAAAAAAATTTAAAAAAAAATCAGTACTTTGAGGAAAAAAAATAATGAAAACTTTTCTTTGCTCGAGTTAAAAACAGTTATAGCAACCTCTTTGAAAAGCATTTTCATTGTCAAGAAGGGTTCAATTCAGAACTGTCAGTCTGACGTGGCTCTTTATGAGGCAAGAGAATATCCCTAATTAAAGTTCTCTTCTTGCCTGCAGCATCCAAGGACAGATCATGCAATCTTACACAAAAATTTGAAAACACAATAATCTCAAATTTCTTATTCATCCTGTGCATTTCCTAGCCAGAAGGACTAGGAAGGCAGAAAGATGAGCAGCAGTTTTTCTAAAAGTGCTAATGTACATTACTACAGTTGTGTTTGCTACCTGAGGAAGCAGATGTCTGTCTTTTCTTTCCTTACCCCTCCTGCTAGGTCACAACCAACTGCCACCTTCGGAAGCAGAAGTAAGACGTGCTCACACACTAGAGCAGTGCCAGGGAGAAGAAAGCTGGGCGCCTACACTAAAAGCTAAGGATAAGATTTTATCTGACCTCAAGTGAGACTACTACAAAATTAAATAAATACAGGCAATTAACACCAGATTAATAACAGTTCTTCTCCCAAATTAATAATTTAATTTTGTATTTTAACAGTTATATAGGCAATTATCAGTTTAGTTTAGCCAAGCAACATAAAATGTGTTAGAGACACCTTTTCAACAGCTAGTTGATCAAGTTTTTTAAAAGTGCTGTAGGCATAGAACAAAATGACATTAATATAAAGAGACTGTGCATCTATAAAAATTAAAAAGAAATTACTAACTCACACTGCCAAAATACTTGTCAAGAAGTTCTACATAGCGATGAATTATTTCCAGAGTTATTAGTTCATTGTCCTGATCTTCAATAGCACAGCAGAAATAGAGGCTTGCGTATCTGTAATAACAAAATAATTCTGGTGTTAGCATAAGAACAAGTGAGATGCATTACCTTCTCAGTAGTCCTTCATGCTCAAGTTTACCATGCTGGTGATCTAAATCAACAGCCACGCAAAGTTCTACCGGAGAATAGATGAAAGACCAGCAGACATATGCATATACAAAAGGGATCTGCCTCCTTGAGTCAAGCAAGACTTCAGTCTCTACCATGCTTTCGCTGATGGAATTAAATTAGCCTAAGAAGTGGATGGAAAAGGAAATGTGTGTGATTTTTTGGCCTCCTGGCAGAGTTCTGAGGGAAGATATATTCTCTACTATCTGTAGCATCCAAACACTGGTATACTAATCAACAGATTCAATCTTAAATTTGTATCACACAAGCTACATGCAGAGACAATCAAAAATATAGCAAATGCCTTGGGAAAGATAAATTTGATTTGGTCTTTATAGCGGATTTAACAAATGCCCCAAAAACTCCAAAAGTAACACCAAAGTCATATACCCCAATTGCTGTTAAGTCAACAACTCAATCACTACCAGTTGTTCTGGTATCAAACTAATGAGAGTCCATTAGCTAGTTACTAGCAATCTACTTCCACCTTGGAAGACAAGGAATTCTTTACTTCAGATATGATCCTGAGTTCCACTTTAACAAAAAGACCATCCAATACTACTGTGTGCTCCCATACATTTGTTCAAGTCATGTTTAAAAAAGCGGATGCAAAACCAAAACAGGAATGAAAGCTGAAAAACCCATTCAGTCTTTTCTAAAGTGCCAAAACCATATGCCATACAGACACATATGGCACAAATGAGATTTCAAATAACACCTGTTGTAACTGATAATTTACATGAAACAGAAACAGCTTTTGTTTGCCTGTTTAGAGGCAACAACTGGACACATTAAGCACTCTTTCGGTAGCCAGCCCTATTTAAAAAGAAGTCATTCAGATGTAAATGCCAAGTTTAAGATGCATATTCGTTTCCCATACAAAGAAATATATACACCTTTTAAAGGTTACACATATTTTATCAGCTGGGACTTTGTAGCCCCCAAAGACAGTCAGGGTTTTTGGCTACAAGTCCTGCAAAACAGAGCTGTGTTTTGTAGTATGTTCAAACTTCTCTCCCGGCCACACAGCTAGCATCATTTATGACCTGAAAGTCCCCTCCCAGTCTGCTCTAGCTGAGCCAAATCGCTGTGGCTTTATCATGAACAACTGATCAGAATAACTTTTATTCATAAGTTTTAAACTATTATTAAAAAATTACTGCCTACGACCTCTTTCCATCCTAGCACAAAACATGATGGGGGAGGGAGAGAGGAAGACACCTCTATTGAATCACTTAACACTTTAGTTCCCTTGCTCTTTCATCTCTTCACCATGGTGACTAGTCAGCTCATCAGAAGTTCTATCTAAGCACAGTTCTTTTGATTTTACACTGTTGTGTTTGTGACTCACTAATTCTTCAAGGACATTTAGGGTCATTGGAGTAGCTTGCAAGAATCAATCTCTATAAGGCATCTTTTAGACAAAGCTATTTTAAAAAATTATTGGAAAGTGATACTATAAAGAAAAAATGTTTTGACACCTACTGAGAAATTTGTAAGTCAAACTCCATGTTACTGTATTTCATTGCAGAAAAAGAGCTTTGGCACATTACTTGACATTTACGCTAATTATCAGCACTCGGGCCCAATCCATTTAAACAAAGCTTTCTTCAGCCAGAAAAGGAAGGTCAAAGCGTATGCCCCCCAGCCCCCATGAACAAGACTAGCAAACTGGTAACAATGGACAAGAAGGCTGAGGTAGGTACTCAACAACTTTTTTGCGTCAGTCTTCACTGGCAACCTCTTGAGTGGATTGAACACAAGGCAGGGACTAGGGGAGAAAAGTCTCTCCCCACTGTAAGAAAAGATCAGATTTATAACCACCTGAGGAACCTGAACATACAGAAATCTATGGGATCTGATGAGATGCATCCCAGAGTCCTGAGCAAATTGGCTGATGTAGTTGCCAAGCCACTCTCCATGATGTTTCACTATGAGAGTAGTGAGGCACTGGAACAGGTTGCCCAGGGAAGCTGTGGAGGCCCCATCCCTGGAAGTGTTGAAGGCCAGGTTGGATGACGATTTAAGCAACCTGGTCTAGTAGGAGGTGTCCTTGCCCATGGCAAGGGGATTGGAACTAGATGATCTTCAAGGTCCCTTCCAACCTAAACCATTCTACGATTCTGTGAAAAGTCATGGCAGTCAGGTGAAGTCCCTGCTGACTGGAAAAAGGGAAACACTGCAGCCATTTTTAAAAAGGCTTTCTAGGGAAGACCCTGGGATCTACCAGCCTGTCAGCCTCCCCTCTGTGCCTGGGAAGATCATGCAACAGAGCCTCCTAGAAGCTATGCTAAGGCACATGGAGGACAGGGAGGTAATTTGAGACAGCCAGCATGGCTTCACCACAGGCAAGTCCTGCCTGACCAACCTAGAGGCCTTCTATGATGGAGTCACTACATCAGTGGACAAGGGAAGAGCTACAGATGTCATCCATCTGGACTTCTGTAAGGCCTTTGACATGGTCCACCACAACATCCTTCTCTCTAAATTGGAGAGATAAGGATTTGATGGGTGGATTGTTCAGTTGATGAGGAACTGGTTGGATGATTGCATCCAGAGGGTAGTGGTCAACAGCTCAATGTCCAGATGGAGATCAGTGACAAGCAGTGTCCCTCAGGGGTCCATAGTGGAACCAGTACTGTTTAATATCTTCATCAGTGACACAGACAGTGGGATCAAGTACATCTGCACCAAGTTTGCAGACAACACCAAGTTGAGTAGTGTGGTTGACACACCTGATGGGATGCCATCCAGAGGGACCTGGACAAGCTCAAGAAGTAAGCCTGTGTGAAACTCATGAGGTTCTACAAGGCCAAGTGCCAGGTTCTGCACCTGGGTCAGGGCAACCCCCAGTATCAATACAGGCTGGGGGATGAAGGGATAGAAAGCAGCCCTGCAGAGGAGGACTTAGGGGTACTAGTGGATGAAGAGCTCGACATGAGCCGACAATGTGTGCTCGCGACCCAGAAGGCCAAGCATATCCTGGGCTGCATCAAAAGAAGCATAGCCAGCAGGTCGAGGGAGGCGATTCTGCCCCTCTACTCTGCTCTGGTTGAGACCCCCACCTGGAATACTGTGTCTAGCTCTGGAGCCTTCAGCACAAGAAAGACATGGACCTGTTGGAGCAGGTCCAGAGTAGGGTCACAAAAATGACCAGAGCGATGGAGCACCTCTGCTATGAGGACAGGCTGAGAGAGTTGGGGTTGTTCACCCTCCTGAACGCTCCAGGGAGACCTTATTGCAGCCTTCCAGTATCTGAAAGGGGGCTTATAAGAAAGACGGGGACAGAATTTTTAGCAGGGCCTGTTGCGATAAGACAACGGGTAATGGTTTTAAACTGAAACAGAGGAGATTTAGACTAGATAGAAGGAATAAATTGTTTACAATGAGGGTGGTAAAACACTGGAACATGTCGTCCAGAGAGATGGTAGATGCCCCACCCCTTGAAGCATTCAAGGTCAGCTTGGACAGGGCTCTGAGCAACCTGATCTAGTTGAAGATGTCCCTGCTCATTGCAGGGGGGTTGGATTGCTGACTAGATGACCTTTAAAGGTCCCTTCCAACCCAAACTATTCTATGATTCTACGGTTCATATTCAGATGGGCAGTGCTGATTATGACGAAGTGTAGTTAAACTGTTCCCTTACGGTACTTAAACACAAGTTGAATCACATACGAGCAGACCTTATCAAATCAAATTTGACTCAAATATTTGAAATTTATCCACATGAGACATTCCTTTTGTGGTTCCCAGTTACTGAAGAGTCTTTTGATGCACACAACTATTATATGCAAATACCTTCAAAAAAGAGGGGAGCAGGGGTGGTGGGGGAGGGGCACAAAGGGGAGGGAAAGGGAGACTACCTAAAATAAAATACTTTCCCGGAAAGTGGTCTGCTCTCAGTGTCCTCATTTAAAAGAAAATGTAACATACTTTTGAAAGACTTTATTTGGCAGCTAATGAGTAGACTACACATTCAAGCTCTGTCAACTGCAATTTTGGAGAAAGACTACCAAGAAACAAAAACTACTCAGTGGGCTTAACACAAAATGGAGGCCTGGATATCTATCATTATATGCAGGGAATATTTTTCGAAGTATTTTTTAGGTGTCAACCATGACTAATGGATCACTACTCAACAAAAGAAAACAAATGTAGATTCAATAAGCCTACATGGCAAATAGTGGAAGAGTATACACAAGTCAGCCATCATTGCAATAGGCATGAGCATACCACAACGGTATACCTTTATTCAGACTCAATTTCTCAAAGAAAATAGTTTTGAGCTTTTTTTTTCTCTGCAGGCCAGGGCTTCAGAAAAAGCATCCACATATAGTCTACCACAGATAAACTGGAGGTTTTGCCAAGTGTAGAAGCTTACATGGAGAGCATCCATACAAAGATGAGTAGATTACTGTACTCAGGCTGAAAAAGATTTCTGCTCTGCTGAAGTGTTTTTTCCTAATGAGCCTGACAGAAATTTGTCTTTCATATGCACCCAATGAAAAGGCAAATCCTGGTAGTAAAGTATGTCACATCACACAAAAGCAAACGTAGTGCTTTTTGAAAGAAACATTCTGCTCTTTTAATTCCTACTGCAGTTGGGGGGAGAGGAGGAGTTCTCAGTAGGTATTAGGAGGAGAATCTTCAGCCCCAAGTCAGCTGCTTACACTCATTTAGGGAAATACTTTATGATAAATATCCTCCACTTGTCAGAAAGCGGGGAAGGGGGGCAAAACAGTTTGGAAAAAATCACTTAAGAATGTAATACGGAATAAAAGAACAAAAGGGAAACAGAAGGTATAAATACTCATACAAATTCCTGCCTTCAGGTAGATGACCTTAGCGTTTTTTTGTGGAAGGAAGCAGAAATTCACAAACCTCCCCCCAACAGTTGCACAAGGTCAGTAGTGGGAAGCCTCACAATTAGCAGGCAATGCTTCGGCAGAGTTCACTACTACTCTGCTCACAGCCAGGTTCGGTAATTCTGCTGGGGGATCAGGTCACTGTGGGCAGAGCATAACCTACTAGTTCAGTGGTGTTCTCCTGCTAGATGAGAGAACAACTGCTTGAAGTCATCCCTGGAAGTTTGTCACCAGATAACACTGCAAGCCATAAGACTGTCACCATCTAAGTCACATTGTATGTAAATTCTAACTGCAGAAATTTAAAGTCTACAGACTTTGGCAGAAGCAGAGCTGAACTGCAAATGACAACCAAGCTGCCTTTAAGAGGCAGACAGGTGCTTAAGGGAGCCTAAGAATCTGGAGTTTGGTGGTAGTTTACCATAGCTGACCCAGTGAAATCTGGGACCACTGAAGCTGTGCTTGGCAAAAGATTTATTTTTTTTTCCTCCAAAAAAATTATACATTTCTTTAATAAAACAAGAAGTTCTGAGACTCTAGGACAGGCAGATCAGTCACTATTCAAAGATACAGAAATCAATAACAATAGCACTACCGAAGATAAGCATTTCTTTTACAGTTTCTCATTTCAGTAAGGCTATACCCCCCAGTAGTTTTAGAAATGAACAAAAACTTGGTACTGTTAATCCTCTAAGAAAAAGCTGCTGCTTCTTGATGCTGGAGGTCCTCTTAGTGCCACATAAGCTAGAATCCTGTACAAAGACGACCTGATCAAGTTAAAATAATCAAACCCAAGTACTTAATTCACTATAATCACTGTATTCAGTCAGTTTTAGAGCCACCTGATCAACACCATAGTAACATTTTTAACAGATAAAATTGGCAGTTAAGATGTACATAAAAAAAGATAGGGATGTCAACTGCTGGGCACATACCACTAGCCACATGACTGCACCTTAGGTTCAAAATACTTTGAGCTAAGAGGCACACTACTTGCAGAATGAGCTCTTTCATTGTTTCTTTCAGTGGGGGGAGGGCAAAAAGAAAGTCCAGAAACTTGTTTTTCCATAAGTCTTTAACTTAACCTATGATTATGGTTCTTTAATGTTAAATTAAAAGATGATTGCCACAACATTAAGGGCAGCACAAGCTGCGACAGTTTTATAACTTTATACTGCAAATACAGTTCCAAACTGACATGTAAAAGCAAAGCCACAATCCTTTTTCAAATTACCAGTCAAAATCACCAAGTCCCACGATCTCAGTTAACCAAATGCTAACAAAGTAGTATTTACATAAAAACCAGTTACTCTGCAATTTCTGATTTTGACTGCAATATACTACACATGGAAAATAACTATTACTGCCAGAAGCTAAAATAGTAAACAGCTGAGATCTTCAAAGAGAAAAAAGGAAAAAAAAATAATCACATCCTATCTTAAGTTTCATTTTTGAGCAAAATTAGAAATGTTAACATTTAACACATTTCTCTGTCATAAGGGGAAAGCTGCAGGAAATTCTATCCTATATGCTCCAATACTACTACAGTTAGTTTTTAAAATGACAAAACATGAAGAACGATCATTAATTGTGCTTGCTAAGTTTCTAATCAGCTGCCTGCAGAGGACTCCCTCTCTATTTTCATAAAGTGCAATTGTTGTTGGCTTCCCCTATCTGAATTTCTTTTTTTTCCAGCAAGTCACTTCAAATCTCTATTTGTCTCTTGAAATTAGAAGCTCACATCATTTTTCAATCTGCTGGTGTCTGCCAGCTTGAAATCTCTCTTCCAAACCAGCTACAGCATACACACATCCCAATTCGTGAACCATGTCTAAACCAGGGCAGCCTTCCATCTGTGTTTTGTAGCACTAAAAAAAAAAAAAAATTAAGGCAACGACTGACCCTATTTTGCAACCATTACCAATGCCACATGTATGAAACCAAGGAAAATAAAAGTTAGTCACACGCATTCAGATGGATTTTAAAACACTTAGTTCTAGAATGATGTTTCATTCAGAAAGTATCCTATAAGGATGAAATGCTACAGAGCTAAGGAGGGAGACTAAACAAAATAATCCAGCTTTCTTGATAAATGTTAAGTATCAGAAGGTAGCAAAAGATACTGGCTTGCCAATTTTGCATTCGAGTTCATTCTGTTCTTGCAGAAAGGTACATCAATGAAACCCTTGAGTATACATCTAATAATGCCAACCATTCTTTGAGTCACAATATCTAGGTCAATTCTCTCTTACCTATTGACAGTAAATACACTCTAAAAACAAGAATAGCACATCAATTTCAGCAATCCAAAACTCATAATAGCAATACGTGCACACAACATGTACACACTATGTACATACTTTTATAGCTTAAATTGAAAGACATTTGCACCAGGAGTTTGAGATCATTCCCAATAATAGATCAGACATGAACAGATCTTAGTAGAGATGCTCAAGAGCCTTTTGTCTGTTAGTAATTGGGAGCACCTTTTGCAATTTCACAAACCACACAAGGTTGCTGCAGGTGCATTGCTCTTTTAGACACCCACCTTTCAGAAAGTATTAAGACTTTGACTATTACAGTTGTCTTCTTGGGATGATCTACTTTTGACCCAACATCTCTCTTTTCAAAGAAATCATACTAGTTGGCACTAATCAACTTTAATTACGGTGTGATGATTAGAAAAAGTCTGTCCCACAAACCTAAAAGCTGTTACCGTCATCAGATACAGAAATTTTAACTATTACCTCTTAGACCCAGTCCTTCTGGGGATGTTTTAGCCTTATGAAAGTTGCCAAAAAAGCAGAAGTAAAACAGAATTTGAGACATTCATTAGCTCAATACAAGCTTATCTTCAGCAAGATTTCATAGGCCAACTGTGCCAGACTGGTTTGCAGACAGTGAAATAAGCTACCAGTCAGCTGTGCACACCAGCAGTCTAGATCGACTGCAGCCTACATCCAGCCCAAAATGGTCTAGATACATCTCCCAGCAAATTTCTTCATTCTCCTTGACCACAGGACCCACAGCACACTACTGAGATGGATGAACACCACAACTTCCAGCAACTCAAACAGTCATATTCAAATTTCCACCAGTTCCCTAGACACAAAAGGACATGACAAGTAGTTGTTAACAGCAATAACAGACAGGGGGAAAGCAGCTGTGTGGAATCAACTCATCACCAGAACAGCTACTGCTGTTCAAGACTGGGCAAGGAAGGGAACAGACTGGCCTACTCACACCTAATTTTTCTGATCTAGTTCCATAAAATCCCAGCTGAAAGAGCACTTGCAGGCAGTATCTCTTAAGGGAGCACACAAAGCATTTGAGCAAGCTTGTCTACAGGTACGTACAAGAAGTTTTGTGAGCAAATTGAGAGGCAGAAGAAAAAAACATGTATGCTTTCTTTAAGCTTAGCTTTACGCATTGTTCCTCATCTTTCCTCCTCCTTGTGTTAAAGAACTACATGTTAGACTGGCAACATTCACGTGCATGATGTTACATGCACCGATGTATATATGAAACCAGGACTTAAACCATCTAAACCTTTTTGATTCTACTCATTTGGTACACTGGAAAAGAGTTACGAACTCTTCAATTCAGCTCCTGTTCTCTCTGCCCTCCCTACAAAGAGAATGCAACAATATTTACCATAGGGCACCATTATTTAACATCTCAAAGAGAAAAAAAGAATGCATAAACCTTCTGAAGTTTATAACTAACTAGGGAAGGGAGATAAGGTTTCATAGCACCAGTGTCAGGTGGAAGAGATGCAGCCTACCAAATCAGTATGAGGATTACTGTTGTTTGTGGAGAAAATTATGTTCGCAGCTTCTAAAGGTCAGCATAAAGCTAAAAAATGCTTGCCAAATACTCCTAGAAAAGTTAGGGAACAACTGAGAAATGAAACTATTGCAAAGAAAATTATACAGTGCTTCCACAAAAAGAGAGCTAGTCATGATTTCTTCAATTAGGAAAACGCCTTTTTGTATTCATAGCACAATAATAATAATAAATAAAGTAAATGACAAAAAACCAAACTAGGTACTCTGAAAGAATTATTTCCTTAGTTCTATGAGCCTTTAAAAGCAAGTTACATTTGCAGGTGATTTATGAAGTCACTGCCTGAGGTAAATGTTTAAAAAAATTTAGTTTTTCTTTATCACCTATTAAATCTTACATGCTTCATATTTGTACGCATTTGTGTACTATCTGAATTTAAACAGAGAACCAAGAACCACCACTCCTGACAAAAGTAGAAGGAAACCTTATTTCTTTTCTTCAGCACATTTCTAAACGCATGAGTGATTTTCCACACATGAATGATTCCTACTTGGTTATCAAATTAGATTCAAGGGAAAAGTCAGTCTTTTCCATAATCAGCAGAAGGAAGGAAAAAAAAACCCACCAACAAAACCAAAACAAAACAAAAAAATCAACCTTCATTATTTTCTTGCTACTTATTACGCCATTTGTGATGTATGGCAATTATGAGGTTAGTGAGACAGAACAACCTTTTGTAGACAATCTTCAGGTCTCTCCATTCCAGGAAGCTGCACATTTTCGGTTTGCGGGCTAATACTGTTTGAACAAGTTCCCTTGTGATTTTCTTCTTTTCTTTGTCAGATAATGGGACATACCACTTCTGGAGTCTCAGTTTCCCCTGGCGACTAAAAAGCAACATAAACTGCATCTGTTGAATTAGAAGGAGGAAAAAAAAAAGATTAATCTCAGTCTCTTAGTTCTAAAAAGATTTCTGTGAGGAAAACCAAACAGGAAGCAAGATAGCCATCCAAAACCCTAACTACATTATGTATTTCTATAGCGGTGGCAGATGTTACGCAAGATTTGGAACTACTAATAGACAAAGGATTCCACTGAACAAGGTCAAGCAGAGATAGTAGAAAGAATACACAAGTTTCAGAAAGGGGTGTCAGAACCACCAGGTACCGAGTGAATACACCCAGATTTCAGACAAACCATGTCCAGCACGGGTATGGTTGCATTTGCTACAGAAAACGACAAAAAAACCCACCACAGCCGCCTCCTCAAATACCCAAACTCATTTTCAACTCACCGGATTAGCGCCTTACAGCAGGAGCAATTTGCACTTAAGATCTTTCCGAAAAGCCTCAGAATACTTTAAAAGGCATTAAATCTCCCAATGGAGAGTCCTACGGCATAGAAAATCCTAGTCTTTCTCACATTACACAAAAGGAGTAGCGATTAAGTGCTTTCCCTGCGGTCCTATGTTCCAGGTTTCGCTTCCTCTAAAGGAGTGATGTTTCAATTATATTTTAAGAGGAACTTGTCGACTGTTTTCCAGCAGCTGTAACATTAAACGAAATGGCTTTTCTTTTTTTTTTTTTTCCTTTTTGCTCAAAGTTGCATTGGGTTGAGGAAGTTTCCCAGGCAAGAACAACAGACGTGAAATACGGTAAGAAAGCCCAGCCTAGTCCCGGGTGACAAGTCCGACCAGCGCCAGCACAGACAAGAGGCGGCAGCGGCGGCTCCGACGCGCTCCCTCCTTGGGGGCAGCTCTCCGAGCCCGCAGCCGCCCTTCCCTCCGGCCGGCACCGCCACCACAACACCCCCTCCCGCCTCCCCGCCGTCCCCGAGCGGCCGCCGCGGCTCCTCCCCAGGCGGGAGCGGTCGCGGACGACCCGAGAGGCGCCGCCGGCCGCGCGGACGAGGGGCGGCCGCAGAGGTGCGGGCCCGCCCCGGCCCGTGAGGAGAGACCCGCCGGCCGAGAGGCGGCCGCCGCCCGGCCCGGGGTGCGGAACCAGATGGAGCGCTGCCGCCGGGGCTGCGCTCCGCTCGCCACAGTGTGTTTGAAGAGGAGGGGGGGAAGAGGGAGAGCCACCGGCCGGCCGGCCGGGCGCCCCCTCCCTCGGCCGCTAACGGCCGCTCCCCGGGGCGGGCTGGAGAGGAGGGGTCCCGCAATCCGGGGCAGGGACAAGACCACCCGCGTCCCGTCGCACCCCACGGCAGGCTCCGCGTCCCGGCGCCGGGGAGGGAGGCGAGCCCGTCTCCACGCGGCTGTGCTCACCGTGCCTCGGGGTGGGGGGGAGAACCAGGAGAAGGAGGAGAAGACGGCGGCACCGCTACCCAGGCGGCTGCTGCTGCTGCTGCTGCCGCCGCGGCTGCCGAGCGGGACTGAGGGGAGGGAGGGGAGATGCCGCCGGCTCGAGCCCAGCGCGAGCGCGCGCGCGCCTCAACGGCCTCCTCCCCCCCCCCGCCCGTTCGGGCAGGTCGGGGCGGGCTCGCGGACGCCGCTCGCGGGCGGGGAAGGAAGGGGGCGGGGCCCGGAGGCGCGCCGTTGCCCCCCCCTTCCCCGCCCGACAAAACTTTATTAGCTCGCCCGCGCGGGGGTGGGGGGAGAGATATGCGCATGCGTAGCGTGGCGAGGTGGGGGGCTGAGGGAGCTCGCCGCCACCCAATCGGGGAGCTCAGCGCGGCGGTGGGCGGGAGGAGCGAAGCACGGTATTGACCAATGAGAGGGAGGAAAAGTCGGCGGGGGAGGAGCTGGCGGCGGCGGTGGGAGGGGCTGGCGCAGGAGGCGGGGTTAAAGAACCTAATCCGCGTGGCCCGAATTAGGATAGGGTAATAGCCGTCGCGGCAACAGCCAACCAGGAAGAGCAATGCAGGTAGCGGTCCGCAGGCAGCCAATGGGCTGGCGAAGCACGGAGTCGGGGAAATGACATCAGTCAATCAGGCGCCTGGAGACTGAGACTCCTCCTTCGACCTCCCCATCCCCGAGGCGGGTGGGGAAAGGCGGGGCGGCCGGGCCGCGCCTGCGCACCGACGTGTTTCCTTCTAGCACGTGCGCGCCCCGCGTGGGGCGGGAGCCGTTGGGGGGGGAGCCGGCAGCTCTCCCCGTGAGGAGAGGCGGCACCCCCTCCCCCCTCCCCCGGGGCGGGGGGAGCCGGGCCCGGCGGCATCGCGATTCGCATAAGAGTTTTTCCCCAAAGTCACCTTGATTGCTGAGCGGTAATTAGATTCGCAGGATGAGCCGCGATCGTATATTTAGCGGTGTTGTGTTTCGCGAGTGCAGTTTTTTGGTTTTGGTTTTTTTTTTTTTTTATTATTCCTGTGCGGCTGAAGAGGTTTTCCGTGCGAAAACAACTTGATTTGGGGTTTTGTTTCGTTAGCTGGTTTGGGCGTTTTGTGGGTTGCTATAGTTGGGTTTTTTTTAGTTTAATGGAGCTAGGCTGAAAATACATGGTGAAATTTTAGTTGAAAGAAATTTAGAGAGGTGTCTTTTCAAGCCAAAGTTGGAGCGCCTTATAAAAAAAGTCTTCTAAGAACCTAAAGCACTCATGTCCTTCGTACTCATTCTCCCACCGGCATTAAAGGTGGCAATAATCAGAAAGATTACTTTAAACAGCTGATCTTTTAGTGGCGTAATATAGTGGTTGACAGGACTAGGGGAAAAGATTGCGCTCCCCTCCGTAGCTCTCCGTTAGGAGTAGCTCCAAGCGCTGTGGGATGTGTCACACTTTTATTACTTTTTATTATTGACACTTAAAAAAAGCCTATTATTCTGGCTACAGAACAGCTGTGGCAGCAGAAAACCAGTGCTGGAAATGCTTTTGTGTAAAAATGTGGATGGTCTGAAAGGAAAGCCAATTTTCTGGCGTTTCAAGGAATGCTATAATCAATTGTACTTGAGGAAGATTGCACATATATTTCCCATTTTATAGTAGAGGTTAGAATTCTAAGAGCAAAATGGTATGAGGACAAGGAGGCGTGCATGAAACCAAACTGAATGGATAAGACAGTTATGATATTAGAGGTCACGAAGAAAGTGAGAACTACTGTTGTAGGGGCTTGTTCCTGTCATAGTTAATGTTTGTTTAGCAGCCATCCTGTTCTTATTTGAACTTAGCTTTCATCAAGCACAGGAATAGATGTGTATGGATCTGTTATCTCATAGTCTTCCCTTACACCAGTGTGTCATTTTGTCCTCAATAGTTGCCACATGGTGCAGCTCCACTTGTTTCTTGTGAGGCTATTCCATAGTCTAAAATACGCTATTGTTCAGAAAGCTTTCATAAATTATCTCTTTCCTAATCTGCAGTTCACTGTTCTTGAATTTAGCATCCTATATCCCATGAATTCTCTGTTATGCACACTTCACGTGCTTCTAGATCTTCTAAATCATTATTTAATCCAGCGACCAATTTTTATTCCTCTTCATCAGAGCTACTTCCAGTATGTTAGCAGCATTATGGTAATGGGAGCTCAGAAATGAATTTCTGAAGGAGTCGCACCAGACCTGTGTTATGATTTGTCACTTCCCCGCTCAGTGAAATATTTCTGCATATGGATCAAACCACACATTCTACAAACTCTTAGTTGATTGAAATCAGATGAACTACCCAGATGGTTGAAGAACTGTATGCTTTTTGGTGGCATAAAGGCAAAGTCTCAAAGCTCTACTGATTTTTTTTTTTGATCCTATATATTTGTTTTAATTTTTTGTCAGTTTTCCTGCTCATTTTCAGTTTATAGTTTCATCTAGTGCTACAAGGGCAATTGTTCCACTGTTTTTCTCCCTCCTCTCTGTTACGTGGCTGGATTTCTACAGACTTTAACTTGGAGTTTCATAATTAAATCTCCTCCTGGTCAGTATCACTCTACTGTATGCAGTTTCAGGTGGTATGATAAGGCATGGTGGGCACCTTGTCTAGCCTGGTCTAGCTCAGCTGAAGCTTTCTGTCTTCCTCAACCTGGCCTGCTTGCTCATCACTGTTTGGCCAGGGGATGCAATTTTCTCAAGCTTGCCTGGATTGCCACTCATGATCATTCTTCAACTCATTTCTCTCAAAATAAGCCTGCTTATTTTAAGCAGTTTAAGGTGATTCCATAGCAGTTTCAGATGACCTAAATCCCAACTTCTCTCACACCCTCCTCCCATTCCCAGCTCCACGTTCCCATCCCTTTTCCTGTGCTGGCACTTTGCTGCATCTCACACAGGGCATTGCCAGCAAGGCTGCTTTTGGCTGTACAGGAGAGGATACAATAAACAACTAAGGGAGGCAGTGTTGGGAGTGATGAACAGAGGTAATGCTGTCCTGAAAGAAACAGCACAAACAGAAAGGAACTTCAGAAGACTTGCTGTTTGCATATTTTTTTTTGAGTCTTGCAATTTGTACTAATTACTCTTCTTTATACTGACTCCATCATTTGTTCCTGTAAGAAATTATCCTGTCACTTACCCATTGAACTAGCAATATACTGAACTAGCTATAATTATCAAATTGATAAAGATACATATGATGCTTAAAACAATACTACAATAGCCTTTGAGTATTCCACAAACCTGTGAAAATGCAAATGTCATGCAGTCTAATTTTAGACATGACACAGTAAGTCTTCTGTTCATTAGCCTTTGTTTATTGTCTTATAAGCAGCTTTAACAAGATGTATTTTAAAGAATGAACTCAGTATTTTGGTTTCTAATCCATGAATGATAACTCCCTGGTTTATTATGGAGGGATTTTTTTAACTGCTATAGTTGTAAAATCTTGGTATTCCATTTTAGATGTAAGGCAAGTCTTCAGGGGGTATATCCAGTGACCACAAGACATTTGGGGTTCCCAGCCAAGAGTTTGCTCTTTACATTATTTCCAGCATGACTTGAGATGCAGAAGAGAACTGCGTGGAGCTGGAGAGAGAGGCAGGGTGGGAGGAAGGAACCTTACATCAAATAAGATTAAATTTCCTTGGGTTTGCCTGGTATGGTTTATGTCAGTTCTTGAGGTTTTTGGTTTGATTGCTGGATTAGCATTTTTTGCTTGTTTGTTTAACTAATTAGAATAGAGTTTGTCTGGAATGTTTGGTCTTATACCAAAATTAGTAAGGCCAACATCTTGGCATTTAGCACTTCATGCATGGTGTTAGTGTCAAATCTGAAGCCCCTAAAAGAATTTTATTGTGTTTGTATGGTTAACCAAAATGGTGGGTAAGCCAAAAGAACTATTTATTAATTCCAATGGATAATTTGTTTATTAAATGTTAACAACTTTCTTTTCTTTGGGAAAGCAACCCATTATTTAGTAAAGAAAATCTTTGCTTCTGCCTCCCTTTCAACCATCTCAGCACCTTAAAGAGGAGGACAACATACTTTAAAAGTGCATACTGTATCTTTACAGGTCTCCACTAAAGTAAACGGTGGGTGTATGAGTGAGATTCATTTTATTGTTAATTTATCTTCTTCATGCTCAATATCAGACTCCATTTTCATTGACTGAATAACTGTGGAGTCATTATGAAGGCAATAAGAACTGAGTTACTAGTCTTAGAAGTGATTACTGCTAGATTTTTGCCTCTTAAGCCTCCAAACAGGATGTTGCATTATTATATGCAATTCTCATTGCTGATATACTGTCTGAGCATTGGCCTAACGATCAGTGTACCACTATGATTCATGCAGAACACTTAATCTCGGTGGAGCCAAAGTAAGTGTACATGAGACTGTAAATGACACTTTTCATTGCTATGCTCCTTTTTTTTCATGGAGCTCTTTCTCTTGATGAAATACTATTTAGTGCAATCTAGTAGCCTGATTGCTAGATGCTAGTAAATCATCAGGTCATGCCTTGAATCTTTACCTGCCTGTCTTTTCTGTGTAGGTGTTACGGGTTTGTCTGTGAGAGATTTCTGGACATTGAAATTATTTTAAATACGATTGGTTTCTAACAGTCATGTATGGCGCTCTCTCAGGAACATGGATGTCAGGCCACATGTGCAATAGGCACAGCTACAAAATGAGCATCACAGATGCTTGTCCTTGAAGTTGAGTTTTTAGAGCTAAAGGAATAGTTTGAAGCTGAAGTGTGGTCTTCCAGGCTGGTTATGAGAATGACAGAACCTAAACCATGGCTTACACGTGCCATTTGCTTTGGAAAATGAAAACCTGCTTTTGACAGTGTCTGAATATGCAGAAATGAGGTAAGGGAGTGTGGTAGTTGCCAGTCAGTGAGGGCTTGCTCTTATTTACTGTGTTCATTAGCCTGAGCCTGTGCAAGGCACGGCAGCCGTTTGAGTAAGACATGCACAAGCCAGCTAGTAGCATTGTGAATGTTGGGCTAGCGAGCAGCAGATTTCTCTCTTTTTTTACTCTAGGTGATGTTCTTATCTTTCGTTTTTCAATGTTTATGTTGGAGTAGTGCTCAGAGGCCCCAGAGTTGAAGAAATGAACTGCTCTGCAGACATTTGTGAAAAAATTGTCACGACTCCGAATGCTCCTTCCTGCTCTACTGCTACAAACTGAGCCACAGTGTGGCAAAGAATTGAATGGTTTCTGAAGGAAGTGTGTGAGGAAACCTGGCTTTTCGGCCTCACAAAGTAGTTGCTTGGAGGGAGGGAGAAAGGAAAGGAAAGAGGAGGCTGGGATTTCTGAGACTGCGTCAGTACTTTAAGGAGTTGTTGAATACAGCATCTCGCATATATCTTGCTCATCCTCTGGCACTCCTAAGAAAGCAGTAGCTGCCACTGCAGTTTCTGAAGTGGCTGATGCTGCAGGTTAAGCAGTATGTACTTACTGGATCCATCCCTTCAGATGAAGAAGTACTTGGACAGGTTTTTGCGGAGCTGCTCAGTTTTGCCCAGGATGAGGACTTTTTTTTTAAATATACCAGAGCACAACTCTGGATAGGATGCCTGTGTAGTCAGACACATTCAGAGTAAGGCAGTGCATAGGTTTTCTGGAACACAGTTTGATCACCTTAAATCCACTGAAGTCCTCATTTAGGCATGTATGTCCTCTCTTGTCCTTGCTCTGAGACATGCCCAACTGATGATCCTGTAAGGCCTCTCGATTCAACTGTGTGAGGAGCCTGGTCTAACGTAGCTCAGAAGGTATTGCCTTTTGCACCAAGGAGATAATCCAGTTTCCAACTTCTGACTTTCCCAGATGGCATGTTGCTTTGTGTAACCAGGACAGAAGATACGGATGTGTCCTAATTTTCAGCAGATAGAAACTTTTTGTGGAAACTTGGAAACTGATCTGAATATGAAATGGTAACCCAAAACTAAAATGTTCCATGTTATAATCAGACTCCTAAATCTTCCAAGCTTTCACGCTGATCCTACAGTATTACACTATGCTTTCATTTCAAATCCTTCTGGAAAACTCAGTACAACTTCCTCTGTCATTGTAGAGAAAATGTATTGCATGATCTGCCTGGTTCTTGTCACTACCGTAAAGGGACGATGCAGTCTGTAAGACTTTCATTTATTGCCATTCTCTTTTTGGCTGAAGTGTTTAAAGAGGATGAAAATGGGGCAGCCAAAGGCCTGTAAACCATTTACTCCTTAATTTTAAAGGCTCAAGAAGCATTTAAATGATGCAAAGATTTTGTGCTGGCTGTGTCCGCATGTGAGAAAATTTTATCCATGTGGATTCTCATGGAAGCTGTCTAGTCCCTCTCTGTTGCCATTACTTTGTAAAGCCTATCTTTGCAGTGCTGCCCTTGTCCCGCCTTAAAGCTGCTTAACAGCAATTACAGCAAACCTCTTTGCCAGGTGGGTGTCTGCATCAGTTGAAAAAGTTTGTACCTGAGATCTCTAGGTTTTGAAGGATGTTGAAGCACTAAAGAGCACAGGAAATGAGTGTGATAAAGCTCACCATGAGATCCTGTGGAAGGGGAATGTGATTTTATAAACAAAATTTCTGTAAACAGTTGACTGTCTCCCTTGACACTTTTGCACCTGCATACTTAGAAACATCAAAATGCGTGTTCAGGTGGTCTGGCCAAAAGCATGTGTGTGATCACACAGAGGATAAGGATGCTGTCTGTTGAGTCCTCATTGTGCCTCTGGGTTTCTCGATTGGCAAATTAACTGATTTTGGACTTGCTTTTTATACTTTCTAGGATGGGATGGTGTTTGGAATACTTTGCCTCATTATTTTGTTTCAACCTTCACACATTCATGAATGTCATGAATGTCTTGTTGCCTTTGGGTATTTTATGGCTCTGGACTTGTTCATCTTGTTTTGCTACCTTATCTTTAGGTCAGTTTGTTTCTTCTCTTCATTCACATACCTTCCTTTTTAATATGTGTTCTACTGCTTCTTTGGGTACTTTCACACACATACACACACACACACACACACACACTTCCAATCACACTCCATTAATACCAATCTTAGTATTTGTTACAAATCACTGCAAGAGAATCAAGTAGCTCCTCCTTTTTCCCTGAATACTTTGTTCCTCAAGTGCAAGCCTCGCTTTTTATTTCCATCTATACAGTAGCATATCAAATATAGTTAGAAGCCTGTCCCAGTAAGAAGACCCCATTTACTCTCTGACTTTAGGATTCTGCCCTATTCCAATGGGTCATTAGTGGAACAAAGCCAAAAGGAGATTCAATTATTTGCTCAAGTCTGAAAGACCAGTGTTTCAAAACTGCAGAGTATGCTATTAACAAGGATGAATCCTTTGGCAATGTATCCTTTCTACGGCAAAATACTTGCCTTGTGGAACCTAAGACCCTTATTACAAATTCATGAATGATTTTAATCCATCCTGGCAGCTTTCATAAGCATTGCAGTCATCTGGAAGCAAAAAAGATCATTGGTTTGTGCAAAGTAATACAGCTATGCTCATATTTGATCTAGCTGTTAGTGGGAAAGCAATACTTAAATGTTTTTAAAAAAATTAATCAAGAGACATTTCTACTATATTATATCTCACCAATCTATTTAGAAGTCATGTTCAATAAAGATAATAACTCAATGCAGAGCATCAACAAAAGAAAAAAAGACGTTTAAAAGGTGCATCGTTCTTCATATGTTGGAGGAGGAGTTGTAAAATCATGTTGTAAAACTTAACTACCAGTTGTCAGAAAGTAACGCTGTAATAGGAGAATCTGGCTATCAAGAAATCCTTTCATTTCTTCATAGTATTTTAAACACTTTCCCCAAGTTTGAGTTTCCCTTTGAGCACTCTTAACTTAGAGGCACTGTTTGTTGCAGAGACAAAGCTGTCAGAAAGGAAGTCAAATCTGAGAGTGCGCAGCTTTTATTTCCCTGGGGCACTATGGTGCAAAATGATAGCAAGAGTCAACAAGTAACATTTATTGTGGTAGATGCTTGAAGAAGTACCCAACAGCTGATTTCTAGTACAATTTTCATAATACTATTTTTCCCAGTAAGCAACTGTTGTGGAAACAAAGGAGATACTGTATGATCACGAGTCAGAGAGGAAGCATGCATGAGAGAGGATGCACTGAAATGAGTAGTGTTCCAGAGCTGCTGTGTAAAATACAGTCAACCCTGATGCAAGGCCAAAACTAAAGATTCAAACTTTCAAAATTCTGTCTCTTATTTCCCTAGAGCCAAACACAGCTGAGCTTTGGGTAGGGCTCCTAAATGCTATGAAATCTCTTCCTTCTGTAAGTAGAACAAGTTTGTGCCACTTGCTCAGATTTGCAAAAGGAACTCACGTAAAGAAAGGTTATAATTAATCTGTCTTCCTAGTCTGCCATGAAGAAATTACAGTTTTACAGCTTTCTTTGCCACTGATAAATAACATCAGTAATAAATAATCAGAATTAGGCATCCTTCCTCTCTGTTCAGTCATGAGTAATTTGCATGGAGAGGTACCAAAGAACAGCATAGGGAAATCACCCCCAAGCAGCCAAACAGTCTGAAGAAATTAAGTCTGTGCATAAACTATGTGTAGATTTAAAACAAACAAAACCCAAAACCAAGAGACCCATGCCTGAAACTGAGCAACAAGTTGGGGAATATTTAGGTTGGTTTATATTTATTTACAAATGTTGGTAGCAGATGGTTACCAACATTTCATCAGTATGGCTGTTTAAGCAACTTAAAAGCTGTAACAGCACAATTTATGTAGCAGCTCGCCTTCTTTAGCCCACTCTTAACTTGCGTTACTCAGAACAACTCCCATTACAATTCATCACACAGCTAAGTAGCTAAAAAAGAAGATAGATGCAAGTGCAAAACCAGGGAAGCAGCATGGTTGTCCAAAACCAGAGATCAGTGGTTTCTCCATCATGGATGCCTGCTTTGAGTGATAGTTCTGTGCACAAAAGATCGTTTTCAGAAGATTTCTTCCTCTCCTGAGTACAGAGTGTACCGTGGTTATTAAAGCCTGTAGAGTCTACAGATGCAGATGCTACCTTAGCTACTAGATAAGACATAATTTATCTCACCACTCTCTTTTTAGGAGAGCAGGTTTAGCAGATGAACTAAACTAGTCTGATTTTTTTCCCCACATTACCCTTTTATTTTCGTGCAATGCACAAGCGGACTAAGATGCGGTGATGACTGACACATAAAGGTGGCTAGTCAAATGGATACCTGTGTTACATATTGGTTAAAAAGTACTGTGTAAAGAAAATAAATACAAATGGTGGGTCTCAGCTGAATTTCCCAAAAAGAATGTGTCACATCTAAGAATATCACATCTAGAGTTGTCGTACAGGATATACAGTTTTTTGTATACCTCCCACTGAAACCGTTTAATTCAGCTGGGCTCCTCTCTCTTGGATACCTAATTCACTGACAAATTCAAGAAGAAAGATTACGTCTTCATAGGCAGCTGGACAGAACCACTTGTGATACCAAAGTGGAGATAGAAGAAAACATCTATCACCATAAAAGGGGTGGGCAATATAATGAGCAAACAGTGATTTAAAAATGGAAACACAAATGCTTGCTTTGTAAATATTTACCATGAAGCTGACTTTCCTGCTCCTGTTCGAGCAAGTGGCAACGAACAGGGTAGTGACTTGTTAAGGAGAATGTTGCTGTAGATGGCCCAAAGAAGAGCGTACCACCACCATCATTTCACTGTCTGACTTGGCCTCACAGCTTGCCTGGTGTCAGAAACCTCCATTCAAGAAGAGCCCAAAGTGTGTGTGTCCGTGTGTGTGTGCATTTGTGTCTGAAGGATTACTGACTGTACATTTGCAAATTGGAAGAGGTACTGACTACGGTCATTTGTTCCTTCCTGGGAAAATTCTGTGTACAGTGGCAATGCAGCATCATAAAAACCAGGTGGAGTCTGAACGGGAAATGGGTATAGTTTATGCTGATATAATTGATTATATTAAGACTATTAAGAAGCTGAGAAAAAAAAAATTGTTTTTCCTTTCCTGACTTTAATTTATATGTAGTAAATGCTCAAAACAACTTTTATGAAAGCATCTCCTTAATTAGGAGTGGTGTGCTTTTAAAAGATTCTTTCTGTGTAACCTGACACGTTGCACAGCAAGTTTTATTTAAGACCAGGATGTGCCTGTTTATATCCAGTGCTTGCAGGGTACATGCCTGCTGTACATTTTGCTGAGGTCCTCCGTCAGAGGTGAGCAGCTCTGAGCTTACACATCGGCCCAGCATCGGAGCATTTCCGTGCCACAGCGTGACTGATGCTCCCATTGCCTCATTGTTTCTGCACCTGCTCGTGTGTAGTGGAGCACAGAGCCGGTGGCGCTCTGTGTGCCCAGGACCTGCCCTTGTGCCACCCACAGGAGCCCTGGCATGGCCAGGAGTGGCCGGGCTGGAGGACAGGGATGCAGGGCCATGGGTGCTCCAGCATGCCTGCACCCTCGCTGCAGATCCACCCAGTCCTAGAAACAGGGGTGCTAAGTCCATTTTGGGCCTTAAAGCAGCGCCAGACTGAAATCACCAGACTGAGGAGTGGATGATGGATGGATGCGGGCTAAAAACTGGCTGAGACCCCTGAATAACTCTCCAGTTTAGACATCACCACACTGGAGGAGACTTTGGCAGCATCTGTGCTTACCTTCCACTGAGCGCTGAATCATCCTTCTCATCTGGGGTGAGCAGCACCTGGCCAGGGAAGAGATGCCAGGGAAGGATGCTGCTGTGCCAAGGGGCTGCGCCTGGCTGGGGCTCAGGGGGAGCTTTGAGGCTCAGGGGGAGCTTTGGGGCTCGGGGCGCTCTTGGTTCCTGGGCACAGGCACAGCCGCCCTCCCATCTGCGCAAGGCAGATGCCTCCAGAGCCAGACAGAGCAAGATGTGCAGGGTTTGTCTCTGAGAAAAGGGCAGATTTATGTGGTTGCTCTTTTCTCCCTGTGCTGCAGTGGAGCCAGTGCCTCACCATCTCTTGGGAAGCAGAAGCTGTGGGCCTTGCCGGTGGTGTATGCAATCGGTGCCCATAGACTTGCCTTAGAAGTTGCTAGTAACGACATATTTAGGTTACAGCGGATCACATTTTCATTAGTGGTGCTGCTTCTGGAGAGGAGCGCTGAGTAGTAATCATTATTATTGCTTTAACAGATTGTATCTGTGCACGGCTGCCACCTGCCACTCTCAATACTGTGCTGTGGAGACAGCCCTGGTTTTAAATCCTAGTGGGTGACCTTATTATCAGTTCCATGTTTTCAAAGCCCACAGAAGCCTGCCCGCAAATTATACAATTTGGAAATAAATACATTGGAGGGTTCCTCTTCTTTGTTGTTTGGCTTCCTGGTCTTTAACATCCATACAGGTCATTTTTCATTTTTCTCTCTGCAGCAGGCTAAGATTTTAGGTGTGGGAAGGGGGGAAGAGGGGAGGGAAGACAGAAGAAAGAAAGGAAAGAAAGGAAGGAGGGGAAAAAGAAGGGGGAGAAGGGAAGGGGAGGAGGGAAGAATAGCAAGCAAGAAGAATAAGAAAAAAAAGAACTTCTACAAAACAACAGCAGCAACTGTGCTTTTAAGAAAAGTAACAAGTAAAGTAAGTTTCACATGAAAACAGAGACAATACCTCTGTCAAGACTTGGCTCGCTGAACAAGAGAGAAAGGCAAAGCAAATGAATATATTTTGTCCAGCAATAGCTTGTCAGCTCAAAATTATCCATGCCAGCACAGACATTAACAGGGCTGTAAAGCCGCCCCCATTCCCTTCTCATAAATTCCCTGGCTTGAATTAGTGAACTTGAGACTTCTGGTCCCCTCAGTACTCGTGATTCTTGGGGCTCTAACCTACAGCAGTCCAGGTAATGGATTACCTTGGTGCTGAATTTTAGTTTATTTTCTGAAGTGAGAGGGCTGGGATTTCAGGCTTTTGCACTTGAGTGCTACCTTTACTTTCTGGCCTATTGACTATGCAGGTGCAGAAGGAGAGAGTAATTCAGAATCTCTGGTTTCTCTAGCTGGCTGAGGGTCACAGAGGTGATAGTTCAGAAAAGGAGTTAAGACAGTAAGGGATCCAGGAATAATTGCTTGGATGATGCTACAAAAGTGCAAAATGATTTTGGGGAAAACACAGTTCTCTGAGCTTTGTCTGGAGGGCCAACCTCCCTAAGACCTGTCCAGGCAGTCACCTGGGCCAGCATGAAACATGGCATAGATTGGAAGTGTGACTCTGGATCCTTGTGTTGTATAAATCCCTACATCCACCAGTTTAACAGAGATATACAAGTTTACACCACTGGTAAGTTTGGCCATGTCTTTAATTTATAATCCAAAGCCTTTGTCACAAACCTGGAGAAGATTACTCCCAAATATGATCCTTGACACTGGGAACAGTGTCACTTAAATGCAAACTGTGGATTGGCCACAGTCAAAGGTTTGTGGTATGCATTGCTTCCATTTTAAACGTGTAGAAAGAATGGATTTTGTAGTTGAAAGTCTGACAATGCTGTTATCCTTGTTCAATTTTTTAGCACCATCTGTTCTTCCCAAGTAGAAATTCCTGACAAATCATACGCGCAAAAACTTACTTTATTTCTCCATGCAGCAGATGAACCATTAGAGTTACGGAAATCTGGTTGGGCAAAGAAATATGTTTATAAAATGATTGGTTTAAGTCTTTGTTGTCTGAGAAAATGACTTTTTAATGTACTGACAGCTGTCTCCCTCTGGCATGTTTTCAGTTTAACAGTTTATGTTGGAGCCAGATCATTTGTTTCGTAACTGGCTGTAGCATAACAAACAGCACTTTTAAATCTCCAATCAGCCCACGTATCATATAAATGTTATCTGTCCCAATTGGGATACTTTTCCAATCACTATGTTTTCTTAATCGTGCCTGAAAAATACATAAATAATATGGCCACATGATAATCCTCTTCTAAGTCACATAGATAAAAACGTGAGTTGAATGAAACATTTGGATATTTTTATTAGGTCATTTTAATTTAGAGTTGAAGTTACCCGGCACATTAATGCATATTTATTTATTTGCTAAAATAGTTCTATAGTGCTTATTCAAATCCTATCTAGAAAACAAATATTATTATTTTCTGATCCCTAGAGCTTCCAAAGCCCAGTGTGCTGGGCACTGTGCAAATGCAGTCTGGATGCTTACAGGCTAAATCAGGGCTTCGTTTAGATGTCTTCATACCTCGCTTTCATATATGAGAGCGCTAGTCTTCGTGGTCCAATCCCTCCATCTGTATCTAGTGGTGTCCAGCTGAACCCAGGCTGGTTTTGCGTGGTGAGTGCAGAAGTCTGCACACAATTTGCTGTCACCGCTCCCATCCCTTGAGCATCATACAGAACATCCTCAGCACCACTTTGGAGCAGTGCCCGCACCTGGTTTGAAAACTGCGGTCTGAACACAGAAATCACATTGTAGTAGGAGCAGCTGGAAGTGAAACAGAGGGAAGTTCTTTTCACTTCCATCTAAAGTGGTCTTTTGACATCATTTTATCTCCTACCATTAAGTATGTGGTAGACTTGACATAGAAATGGCACCACTGGAGTATTATTTCTTTTATTGGCACTGTGATGCTACCTTTCCCTGTTTCATAGGGAAAAGAGGTTATAGGCAAATTGATCTTGCAGATGAACCACGTGTACCATCATGCCACCAATACTCATTTGATAAGAATTCCTTAACATCATTTTGAAGAGATGTTACTGATTTTACTAATTGATTGGATCCACTCATCATGGTACCAGAGGAATGTTCAAGGCTTAAATTTGTTCTTTGTTCTGAACCATAGCATTTGTACCCTCTCCTGAATCCCATTCTTCAAATAAATTTTGCAGCCAAGGTGGGAAGGATCTACTGTAAGCAGAAAATTTTCTTGATAACCAAACAGCGAATGTTACCAGTTTCTGGCATATTTCTGAGGCGCATCTGTGTCTGTGATCTGTCCCTAGGCTATATACATTCTGAACTGAAACATTTATTTTGTGTCACAATAATGTGCTTATGGACCATGTAAAAACAGAACAAATATTAAAACCTTTGAAAGCCTTATACCACAAATGAATAGATGCATAAGGAAGGAAAAATACAAACTCTCTGTAGAAAACAGTGTCTAGATAAAACACCTGCAAGGGAAAATGTGTCTTAGGGATGGCTTTTTAGATTAAAAAAAGAAGCCCAATTAAATAAGTAAGTATTTGTTGGCAGGCTGTTGGAGGTTGCAGCTGTAGGTAGGTAGCAAAGACAGTCTTCTGACCTGTGGCTTCCAAGATTTTTACTGTAATCTCTGACAGTAATTTTGTGATACCAGTGTAAAACCTGGAGCTACAAAGGCAGCATTACCAAGGTTATACTGACTGTGCATTGTATGGCTTCCTTTCCCTTTATTTCCCTATGAAGACTGGCAAATCTGAATTAACTCTGATTCCTGGTAAGGCTTCGGTATCATGACTACATTGGACCATGCGAGGTCTCACTGAACATAGTATTCACTGTGTGCTTGTCACAACTCTGGAGCAGATCATACCACATGGAGCCCTGTGAGGAGTTTTGGGATAAATGGGGGAAGAGAGTCAGGAGGGCTCTTTTTGGTAGGAGGTATGATGAATGGGAACATCTCTTAACCATGGGACTTGCCACGTCAAGTATGCTTACCTTCAACGGCGAAAGAAGTGTAGTGGTCAGTAAGGGAGCTATGGGACTTGTGTGAATGTCTTAGATAATCCAGTTCCAACTGGAAGGAATACTAAATGAGGGAAATACACATTGGATTTATTCTTTAATCTATGTCTTTGTACTGTTTGCATAACCAGTCATTTTGGAATCTGAGAAGTCTGCATGTATTATATGCTACGTATGTCACATGTCATTTAGGACATAGACTCGTATAATTGAAACTCTGGGAAAACCTGCAGTTTAAGTTTTTTAAGCTGAAGCTGCACCTGTACTTACCTGCAGATACATTGCAGCTCTCCTCTGATCATTCTGCCTGTGGGAACCAGAGTGATGGAAAGAAGAGAGGCCAGTTCATAGTTGGTTCTTGCTCTAGTTCAGGTACCAGAACTGAAGTGTGCTCCCAGATTCGGTCACAGAAGTAGAAGCTGGGGTAATCTTCAGGGCTAAACAGTTTTGTTGTGAAGTCCCAGCTCTCAGGTGTCAGTAAACGAAGGAGCTGGTCCCAAGACTACATGGAAGGATCTCAAATCTGGGTCAGTCTTGCGCCTTCTCTGACTTGGAAAGCTCAGACTCATGGTATATAGGCAAAGCAGTCACGTCTACCTGAGTAGTATTCAGTTCTGGGGAGCTCTGCCAGCACAGTGGCATTCAAGTTGGGCTTTTCTCCAAGTGTCAGGGGTTTGGTGCAGCACAGGATGGAGCAATAGCTCTTCTGGGTGAAAACAGTGCAGAGGAGAAAAGCTGAAATTAAGCCACAGTAGTAGAAACAAAATATTAATAATTCTGCGTACAAATTTCTTAATAGATTTTATAAACTCCCCGCCTTCCCCTCGATTCTGTGTTTTAAATTGTGGAAGCTCTTGCAGGATGCTCTCAGCTGCGAAGTGTGTCCTAAAGTATATTTTTTTGCAGCCATTCAGATGACAATGGAGTGTCGGGAATGCCACATTAGGTGTCTGTGGATATGTAATAGCATTTATGAGCTTCAGTGATGACACAGGCTTTGTTGAAGCTCTCTGACTATAACAGATCTCAAATAAGTGATTGTTCTGAATAAATTGTCTACGCTATTGTTTTCCCACTGCAAACAGAGCAGAGCCATTTTTAAACAGGATGGATAAAAATGACACCGAATTCAATGTGTGAAAGGAAAGGACAATTTCAATTATATTTTCCCTGATATTTTCTGAACACTTCTCATAATGGTTTTTTTTTTATTATTATTGCACAGTTCTTTCAGTTCAAGAATGGACAAGGCGTTGGAAAGTATTGCCTCCCACTGATAAACATGGGAGTAGCACACAATCATTCACTTAATGTTTTGGAACAAGGAGCCTCTTACACAGCTTCAAAAGGGGCAGAGCTTGGGAAAACTTTGATATGGCATTTCTCCAAGCCACAGCTGAAGAGAGCTGTGCTTTTGTTTCTTAGATTTCAGATGCTAATTGCAGCAGGATACTTGTCCAATGCATTAGTGAAAGCCTTCAATAAGACAAAGGTGCTGCAGCAGTCAATATTCATGGTTCAGCAGATGAGCTGAAGCCTCAGTATTTTACTGCTGAACATGGTGCTGTCTTCCTGATGAGCCATTGTGGTGGGTTCATGACCTCTCATGGTCATTACAGATCCCATGTCAAATTTTGTGAAGAGGTGCTGTCAGTCCAATACGGATGATGGCAGCCTGACTCCTGAAACTCTCCCTGCAGTTTCAGCCAGATGCAGCATTTTTGCTGTCTTAGGTTGTGATTTACAGAATATTTACAAGATATTTCACTTCAGAGCAAGCAGAACAGGGGCAGTGAGTAGGGCAGCATGCCTGAGCAAAGACTGATGTACACACACACCCTTAGAGGAACAGCCTTCAGAAGGACCGTGATTTACAAGACACTCTCTTGTCCAAATAGAATGATGTTTCGGGGGATTTCACGGGCCACTCTATCCATTTGCAGCACATGGGCTTTCTGCCTTCTTTCCCTCACTCCTCTGCTCCCAGGGCTGCCTGTAATCCCGGCCACCTCCAGTGCAGAGAGGCATGACTCAGGCCAAGAGGAAGATTTCAGGCAGCTTCTTGCTAGCAGGCAACCGGTTTTTCTCTTCCACATCCCTCATCACCTGGCTCCTGTTTAAGTCCTAGCTGAAACCAGATGGTGGTGAATGTGCTGCTGATGATGATGCCATGAAGCAGAGGGCAGTCTGGAGCCCTGCTGCCTCTCCTCTCTCTCCGCTCTGGGGGCACGTCCCCCACGGCACTGGGGTCCCTGAGGCACAGCTGCTGGTGCAGAGGGAACATAGCATTACTCAGGAAAAGGAAATGCCTGAAGTCAGAGAGGATCCACAGTCATGTACCTGGTCCTTTATTAATACAGTACTTGGAAACTGGAAAGGTACTATTAAATAGGGCACAAAAGAAATAAAAGACATTTAAGTTCTAAAGTCTTCTGTTTTAAACAGCAGTGTCAGCTAAAATGTGTGTATTTTTAAATTTAGCTTTCATACTATTTCAATTCTGGAGTCAGTTGCATTTTCCCTGTGGTAATTTTACTACAGTAACTCTCAGCTGAGCCCATAGCCTTATTTTTTGGCTCATCACTGTTTGATAACTGGAAACAAACCGTAGATATTAGGCATGTACGGGAAATGAAGAATTATAGAAAACGGCTGTCTCATCCTTGAGAATGACAAAGTACTTTGCCATCAAGAAAGTCAGCCACAGATTGTCTTTTGAAGTAATTCACAATCAAAAGGTCCTGAAATCTGTTTTAATGATCAGTCTTCCCTTTAAAAGCCTCAAAGTGCCTACATTATATTCAAGGTGGATTCAGATTATTTTTTTTAATTATAGCAATTAAAAACACTATGTCAAAATGTTCATTAGGACCCATGAATGGAGGAAAACACAGTTTGGGTGGGGTGAGAGGAAGAGATGCTCGTTGCTCCATGTTTTGCTACTCCCATCCTGTGCTGTACTGGGCAGCTCTACGAGCAAGTGCCCTGGCTAAAATGGTTTTGGTTTACTGAAATGCTCATCGCCTCTTCATTTTCTTTTCAGAAATATTCCTGCCCATTACTGAATGTTACTGTGAGAATGAGATGCCATCTTGTGGTCGGATTTTCATCTCACAAGCCTGAGCTTGCTTTTGTGAGAAACTAGTTCAATTATCCTTCCCGCTTGGGGATGCAAAATTACTAAACCAGCATTTTCAGATTTCATTATAAATCCAAGTCCTCCACTAAGACCTACGGGCTTTTACAGTAAAAACTGGACAGTTTTGAAGTGAAATTGTCTGCTATTAGTCATAACCTAGAAATTGGCATTTGGAGATAATAATCATTTTTTAACTTATCAAAACAAAATGCTGATATGTGCAATTTATTTTTTCCAAAGTCAAGCAAACATATTAATTTTGCAAAGTGTAACGATTTTGTGCAGCTGCTTGGAAAAAGGTGGTGCAAGCATTATTCAAGGGAAAGCTTGTTTTCCATAATTTAGGGTGATATAAATAGCTGTTAGGGCTACCTCATATTTTCCACATTTCCTCACTTCCCAACCTCAGATACAAAGCTGAGTAGTATGCAAAATCTGTCTGGAGTACAAAGCTTATAGACTTTGGGAGCACTTAAATGTAGATTTTTGTCCAGCTGGTTATTCAAGAATTACCCGTGAAGTTAAGATACATCTGTTGCTTTTGATATGCTATTCCCAATGCTCTGGTATGTTTTGTGCAACATAAAGATCCACTGTCTTGCTCCAGCCTCTTCAGTAAGTGAAGGAAAAGCCAAGGGTATGATTGCAGAAATACTTTAGCAATAGAGGATAACTGCCATCAAGGTTTCTTCACAAAGGCTGTGCCGTGAACTCTGGTACAGGGCACATTATAGGCAGAGCAGTAGAGCCCTAATTATGTCAAAGACAACTCTAGTTTCTGGAACAGCTGAGGAACGAAAGCAATAAAATGAATATGAAGCAGTTTTACCTCCCACTCCTTTTGGGCTATGAGTTCAGTCCAGTTTGGTTTTGAAAAACAGTGTTTGCATCTGTTGGACCCACTCCCTGGGTACAGCTATGCACCGCCTGCATACAGGCACTGGCTGTGCAGTGCTGTATGGACTCACGGGCATGCTGACCATGTCCGCGTGTCTATACTCATAAACGAAGCATGCCCAGAAGCTTCCCTGGCCATCAGGACCAACCACTGGGGGACAACCCGTGTCCATGCCAGTTCACCATCTGCCTGGCAGATGGAGGCAGCTGTAGGCATGCTGCCTGCTAGCGATGGCCACCCTGCTGCCTTCACTGCCAGATTGTGCTTGGAAGCTGCTCTGGAGGAGCACGAGCTCAGCCAAAATGTGGGTCAGGAGAGTTTAGGGTGGACACTCGTGGTCCTGTGCTCAGGAACCTGCTTGGATTGACTAGGATGGGCGAGCATCAAGTAACAGAGGTGCTATGTATGCAGCCAGGGGAGGAACGGAGCAACATGGACTGTTACAGGCTATTTATTTGTTATTTGATGTAATACTGTACATCGTCCAGCAAAATAAAAGAACCCCAGACCTGAGGAGCTTGCAAGATGAGGGAGGGGAGGAAAGCAAAGGCTGTGTGATGGGAAGTGCCTGGCCAAAGCTGCTGAGCCAGTCCACAGCAGCGCTGTGACCAAAACCCACCTGCAGGAAGGGAACTCACAGCTGGGTCCTGGTGGCACCCAGCCTCGCGTTCTGACCGAGTAGAGGGGTATGGGGAGGTGTTGCCATCTCCGTGCCGTATCCACCTCCATGCTGGAAGGCAGGTGATCAAGGCGAGTTAGGAGAAGAGAGGAGCAGGGAGCTCTCCCAGGCCAGCCATGTAATAGCTCCAGACAACATGTGCTTAAGTGGTGTCAATTTGTGGAGGAACGTAATGGAGTAAAGGTGTGAGTGTAAGCATGGGATACAGTGAAAAAAGAGACTCTGTACCACTGCCAATTGATTTTTTTTCTTTGGCAGCAAAGAGGCTTTTATTCTCGCTGCATCGCAATGAGGGCTTCAAAGCCCATTTAAGTGCCTGTTTGCCTTTCCTTTTACTCTGCATTGCAGCTGGCATGCCTGAGAAAGACAGCTTGCTCAGAATGCACATTAAGGCTTGGCCAGCACGGGTGTAAAGCAGAAGTGATACACCACCATTTCATAGCCAGCAGGCATGAGGATCAGAGAAGAAAGCCGAGGGGATGACAGCGTTCCCATTCCTCCCAGGTGCATCCTCATCTGTGTCAGCTGAGGCACAGCCATCAGCGCTGTGGGCTTCACTCAGATGTGCCGCACCGAAAGGCATGGAGCTGAACAAAATGCAGACTGCCAGAGCTGTTCATTGGGATCTGAGTGACCTGTTTCTTTAAGGGCACTTCTGCCTGCAAAGGTAGAATTTCTCTGCATCCACACATTTATTTTGAAAATTTGACCAAACAGTTGTGAAATTTTGTACTGGATGTTGGTTCTTTTCTCTCTGCCCTCTCTTTTTTTTTTTTTTTTAATCAGTTGCTACACTGATTGACATTAGGAAAAAAAAGTGATTTTTTGCAAGTGATTCATTTCCCTCCTGCCTGTATCTGCCAAATTTGACAAGTAGCAAATAGAGCAGCACCGCATCCTGCCTTGGGTCCGGTCAGGAACACACAGTGCTGCGCAGTCAGCGCGAAAAGGAATCAAAATATCTATAAATGTCAGGTGTATCTTTCATAGATTGTAGAGGTGAAAGGAACCCCTGTATTCATGCGTTTTGGTCTTCTGTATAAACAGGAGGACGTAGAGCTGTTCTGTGCAACTGGATGACAGCCAGTTTAGGAAGACACTTAATTTCTTTTTAAGAGCCTGTGCAATTCTCCTGGTAAATCATTCCAGCTGTTAATTTCCTTACTTCAAGGAAATTGTGTCCTATTTCAAGGCTGAGTTTATCTGGCAGAGTTCAGCTTCTAGCTACTGAATCTTGGTAAGCTGCTGTCTGCAGGATGGAAGAGCCGGGGCTGGGGAGCTGTGCAGCTTTGCAGGGGAGGAAGGGGGAATGTGTGGGTGTTGCTCCTGTATCACTAACAAAGCAAATGCACAGCCCTGGCCAGTGCCAACAGTAGCTTGCAACCCTACTAAGGTCCTCCTCCTCCTCCCTCTTTCCCATGAATTCATGCCTGTAAAAGTAACCCCCAAGTCAGCATTTTTTCATGTGTAAATACCCATCTAAAATGATTGTAATACCTCTCACCCTTTCTTGAACAAAGTGAATAACTCAGTCCTTCTGCATCCTAAGAATCCCCTCTCCCTTCTGGATCGTTTTCTGTGTCCTTCCTTTGAATTCTCCCTCTCCGACATCCTCCCTGGCAGCACACTATTCCAAAGCCGTCTTAAAATTGCTGCATACGGAGCCAAGATCACTTTCCAGCCCCCCTTCTTAGCCTGAAATTCCTTTTCATGTAGTGATTTTTCTGTGTTACAGTGATTGCCAAGCCCTTTCCTGACTCATTGCTTTCTGTGAGAAGCAGTCCGTTCCCTCAGCTGACGCAGATACATAAGAAAGACTTAATTCTGAGTGCCACCAGCACATAGCAGCCTGGACAACCAGTAGCCTCTTGCACCCAGGCACCAACCACTGCTCCTAAGGGGGATCCCTGTGGCAAAATAACCCATCTGAGTATAGTCACTGACCTTCTACCAGATCCAGCCCTGGTTACAGTTTGGTTTGTAGAAGCTGGTCAGGATTATTTTGCCACTCTAACAGCGTGGATGATACTAACAAGACACTGTTGCAGCATCTCAGTAACTCTGTCTGAAATGACACTCCTGGAAAGATGAAAACAGCAGACAAAGATTAACTGAAAACTCATGAGACCGTCACCATCCTCCCACTTCTTGTTCCCAGTAGTTAGATTTCCTGGGTAAATAGCCATCAGAAACTAGTTTTGAGATTTTTTTGGCCAAATAAAATAAAAAATGTTTATTTATAAAAAAATATACTCAACAATGTTTATCTACAATGTTTTATAACTGCCAAATAGGGGAACAGTGCTACGAACAGCAAAAATTCCTCTTATTTCAACTCACTTTAAGTTCTGACAACAAAAAAAATCTGTTTGTTTAGAATATAATATAGGCATTCACCTTCCTGCTTTTATCTCAGAGGTACGGAAAAATATTGCACTGTCACTTCTACTCAGACCCAGCAAGAAGGGATTGCCTCTCGCCATACCTGCTCACAGTCCAAGCTAATCCTTTCCTAGCACTTGTCTGTTAATATTTAACAGGTTCCGACATGCTCAGATTCAGTGCCCAAAAACGTTGCTTATAAAGTAATCCGGTACTCAGATTCTTTTTTAGTTTCTAACACTTAATCATTGCCTTTGTGAAATACTTTTGATTACTTAGAAATTCTGACATGACCTTAATACATCTTTCATAAAGAATTACTGCAGAAGTGACAAGTTAATTTTGTAGTGCAAAATATGAGGACAGCAGTAATATATTATTGGCAGAGTTTAGTCACAAGTAAGAGATAATTTTTCTACTCATATAAACATAATTTTTTCTTTTCAGTTATTATTAATTTCTTTAATTTGCAGTTATTCAGATATTTTCTGTGTATTTAATTATTGCTGTCCCCTAACTCCTGAATAAACTTAATATATATTTATCTACAAATAAAATATTATCTGTATTCAGCAATTAAAGGAAAGCAACACCATTACGATCATAAATAATTGAACAGTAGAATTTATTTCTTACAATAAGCCATGAACTAAAACTGAAGTAAAGAAAGTCTCAGGCTCCTTTTCTAACTTTAAATAGACCTAAATAGTATATTCCTGTCAAGAATGTAAAATGTGTCATCTTTATTAATTTTCTGCTCATCCATTGTAAAAATGGTAATCTCAGTAAATTTGCTTGGTAATGCTGTAAAAGCTCCCGTGTAGCCATAGCACAGGAATTGCACAGTGTCCAAAATGTGACAACAAAAGCAGAATCACTCTGCTCTTCAGTGCATTTTTACAAAAACAAAAGGCGTTTTAGTTTATCTGTTTGTCCTTTATGTGTCCCATGGCAAAAAAAAGAAGGGTAATTAATTATGCCATACACCTATTCTCAGGCTTTTTATGGAACCAGCAGCTGTGGAATCAGTCTCTGAATCTGTACCAGGGCCTTTCTCTTTCTCCAGTTTTGGAAGTGAATGAACTGAATAGGTTTTGTGGATACCTAAATTTACTAAAAGTAATAGGACGAACAAAGACTACAGTGCAAGAATACATTTCCTTCACCTGCTGTTGGTGGCGAGGGTGAGTTATCACTCTAGCACTTCAGATGGAGGACATAGTGATGCATCCTCCCATCTTCCACCAACAATATTTATGGACCCATCCAATTCCTGCATGGGAGAGGTGGGGTTCCTGTTGTAGGACAGTTGGGCAAGACGACAAAGTGCGTTGGATTGCTTCGCTTGTGAAGCCCTCCTGACCACCTCCTGCTGCCAGATGCTGCCATAGGCTGCACCGTGTCCCCTGGAGATCTAGTTTGTGAGCTGTGGAGAACAAGAAGGACTACTTTTGACCAAGGAAGATAAGCAAGGTGAGAGGAGCCCTCTGGAAGCTGCGTGATAAAATCAAGAGGAGGAAAACAGTACTGAAAAGGTTAAATTGTTCAACGCCTACCTGATTCTGCAGCTAGTGCACCTGAGAGGCTTCAGAGTCCACCGGTGGCTGAGGCCGAATGGGGCTATGGCAGCACTGCAGGGTGCACCCGCATTTGTGCATTAGTTCAGCTCAGGGATGAGCTCTTGAAGCAAATGTCCTGGCCCAGACACCCCCTGTCCGCATCAGTTCGGTGATCGCAGAGCACTCTTGCGTTGCAGGGACTGGATTTCATTGGGAAAACTGAACTGGTGGAGGTGCTTCAGGAGTGCTACGAATGCATCGCAGCCATAGGTGGGCATTCAGTTTACAAGGCTGGACTAGAGCTGCGTATACATCCCATGCAGGATGGTATAGCATAGGTCCTCAGCACAACTGGTTCACTCTAGAGACCTGCTGCTATTGACCCACATGACCTGCTAATACAAAACCTCGTTGAAGAGTGCCACCCCCTCAGCTTCCTGCCTGCACACCCCAGCCCTTGCTGTCCCTGTGTTTGTTCCCCTCAGCTCTGCCAACCAAGGTCTTTGCTGAAACCTGAGTCGAGAATGAGAAGAAGGGTTATATTTTGCCTAGAGCTGAACTTCTTGTTTGGCACAACAGAGAGCGCAGCGTGCTGCCGTGGGGCAGGGGATTGAACAGCCCGATGTTGGGGAAAGGCGATCATCGCGTTAGTGTTGCTGAGAGTCTGCAGTAACAGCATTTTCCTTTCAGCCTGACAAGTAGCTGTAACCTACTTCCAAAACACCTTTCTCACATCGGCCTCTCTTCCCTTGTTTAGCCCAATTAGGAGGAGTTTTTGAGGCCAAGTCAGTCAATTTAGGAAAAATACAAACACTGTTGACAGCTGACACTTGAAACTGAATAGCTGTGCAAAGGTTGCTCAGTAAGAGTAGATATTATATTGCTCATTATTCTTCTATGCTCTCGCCCCATGATCCATTCATGAGGGCAAAAGTATTTTAATACATTAACTGGAACCTCTGCCAGCTTTTAGACTGATATAATTTGTGGATGATGAACCCTTGTAGTCCATCATTAAATTCCCTAATAGGTTCTTTCACAGGCTGCTGTTCAGGAAAGCTTGCCAAGTCTAAATGATTTTTGCTCAGGTCTTTTCCATGTGCTTCCAAACCCCTGGATAAAGCCTGAGAGGTTAACAGACCTCAGGAAATAATTATTATTTGTCAATGGACACCTTCTGCATGGCATCTTCCTGAGTTACTCGGTGAAACTATTGAAGGCATAAGGTCCACTAGTTTTAAAATACCTCTGAATAGAAGATTCTATACATGAAAATTATGAACTGAGGTTAAAAAAACTGTCTGTTACAGTGATAATTTTGCCTAGTTGACTGAAGCTACTTATTTTCTTTTAAATTATTGTTTGATTATTGAATCTATTTGACGTCAGAATCAGGATTGAAATATTTCTTCATCAGCTTTCTGAAAATCAGGCAAACTTGCACCTTGCCAGCATAGCTGGAGACAAAATAGGGATGATATAAAAAATGACGTAAATAAAGGATTTTCTAGTAAGGTTTTGTAGAAATGAAGGGCTATTCACCAAGTGATATTTGTCTAGAGGTCCCACTAGAAATGGCAGTAACGATAATTAGAGGACACCAAGGGTTTCTAAGAGCTCCACTCATGTGTAGATACACTTGCAGTCTTTCTACGTCTGCTTCTTCCCGTAAGAAGCAGAATGAAGGTTTCTATTTGTTCTTTTAATTCCCTTCATATCATGTGGCGTTCCTGAAGCTGTGGCTTACTGGTTGGTCACTGCCTAATGTCTATCAGGAGGGACTTAGTCTTTATAACAGATAAACTAAAGAACAGAACAGCAAGTTTAGTCTAGAAAAGAAAATTATTATGTCATTTGATTACAGAAATTGGGATTAGAAACACATAAAAGAAAGAGAAAAATAAATCTAAAAAGTGCAGTTCTCCATGATGTTTAGCAATTAGAGCTGTTCCCACATCTCAGGTAACATGAGGGCCTGACAATGTAGTCCCCCCACACCGAGGAATATCCTTTGTGACTGTATTTTCTCTTCTTGTCCAACACAGTCTTCTCCCTGTCTGTCTTGTCAGTCAGCAGGGTGCCCTTTCCACGTTTTCTTCAATTCTTCAGCACAGCTTTAGCGTCACTGAGCTCTTCTATCCCACCTACCTGTGATCATTTATGGATCTTCCCTCCTGAGCAGAGGAACCCATCTTCCTCTCCTCTCCCCTGGAGTTGGGTTTTGATGTTCAAGCTACACAGGCTTTAAATGGGACATGTCCCAGTCCTCGCAGCGCCTCTGCACATGCACTGATGTTGCAGTCATTACCAAGCAGATCTGTTCTACCTTAAAGATCCTTCTTGTTTTTCATACCGTTTTCAGGATTGCTACAGAGCTTTATAAAGCCTGTGCTATGAGAAGAAGATTCACAGTGCTGATACCTGATTATATCCACAGTCTCTGGCTCAGTGGTAATGCATTGCCAAGACCGCAGGTAACAAATTAATGACTGGGGTGACAGACTTGGAACTCAAATGGAAGTATCCAGCTTTTCCAGCATGTGCCTTTTCCCCCTTCACCTTTTATTGGTTTTAAGGGTTCCACTTGTGTTTTATAATTGGACAATGCAAGCTCAGCTTCAGCGGCTTGGCAGAGTAGGACTGGGCCTCTGGGGCACTGGAGATCTGTTTACGCACTGAAACTACTGCCTGCTGGCAAAACTGCTGCTGAGCAGCAGCTTCCTGGAGGTGCAAAGTTCTGCGTTGTGAGAAGGGAGGTTGTGGTGACCCTGAGCAGGAGCTTCACAAGAGCAGGCAGTCAGGAGTGCCAAATCTTGCAGCCAGGAAAGCCTGCCACTCCTGGGGGAAGGATGCAGGCACCTTCCCCTGCCAAATCCTGCTGCCAGTCTTGGCCCCACACAGGGAGGTTTTGTGCCCTGCAGAGCTCTGTGCAAGGCACACTCAAGGAACCAAGCCCCGACAGGGGGAAGGTACAAGTGACTCTCTGGTTGGGGGCATCCTTGCAGCTGCAAGAAGCAGAAGCTTGTTGTCCAGTTTTCCTCCATGGCACTTGCAAGAAGTTGAGTTGACCAGCAGAGTTCCTGGAGGCTTTCCGAAAACTGGAGGTGACATTAAAAAGGAAAAGTGCGGCTATGGATATTGTTTATTTGGGTTACAGCTTACATCCAGCATGTGCTAGGTGCCTTTGGTCTTTCTCACCCTGTGTCACTGGGTGTCCATCTTGCTTTCAGCGCTAGCTGATGCTCTGGGGAGAGGTTGAGGCCTTCCTCCTTTTTAAATTTGTTTGATTCACAAAGATTAATAAGCATGAATGATGCTATATCTAGCAGCAGTCTGGGAAAAGCTGATGACAAGTTGTGCAAATCTGGTGTCTCCTAGCAAATGCAAATCAGCCAAGAGAATAGCAGCTGGAAAATCAGTTGGCCTCACACTGTCAAGACTGTCCTGGCAAGAATTACTAGGGAACACAGCGGCTGCAGAGCATCAATCCAACCTCATCCAGCATGGAGGAGAGTGCCGTGACCGAAGAATATACATCCTCGACAGGATTTAGAAAATCAGTTCCCAGGGGAGAAAAGAATTCTCTCTGCCCTCAGTGAATAATTCAACTAAGGAGTTTTGCTCTGGGCAACTTGTGAAAGTAGCAGAGCTTCGTGTATAAAATGGTATTTCTGAAAGCTTTACCCATTAATTTAACATGGCTTAGCTCAACTCCAGCCTTCCTTCTACAGTACAGTCCATCTTCTGCTTTGCTAGTCAAGACTGATGTATTCCTCTGTGGTGTGAAGTGAACCAGCTGCTTGCAGCTCAATAACTCTCTTCCACGGCAAAGCAAAAGGGGAGCTTTAGAACAGCAAAGAAAGTCATACAGAATTTCCACTATACTCAGCAATTTCTTATTCATTCTGTGCTATGCAGTATTCATTTATGGATAAAGATGTTATAAGAGCCATTTAAATATATTATTGTAATAAATATTCATAACTCCTTTTGCAAGATTTTTTAGAAATGTATGGAAAACCAGCAAAGGTATTTCAGGGCTTCCTTTCTCTGTATAGTTCTAGAGATATTGATGCTTGTCAAAAGCAAGGGGCAAAGGGGACTGCATAATCCCGAGTGACAGTCATGCAATATAATGTTAGTTCAAACTGGACTTTATAGGCAGTATACGAGAATGCAGAACACATGCACACATACATCAAGTAAACCGGGGCTTGTATTTAAAGAAATACAAGCTGTTTTTTTAACTAAGTTCCAAATGTCATTGGAAATATACATTAAATACACCACCTTAACTCCACTGACTAACATTGAGATGTTCAGTACCAAAATAAAAGGAGACATATAGAAATCTAACAGAAGAGTAATTCTAGGAAAAGCCTAATGGATAGTGCAAAATCCAGGGCCTGTTGCAGCTTTATGACTGGCATGGATGTTATGTTGTTACCCTGCTGCTCTTTACATATCACTTCAGTGTACCTGCTGGATATTTGTAGGCTGATGATTTGTAACATTTAAACTAGTATAAATTTGGAAATGCTGACAGCTTTTCCACTCTACCCTCTGAAAGCTGTCCAGCCCATGTGTGTTCCCGCTGCTCAGAGCTGGAATTGGCTTGGGATCACAGGTGCAGTCATTCTCAATTTGTCCAGTAGCAGAAACAGCATTTTCCTCTTATTTTTTCTTGCAGCAAAGAGACTTTTGGGAGCAAGAAGCTGGAGCAAGGGAGGCTGGAGGACAGAAGAGAAGGGAAAAGATAGAAGTTTTGAGGGTCTCAAGAAAATGTGGTATAATGAGAGGCTTAAATCCTTCAGCCTATTTATCTTATCTAAAAGCAAGTTCATGGGTGATGTGATTTCTGTCAGTATTTTCCCAAGAGGAAAATGCTAGGTACTAAAGCAGTCTTTGATCCTCGAGAGAAAGATTCAATGGTGCACTGTAACAACATCTGAGGAAGCTGGATTCAAGTAAAAAGTTAGACAATGGTGTTGAGAAAGGAAGTGAAAACACTGGAACAAATTCCTAAAGGAAGCAATCAGTTTACTGCTTTTGGTATCGTATCCAGGCTTGCTGTCTCTAAAGAGTATGCTTTGACCACTACAGCATCTTGTGCTTAATATAATTTTTTCAGGTGACAGCCTACTGCTTGTTTTATATATTAAATGAGACTAGGTGAAGAATTGGTGCCTTTTAGTCTTGAACTCTTCAAACATACAAAGTGGAGTAGTGGAAAGGACAGGATGAAGATAGGAGCTGAGCAAGAGGAAAGGAGGAAGAGGAAAAGGAATGGATAAAGAAGATGGATGATGAAGGGGAGGGAGAATATGGGAAGGGAGGATGAGGAGCTCAGCTGTGCAGTTGGATTCTTAGATCATAAACCTGAGGGGACCCAGCTAGACTGCACGCCCTGAGATTTCCCAGAAACTATCACTATTTAAGCTAGTGCTTCTTGTTTTAGGAACAGAAAAAACCCACAAATGAACTTGTTTTTAACATTGCCAGCAACTAAGTACCACCACAGCTGTTGGCAGGTATTACTATGGCTGAGTACATTCATTGTTAAAATCAAGAGATACAGTTTCTTATTTGTTATAAGATGTAAAAAAGAACAGTGACATTATCTGCACAAATGAGAAATGAAATGTTACATTTTCAGTCTATTTGCTAAGTTATTCTGCTTTCTTATCTAAAACATTCTTTTTATGATGTAGTGAACCAGCGAATACTTAAACAATGGCAAACCTTGACTTCAGTTTTACTGCTTCGAGCTTCCTATTAAAAGAAAATCAGCAGGAGTTTCTTCAGTTTCCTCAAAGTGTGATTCTGCTTCTCAACGGTTTATTTCTGTGGAGATGTTTTCATATTCTTTCTTATGTTTGAAGACCCTTTTAAAGAAATAATCTAAGAGATTCAGGTTCTCAGCACTTCATTTGCGAACATCCTCATTTCTTGACAATGAAGCACATGACATTTCATCCTACCAGTAACGATCTTCAAATATGTCTTTCCTCCAAAATATCATTTGCACTGCCAGGGCGTTGCAAATAAATGATGAGACAAAAGGTAGACAAGTCGGGTTTGAAACATCAAATTTAGGGATGATACCAGCAGAGGGCAATAAATAGACACCATCCCTGACAGCCAGCTCTCCAGCAGCCTGGAAGCTGGAAGCTCAAGGCCCTCTGTCCATCGTTTTTGAAAAACAGTCTTAGGTTCTTTCAATAAATTACAAAAAGAAAAGTCAAAAGTGGCTTTCCTTTACAAAATCTGTTTAGCTGTCTCACAGTCCTTTGATAAAAAGCACTATATAAGTACTCATAGCCAGCCATAATAAATAGTAATTAATAATAAGTGGAATGGAAGTCATAAACCATAACGTGCCTGGTTGAAGACACTCTCACACAGCTGGTATGTGGACAGGCAGTAAAGCAGGTTCTCCATCTACAGTTTGAGAAAAGCTACTTGTTAACATGATTTACAGCACCTTGTTTTCCTTTTAATGATAGGAACTACAGTATTAGAAATTACACAACAAACAGAAACGGATGCTGAACAAAACTTTGGAATAGCCGTCCATGAAGATACAGAGCTCCTCGTGGCCTTCAGCATGTTTTCTTCAAAGTATTAACTTCTAGGCTGAAATGTCTTTTTTGTGTACGTAGCATATGCTGGTTTTACTCTTTTCTACTTCAGTATGATCATGTCAAGGGACCATTAACCAGTCTCTAACTTCCAGCTTGCACATTTTATTGTTTATTGAGGAGGTGTTTGCTGAAATAGGAGAAAAATTATATTTCTGTTCTAATGAGGCAGGAAACACTATTGGAATTCCCTAGGAATCTTGGTAGGTAATTAAGTGCCTTAGGCCTACTCAGCATCACCAAACTTTTTAGCATTTAAATTATTTACAGGTAGTTAAGACCAAATGTTTCACCCACCATCAATGGGGATGCTCTGTTTTGTGTGTCTCAAGGCTATTTTAAGGTAGATTTATTAATCTAGGAAGTCTTACAAACAGAAAAAAACCCCAGGTTTTTTCCATTCTGGGCCATGCAACCCCTGTGGCTGATTGCAACCCAAGACAGATCAGACCCAAGGCTGATATTCAAGGATGTGAGACAATAGAAAAATAATTCTGTTCTAAGCATATTCCATGAAAATATTGTCATCCTATAACTGGTGTTTTAACAATGCATTTTATTTCAGTAGCCTGTGTTCTGACAGTAGCAATAGTTCCGGCAGCTGTGTCTGAACAGCTTTGTTGGGTCTTCATTTGGGAGTTATACAAGTTAAATAACTTTTGAATTGTTATGCCTCCCATAATATTATTATTGCTCATCAGCATTTGCTTTTTCTTTTTTTTAATTTTGATTGGTACAGTTGTAGCCATTAGATGAAAATCTAAAGCCGTTCTTACAACGTTGTTGTTTAATGACTGTATTACAAACACATACTTGAAATTAAGTAGCACTTTATCCTCCCTCTGCAACGGCTACCTCTGCTACTGAATGTACATCTCCTCCCTGCGAGTGTACCAGACAGGTACATTTCCCTCAGCACTCATTTTCTCCAGCAGTCCTTGCAAATAACTGCATTTTGGAGCCTGTCGTCAAGGTCAGAAGAAAAGCTAAGGTGTCCAGGTAACTACATAGCTCAAGGAGAATACACCATGGGCCTGACCCCATGTCATGGATGTGTACCAGGTCACTTCTTCTCCAGCTTCTCTAACGTAACACATGCATCCTGCCCAGCCCTACAAACTGACTCTGGTGATGTGAAGGAAGGGACATCTTTCCAGGGTGAAACAGAAAACATCCCCACCCTCCCCAAGGCCGTGCAATCTGATGCAAGATACATGGCTTGGACCAAACTGTTGACCTACTAGACCATTGGGAACAGCCCTCCAGGGTTCAAGCAGGAGTAAAAAGGAAATCTCCAGTTCCAGAAACAAAAATTACCCTTACATACTCTCCCAATCCCCTCCAAAACAGTACAAAGTGGATAGGCAAAGTCCGGGGCTTTGATTGAGGTGCCTTGTCACCCTAACGTCTGCTGTTTTGCATGAGGAAAGATGGTCTTCCAGGGGTCCAGACAGTTTGCTTGAGCTCTGCTCACCACGGCCAGGGTGGACGGAGGTCCTCGGCAGCAGTGATTGAGCAGTGATGTATAATTCCACGTGGGAATCAGACTGTTTGGGAAATTAAAAGTGTATGCATGTTACTTGGGAAAAAATAATCTGCAGTTCTTTTCTGTAGCTCTAGCAGGGGCATGCGTGACTTGCCAAGGTCATTACTAAGGGCTGTAGGGTTGTGTTCAGTTGAACCTTCAGTCTGCCTAATCCAGTGTTTTGAAGCTAGAAATAGCCAACTAATTCTCTCTATGCTCTAAAAATACAGGGATGGGGTATGATAGACTTACCTGTAACAAATGCAGTTGCTTAGGGTGAAAAAGAAAGACATTTTCTCCCTGACACCTAAGTTTGTGCACATCCCAATGGGCTGCAACAAGTGAGAGACAAGGAAAGGATGTTCTAGTGGCTTATTAGTATTCAACTCACTTTCTGAGGCTGAAAGAAGTATTAGCCCCCTCTCCCTCTGCAAAGGATCATGCACAGCACTGTGTGCCCATACACGTGCAGGGAATGCGGTCTTGCAAGGAAGAACCATCCCACCTCCTGCTTTAAAGATAAAAAGAAGCCACATCATTTGCAAAAAAAAAAGAAAAAAAAAAGCCATTTGAGAGTTGGCTGAAATTATTTGCAAGTTCTAGCCAAACTGACAGAATCATTTAGAGTATTCGAAAAGGGAAGAGTAGAAATATTCAGAGTGTTTTTTGACGCTTAAAAAAAAATACTGATTTTTCATTTAAAAGTGGAATTTTGTTTTCAGCTTCATGTCAAAGTAATTTTAAAATGGCTAAAGCACCCTGGCAGCTAAAATTATACCTTTTTTCTTTCTTTTTGGACCTGCAGATCAGAAGTCCTTTGAATACAGGCAGGGCAATGCATATTTTGGCAGCTTCTTTCTTTGTTCTCACAGTCCAAAAACTTCTTATTTTTTTGGTATTTGACAGCTCTCTTCATGCTTTGTCCCAGAGAGAATCAGAGATTTGTTTACTGAACAAATGATGGGAGAAGTAGAAAAGCAAGAGAGTCTGGGAAGCAACTCCAGGTCTTTCTTTGAATTCAGGGTTCAGGACTTTGAACGTGAAGTTCAGGAAGTGTAGGAATTGTCTTTTCCTCTGGCAGCAAAAGTCAACAGTAGGATAGCTCTGTCTGTATGAGACTGGTTCAGTCTGGAGCAAGCCAACACAAGGAACACAGGCAATATTATGAAAGGCTCATCATCTGAGAGGTACATGACCCTCTCCTGCCTTCACAGGTAAATATTAAGTTAGTCTAAAGAAGACTGTAATAACAGTACTAATCTCAGAAGAATGCCACAGATGATAACAAATCTTTCCAGAAAAGCATTTTAATAAATGTTCAGGTTTTATAATGTGTTGCTCATTGTAATAGTGGCTGTTAGGATTTAGCACCATTAAATGTTTGCGGCAGGATATTGTTCTAAACTGGAAATGCAAGCACCTTCCTGTACCAGGCTCTAGCCATCATCAGCCAACCTAATGCTGTTTTTCCAAGGCTGCAGAGTGCTACAGAGTCATTTTAGCATGCCGTTAGCTGATGTGGCTCTTCGCAGTGATGCCCTGTTAGAGTCAGGAGCTGTAGCGGGGATGAAGCCAAGGAGATGTGATGGCACCGCCTGGGGCAGCCCTGCAGCCGGGTGGTGCTGCCTGCTGCCAGTCCTGAATTGCCTTTCACAGGGAGCACATACATCTTTTTTTAAACCTGGATTAGGGGCTTGGCTCTCGACCAGGGACAAGTCTGGTCTGTTTACTCTGTCAGTCTTTTCATACCGTGAGCCTACTCTTTAGGAAGTAATCGCCTTGCTGCGAAGAAGAGTGATACATTCAGCTTATTAATGGTCACAAAGCTCTTTCTGCGCTAGGCTTTCCAAGCGATTGCTATGCTAACAAAGCTATCAATTTATAGTATGTATTCATAGTTAACTTCAAGTGTAAGATTTTCAGAGACAAATTAATGAGAGCTTGGCCTCACACACGCTTCTGAAATGCTCAAGAAAGGCTGCTTCTTGCTCTTAGGTATCGACAAGCCTTTAACAATCTCATTGTAGGATGTTACTGTGTGCCTTTATATCTCTTTCTCTTTTTTTCCAGGCATGTCATTTATCTTTTTATTTCAGTATGAATGATTTTAACTTCTGCTTCCAGTCCTGTTAGCTCGTTATATCCTGCAGGCCTGAGAGCTCTTTAACTAAGTTTTGTTCTCCTGTGGGTTCTTAGAAATTTTGTTCAAACCCTTTAAACTCTCTGTTGTATAAGTGATATGAACTGATACCTCAGGTTTTCAGGAGGAAAGCACATTTTCCACTTCTCTGATTTCCCTTTTTGCTCCTCTTTGACACCTGCTTTGTTTTCTCAGCACGCTATGGAGCCAGGGGCAGCAGGACTGGGTGTGGAGTTGTACACACAGCCCTACTGTCCCCAAAGAGGGGACAATGGTCTCTTCTCATAGCTGGTGGTTTGTCTCTCCTGGGGCTATGTTGAGGCTTCTGACTGTATGGTTGCACTGGGTACTTAAGTTCAGCCGCTTAAAGAAGACATACAAGAAACTGTCACAGCTGCTCAGGACAGAGTCCCTGATGCTGTGGGAATTCCTATCTTCCTACAGGCATTTGACATGCAGTGTTATAACAACATAAGCCTTTGAATTTCTCCACTTCACCAAACGAGTCGGATTATACTGTAACAGTGACCTAACACTTTGCATTATTTAGCACGGCCCAGTCTTTTCTGTCACCTGCACACTCCATCAGCAATGTATCATTAATGGGTATTTTGATTTCTTTTTCCTGCTATGATGTGACTCATCAGCCTTTATGAAAGACATATTGTCAGTGTACAGTATTTCCAATATGTTAGTCTTAAATATTTAAAATCAAGGCGGGAAGAATTTGCCATATTGCCAGACACAAGAGGAGGTTCACAAGCCCTGAATAGTTTCCCACTCAGAGAGATGGGGGAAGGACAAGAGGAGGAGAAAGGGGAGAGAGGAAGGAAGGGGAAGGATACCAGTAGTGGCAAAAATCCCCTTTATTCTTAAAGAGATTTGGGACGCACTTCTGCTTGTATCTACACCATTTTCCACACCAAGGCAATGCAATGGCCTTCACTGGAATAGCTGTTTTCCACCCCAATGAAAATAAGAGGACAACGAGGCTCTCACAAGGAAAGAGGAAAGCTAACTGACTATATTCCGATGTATGGCACTGATCACTTGCCCCCAAGGTGGAGAGAAAGTCACCCTTAGAAAGCATCTCATCGTGACCTGAAAGCAGCCACGTGAATGACTATAAAGGACACTAACATAAAGTAGGTGTCAGAAGATCTGAGGGACCAAAATTAGGTGAGATGGATCCTACCCGTAATGATCAACGTACTTCTAGACATTTATTTGTGATGAACAGTGCTTCGTGTTGCAGGTGATAACAGGGCTTTGGTTGTATTTAGCGTGCCACTTGGCAAAATAACAGTACGTAAAACATGAAGGCGCCCTGTTTAACCCAAAGTAAATATATTCAACTTCTTGCTTCATTTTGCGTGGGTGCTGTTAGCTGGGGCTGCGCTGCGCTGCGCTGCGCTGCGCTGCGGCGGGGTTTGGGTCTGAGGACAAGTGCATGGCACGAGTGTGGCCAGGAGAGGGCCACCAAGCCCTGGCAGTTTCACGGTGAGTTGCTCTTTTACCAACCAACCAATCTTTGTCAAAGCTTAATCGCAAAGTCATTGAAGTTTGTGGACGTCTAACCCCAGGGAAACAATTGCACAGGAAGCAATTGTAGGAGAGCAATGGAAGAGAGACGTTCCTTCAGATCTTTGGCAAACATTAATTTCAGGAGACGCAATAAAAATGAAAAAAAAAATTTAAAAAGGAGATGAAAAGTGGTATTAAAAGTGCAGGGAGTCCTTGCCTTTCATCCTGACAGCCTCTGACTGATAAATGTCTCACAAGCCACAAGGTCACTAATCTATGCACAACTTCAGATGTCCTACAGATCAAGGGGAATCACTCCGTACCTCTTGCTCCGTTAGGAGCAGGTAGCCCTGCCATAGGTAGTCCCTTTGCTAACCTGTCTTGCTCTGTTAGGACTAAGACAGGGTAGCAAAGGGGTTACCTATTCCAGACTATCTGAACGTGCTTTAACTGAGAGAAAAATCACTTTAAATGACTGAATGGGAGCTAAATCACAACCTGTTTAGAGGCTGATTATATGGGGCACTAGGGGAGTTGCATGCCTCGCACAAGTGTTGCCAAGAGGTGATGGAAGGCTGATGTGCCCAGCCCATCATAAAGAGGCCCCTGGAAAAAAAAACTATCCCACTGATAAGCCCTTGCCTGTGGCTCTCTTAGTAGCTAGTTAGTCGTGATGGGCTCATGCATGGCAGGTTGGGGAAGAGTGCAGGAAGAGGTACTCAGGGAGCCTGCCCATCCAGGGCCCAAACTCTACACCTTGGCCCCTTACACCTTAGTGTCCATATGAGACTACTCGAATGGCAGAGGAGACACTGTCAATTCTGCTGCTGGTGATGGGTTGCTGGTACCGCAGGTACCACTATTTCCTTTTTAATATGTTACTATACAAAGTTGTTCTCATTCTGAGGAGACTGGCACTGAGATGTAGACATCTCCCTCAGTCCAAGCAGAACTGAGATAAATCTGGTAAGCAGGGAGCAATACTTTGAGAGACTGCATTTTTCTCCCACAGGAAGAAAGATCCGCTTGCTGCCTCCTTCTCAAGATCATGAACCCTGCATTTAACTTATGAGTCAGATGTAAACAATACTTCCAACATTTTTTTCTCTGTATTTGCTTTGTCTTCTTTGAGGTTCTCATGTATTAATCCTGTTGTTAGTGAAGTTTCTAATTTATGAAGTTTGTAGCTTGTATGAGATTTGCTTCTTTAAACAGTCAAACAAAATCTGGAATAACCATCTTCACTGCTAAAATCCAACATAGTTTTACCAAAACAGACAACTTAGACTGTCAGTGTGGTAGGAACAAGATAAATGGCAGCCATGATGACATCATCTTGAGGAATCATTCCAGAAAGCCATTCTTTGATGAATTCTTTAACCTCAACCTGCCTAATTTACAAGTTTATTAATTAGTTAGACATGATATATATCACCCAGCAATAAACTTAGTGTCCTGTGTTGTTTTGGTTTAATTTCATTTGCATTTACCTCATGATAGCATATCTTACACATATATCAAATATTTTCAAATGAAAACAACTTGTCTCATTAAATACCTTACCCATTTTAAGAATTAAAGCAACTTTTCTTTCCACTTAGTCAAAATACATTCCAGCTCTAACAAATTAACGTGTTACAAAGCTTACTGCCCTATCCCCTAATTAGAAAAAACCCAACCACTGTCCACATCAAGTGTAAATCTCTCCTCTGTGTACCCCAACAAGGCTTTAATTCATTAGGCCTTTCAATGCCAAAACTCCTTTCACACTAATAAGATAAGATGGTAGATAGTAAGATTACTACATACACAGGCAAAAACTTCAGCTGTAGGTGACTATTGCACTATATGGAGAATGCAGAAGTTTACCTTCTCTGGGGCATGGTCCACTATTACTACATTATTCTTGGGCTTAAATTTTTTTATCCATTTTCTCAGTCATTTCAAAATCTTAGTTCCAGTTCCAAGACTATTGGTCACTGCTCTGGGTAAAGTTGTATTACTGGTCTCATCATCATTCGTGACTCATTCATGACTTTACCTGGGCAGTTCCTGGAGCCCAGCACAAGGGGTCTGGATTATAGAGACTGTTCTTCAGCTACAAACCAAACTTTCAGAGGAGATCACCAGGCTCTGGATTAGCCTCTTTTCAGAACACCTTGCAAAACTATTCTGTTTACCAAGACGTATGGATTGCCATGGGTTAATACAGCAGAAAGGAAAAGAGAGAACAACAATTGTGCCAAGTAATGCCTGATTCTCCAGCACAGCATCAAAAGACCCTGATGTCCACCAGGAAATGTTACAGACCTAACTTGCCCATGAAATATTTTGATACCGTCTGGTAAGTGCTATGAAAGCATATAGACACAATATACCACACTATAATTAGTCTGGAATCATGATTAGCGCTTATATCAAAGGAGGGCTGCATCAGCTGTTTCTAACAAGACCCCAGGCAGTTCACAAAAGATGAAGCAGAAGATGTTAAAATGCTCCCTTTCACTCCTAGAAGAGTCGTCTTCTTCTCCATAGCCTCAGCTTTCACCAGGCCTGGGATCCAGGGATTTGCATGTGTTGTACATGGCAGTACCTTGTCACTCGGATACCATTAAGAATTTCCAGAAAGGAGCTAAGAAGTTTCAAAGATGCCTCTTTTGGCTGAATGAAAAGAAAGTAGGGATCTAAGGGTGCTATCTTACTTTAAAATTACATATCATACTTCTGCACATCCAATAGGATGATGGACTTTTTACGAGCACATGTAGTGATAAGACAAGGGGTAATGGCTTCAAACTGGAAAAGGGGAGATTTAGATTAGATCTCAGGAAGAAATTTTTCATTCTGAGGGTGGTGAGGCACTGGAACAGGTTGCCCAGGGAAGCTGTGGAGGCCCCATCCCTGGAAGTGTTCAAGGCCAGGTTGGATGAGGCTTTGAGCAATCTTGTCTAGTGGGAGGTGTCCTCGCCCATGGCAGGGGGGTTGGAACTAGATGATCTTTAAGGTCCCTTCCAACCTAAACCATTCTATGATTCTGTGATTCTATGATTCTATGAATAAGCACCATCTGCAGTCAGGAAAGCCACTAGAACGAGAATGTCATAACTGAAACTAGAAAAAAGCTGATGGAAGGTATTTTCAGAGGTCTTCATTTTTTTCTGTTATGTGTTACGAAAGTTTTCTGAGACTAAGGAAGACATACAGACAGATCAATCTAGTCTCCCAATATGATTTTAGGATATTGGAATATAATAACAGTGAATCAGAAATTTATTATTTTGAGCATGAAGAAGTGGAGGTGGGAGATGTGAAGGGAAGATGCTAAGGAATGACATGCATTGCCACAAGTATATCCTGCGTGCCATTTGATAATATCAAGTTAAACATAGTGCAAGGTAGAATGATGCTGCTGTGCCTCTGTCCTACTAGTTCAACAACAAGGCTTTTTTCTAATTTTGAAAAAGTGGAGAGAGAAAGACACCTACCTCTTTCCAGTCACAATCAACTTGTGTTGATGTCTGGTTTTGTCCTGAGTGCCATGAAGGCTGAAGTTGCCATTTACATTCACGCTTGCCACTGTCTTAGCTCATCCCTGCACAAACAAACACCCTGGCTCACAGAGCTTTGGGATATTTGATCCACGTGGCTTTCCCTTCAGGACTATGAATGTAGTCAGTATTTGCTGAGCCCTACTGTAGTTTTTTTAAGACTCAGCTAATGCTTTCATATGTTTTAATTTCTTTTTGGTTTAAATCTCTGTTTACACCTTTGGGCCTACCTACACCCCAGGACAAAAGATATCGTGCCACAGAGACAGAGCATGCTGCCTCCGTGGGTGTTGGGTCACGTGTGGCACACATCAAAAGTTTTTGGCACTATCAGACCACGCTTCCAAAACTGCCAGATTAAAGACTCCCCATCTGTAGTCCACATGTAAAATGGAGGGAAAAAATATATGCTTTCCATAGGTTTGTGAAATATTTATTTGCAATACAGAAACACCTGAAGTCCCCTATGGAGATTGGACTCAGCTGCATTTGTTAGGATATGTAAGCACAGCATGTACCAATGTCCTCTGAAGTGACAGCAGAGAAAAGCACCAGCAAAAGGGTTGATGAAGTTTGCTTCCCCTTCAGTGAGTGGGCAGGCGGAAGGCAGCATGGGATGCCTTTACAGAAGCTATCTTAAGATCATCACAGTATCATCCTGAGACCCTGGGACAGAGCTGTGGATTGAATTCAGATTTCTCAAGACACAGTCAATAACTTTCATCCAAAGCAATTTCCTTCTGTCTTGCTGACAGGCAAATTGGAAATGTGACAGATGACAGACAAGCTGGCGGGGTGACAGGAGGCTTTCAGATGCAGTCTGCAAAAAGGGCAAGAACATCCATTTTTCTCCCACACCAAATACTCACTCCTACCTTTCCCTCAGCTCCTGTTTATATCCTGCTTTGCCAGAAAAGGCAGTTTCATTTCTTTCATGGAAGTCCTTTTGCAGCCAGTCATCCAGGACAATTGAGCATAGGCATTAAGGTAATTACAGTGAAAAGTTATTATATCCTGGCCAAGTCTTGTGCCATGCCTGCTCAATTTTTCTGAATACAAATTTCTTGCAAAATTAATCCCCAGACCACACTATAAGTACTCACCTGTGGAGAGGCTTCCCAGAGCTTTGATGTGGATCTGCATGAATCTTTTCCCTAAAGTAAGAAAATCGGGGGGGGGGGGGAATCAAATGTGAAAGCTAGACTTATGAAAACAAAACTCTGAAACTAACAAAAATGCAGAACTCAGAAAAACAGAAATTAAAAGGGTTTGTAAACCAGTCTTTGCCTTCCTGCTCCATTCTTGACTAGGGGGACCGATTTCACATTCTTGTTGTTAGTCCAGCTTCTTTCAGTAATAAAAAAGTCACACAGTCCCATCTGGGTCCTTAAGAAGAGACTTTCTTACTGTCCCATCCGAGACCTGACTGCCTGCTTTCTGTTACTCTCAACAATTGGTCTCTGCTCTTGTCCTACTTACCTTAGATGTAAGTATGGACCCGAGTATGGACTTCAGGTGAAAACCAGGTCCAGGCCTAAACAAAAGCACACACAGGAACAGTGTGCAGTAGGAAATAGTGTGATAAAAGAAAGTGGTTGGTTATAACCTGGCATCTCCATAGGGAGGAGGAAAAGAAGAAAACCAGAAAAGTGGGGAAAGAGATCAAGAAACCACCGGGCCCACTGTAAAACAGGGTGGGCAGCGCTGTACAGAAAAAGTGCACCAAGAGTTCTCTGTGCCGAGCCTTGGCTGAAAGCAGGTGGTAGCTGTGAGCAAAGAAATAGGCACTTTCTGTTGGATTGCCCTTGTGTGCAAGAAAATTGTGCACACACTGCTTCTAGGGCACTTGACTCTACCATCCATGTCTTTGCCCAAGACAAAGAACCTAGAGGCCCCCCTAGCTTCGTTAAGGAACTGGGTCAAAAGCAGTAATAATATGCGTAATGTAACAATTAGGTTTTGGGAGTATTTAATGTATTCACTCTGGGAAAGGTTTGGATAATAGTTCTGATTAATACAAATGAATCAAATTTTAAGGAGGTTGTCAGCTGTCCTCCCCCTAAAAAGCAGAGTGATTAATGATAGCAAAATTATAACAAGAAGGTAATAATAGCTTACAGTTCGCTTTTTAAATTGTAAGGAACTTTACAAACATTCACTAATTGATTTAAAACCTCTATTTATCCTGTGGTGTGAACGTTGGAAGTGTAAGACAAATGTATTAACCAGAGAGACAGTGAAATTCATCATGCTCCCCACTGAAATCAGTGTCCGCTTCTGTGTTAGAAAGAAGTATTAAACTCTTACGCAGTTGGTATTAAAGAGCAGATCTTTTAGCTGCCACGGACCCAGAGAAAACCACACCATTTACATCAAAGCTGATACGCTCCTAGTGGTGTTTCCTACTGTTTGCAACAAAGAGGACTTCCATGGACTTGTGCACCTTCAAAGCATACTCAGGCATGGAGAAGCTGGAGTCCCATGAAATACAATAACGCTATTAACACTGATGGCTAGCACACTTCTACTGCCCTCACTCAGTTGTGAGGCCACCTCTGAAGTGAAATATTAGTCCCTGTGTGCAGGGGTGTAAGATTTAAACTCAGCCTTCGCTTGCTAAAAGCACTCATTTTCTGCAAGACAAGCCTAGCTGTCCTCAACAAAACTTCCTCACAGAGAGGGAAAGGAGGTAGCAGCTTGGCTTAGGGGAAAGCTCCGTTTTAAGATCTGAAAGTAATTGCTGCAGTTGAATAGTCTGAGTGTGGATACTTCTCCTTTCGATCTTCAACTCTGTAAATTAGCATTACAGTTTGTTTTTCATCGAGAGGTATTAGCACTGTCGGACTGCTTGGCAGGTCTTGCTCCGCTTGTGTTTATCCTTTGTAAAGGTTGTGTTCCTGCTTGCAGTAGAATTGGCAAAAGAGCTTGCTAGCAAAAAGGCTTTTTTGTACAGAAGTGTAAAGGACTTTAGAAAGGAACATAACCCTAAAATAACTACTGCAGACATTTCACAGGGATTGCATGCTTAAAATTGTTCTTGGCCAAAAAGCAATGGTTTTGGGTCCTCTTTTTAATGCTTTTTTACACCACACTTAACATCACAATAACAGAAGACAAAGTAACTGCTAATACTTCTTCAAATACCAAATGAGGTAACCTGGGAAAGTGGAGCACTGGCAGACACAGTGCAGAGGCACTTGAACTGCTTCAGCGTGGAGCCGGCTGGTATCAGCAGCAGTACAGCGGTGTGGCACTGCTGGCTGAGCTGCAGGAACCTGCCTAGCCACTTCCAGATGGGTTGCTGCAATGTCCAAGCTGATACGCCTGCGTAGAGCGATGCAACACCATGGGAACTGCCTGGCTGCGGTGAGGCTGGAGATCTCTGCACGGCACTTGTTATGTGGTATGAGCATCAGGTGGGATCAGCTTTTGTGGTACCTGAAGCCACTGTAGATAGAAAAATACACGCTCTATTTGGGTACATACCCTCAAAGACATGTTGCCGCATGAGGTACTAACCGGCATTTATCAAACTAGGCAAGCTTCATGCCCAGATGACTACAAGCCCTTGAGTGAGCAGCATCACTTCAGTTTTGTCCATTTGTGTAATCCTGCTGGTTATCTCCTGTGAACTCAGTCCCTCCGGAGGCAGTGCTGCTGTAGGGGAAGGAAAAGGAGAGCTGTGTGTTGTCTGTATAACAGTGCTGATATGAAATCTGTACTGCACGTTCAGACTGGTACTGCAGTCAATGCCTTCTGACCATTTCAACTTAGAGTTCAGATGCAGATACTGACAAAACAGTAGAAAGCCGGTATGTCCATGTGATGCTCCAAGAGAGCAAGCAGACCAGGATTGGTAACGTAGTTTTCGTTTGTAACTTTTTTCGGTACTTTGTCCAGGAAAAACTCAGACTGTAGTGAATACCTTCGTGTGAAGTGCTGACTGCTGCAAAAAAAGTCCAGACTTGTCTGAAAGGCAAATTTAACTGGCTGGGTGCAGCCTTGCACCAGTGCAGGCATGCTTCCTCTGGGACCCCAGTTTAGCAACCATCATCCCCAGAAGGTATAAGCTTAGTGGCCATCATCCCCAGATCTGCCCTGGGATCACACACACTTCTGAGTCGTGTAAACGTGCTGTTACTTGGTTCCAGGTGGGCATTGCCTGCAACGGAAATGAACATAAGCTACAAATAGCTGACATTCTTCTTTGGCACACAGGAGGCCTTTTCGGCATCACAGATTAGATCAGCTCTGCTGGTACGCTGTAACTTGTAAACTGCCTTAGCTCTGAGAAATCTGTGAATCCGTCTCTCCTGTGGGAGAGTGGACAAAGTATCCTCCCTCAGCAGCTCCGTGGTGGTGTCACGGGCAAATTCTTGCCCCTCAGGAATGCCTTGGGGCTCATCTGTGAAGTAGTGAGTCATTCCCCTGCTGGATGGTCCTTCAGGATGTCGCTACCATCCTGCCTTTTCCAGCCCTAATCCTAACAACTTTCTTCAGCAGCTCAAAGCATTTTCTTTGCTGCACTTCATCCTCCCCAGCTATCTTCAGCCTGCTGCCAAAATCTGCTGCTTCTCCTGAACCTGAATAAATCCAGTGAGGGTTTTTTTCAAGTGCTTTCTCCTCTGGCCTTGTGCAACAAATACAGAGCATGACACTGAAACCTAAAGCTCATATTTAGTTTACTTCAACTCCTCGAATAACAAAATTTAAAAACGTGATTAACAAAAGAGGCAGCAATTAGCCCCAAAAGCTATGGTGCCAGGGATGGCTGAACAGAAAAACTTCACTTTTCTGAAGTTGAGGTTCTGTAACATTTTTCAGAAGATAAGGTCCCTATCAGCCTCCAATTCATACTTCTGCTTTGGAAACACCCAGTCCAAATAGGCAAAACCAAGGTTTGACTCTCTCCACTTTATAGAAGAGACAAATGAGGAACAGGCAAATTAAGTGGGGCAATAGGACTCAGGAAAAAGACAGGAACAGGACTCAAATTGAAATGCAAATTAAATGTCTTAATCACAAGGCTGTCCTTTCTTTTCATACTGAGGACGTACCTTTTTAAATGCTTTCTTGCAAAAACAAGCTGAGTGTAGAGAAAAACTATGGCGAACTATGTGGAACTGTCATCACTAGCCTTTTTGCATAATAACTGTTTTGGCTAACATTGTTCTTTCAGATGTCACAACTATGTCATAAGGCATTGGGGCAAATGTGCCCACTAAATCTGCTGCTGGCTCATAAGGTGCTTAATGGGATTTTTTTAGCCAAAGAAATTTTAATCATTCTAATCTCAGGAAAATAGTCCTGCAGGAAAATCATTTCTCATTTATCTAAGTATTGAAATGAATACTGCTGAGAGTCAGAGGATCATAAAATGAAACTTTTAGTCCTGAGCAAACTGAATTTGAAATGCAGGTTTTAAAAAATGATTTAAAGAAATGCTTAGCATTTGGAGGAAACAAGGAGAAGGCATGTGTGTTACCTGCTGCAGAAGCAAAGCTTATGCCAGTTTTCAGCCAGGTCTTCCAGTTAGACTTCCCTTTCAGAAGGCTTCGAGACCGAGCTGCTTGAGGCATTGCGCCAGATGCACAGCTTTCTTACGCAGGGTTCAAGGTTAAACACAACACAGAGAGCTGGACAGAAGTGGTTTGTAGAAAAAAAACAAAACATTACTGAAAACTAGCCCCAAAGTGCTGGTGCTGTGTCAGGGAGCTTATGTACAAAGCTGTCAGATAAAATACGCTTTATAAAAATATCTTATGTCTCCTTAATCAAGGCTCTTTGAGGGTATTTTTCGACCTCTGAGTCAACAAGCATTTGTCTTCCTCCCTAAACTGTCTTGCTTCTCCCTTCCAGCCAGCCTCCTTCTTCATGCCCCTGTATAGGTGTTTTTCTAAATGACCTCCACTCTAAGTCTTCCTGCATTTTAATTACTTTAAGATGGAGTCCTGAATGTTAATGATACTTCAATATATTAAATCTGTGAATAATTAAGGTGGGGGGGTTTTGCCTCACTCCTTTAGTGAGAATGATTTGTATTCAGTGCGCTAAGTTTTAATGCTTGGCAGCTGAAGCTTAATATTTTTTCATAGTTTCAGAGACTGAAAGCTTCTATTAATTTAGACAGTCATTGAAAAAAAATCTCAAAACGATAATATAAAGAACTGAAGATCATATTCAGTAAATACATCCACAGAGGAAAACCACGTTCTTCAGTGTATTTATGCATAAATTTACCATTCATTTTCTTTTAAATTCTCTGGGTTCTTATCAGACTTGTGCCTTAGTGCTTCCTTAGTGCATATCTTTGAAATCACAGTCACCTTTCTGCTGGTTGAGGGTGTTTAAAATAAAGCTGCTTTGCCAGCAGCCTGGTAGCAGTGCTAAAGGTGCGTTTCCCTTGCTGTCACTTTTAATGCTCTACCCAGCTTTATTCAAATTGAGAGGAAGTTTTACACCTATTACAAATAGAATTGGCTGGAAATGATTTCTTGAGTTTTTATCCACTCAGCATGTCCAATTCTTTCTTGACTGACTAGAAATGCATGATAAAACTCACTATCCAAGGTATTTTCTCTTGAACTTGAGTACTATTTCCGTGTATGTGCTTACTGACCCTTAGCATTACAACATTTTGACTCAGTCTTACACCTGATGCCTTTAAAAGCCTTTCTGCCTTTACAGGATGTCACTTACTAGCAATGAATAAAAGCACTATGACTTAGAGAAGAAAATTCAAAGTATCTCAAAAATGTAAACATCATAAAGTTTTGGCCCGGTCTGATATATAATGCTTTAAATATGCTTTCTTGCTCTTCTGTGTGTATCATTCATTATTGATGAACAAAAGCACTGCAACTTTGAAAAGAAAATTTAAGTAAGTCTCTAAAATACCAAGCAAGAAAGATGAAGATAGACTCTCTCAGAGGTATGATTACTGAGACTGGGACACATAGTGTGGTAGGGGCTGGAAGCGCGGCTCAGAAGTGTTTGTGCTTTTCCATGGTGTAAGTCAAGGAAAATATTACCAACTGGAAGAATTATAAAGCAATGAAACAAGACTCCTTTCAAACACGTTGTTTTATTTGAGTATGAGGCTGCTCTGAGAAAATGAATTGCATACACCAGGACCTCTTGGGTACCTTAGTTACATCAAAACAACTGTGTAAACTTTTCATAAAGTGTCAGTTAGAAGCTATGTATGTAATTAAAGCCTATCACTGGATTAGGATGTTTGTATGGGAGGACCACCACTATCCAGCACTGCCCTCAGAGTTGAGTGTGATCAGGTTTTACCTGTCATGCCTTATATTAGGACAGGGACTTTTTTGTGGACTTGTGCTTAGGTTGAGAAAAATATGGGGCTGATGCCTCTTTAGGTTTCAAAAACATAAATAGCTTTTGACACTGCTTTCAACAATATGGTTTAGCAGAAATCACAGTTGGGTTACAAGTATTTCTGATTATATTTTTAAGTAAAGGACAAAGTTTGAAAGTGGGTTATGCAGTAGCATGTAGGGAAGGATAAGTTAAAGACAGCGAAATGGTACTATCCAGTGCAGTCTCAGCACTGCAGTATTTATCTAAAGCGGTTTGCATACACGTCCAGCAAGACAAAATCTGCTTTTACTGAGCCCTGGTAGTTTTGCAAATACGTGGCATTTTGTCATGAGCTAGGCAATGAGAAGTAGCCTTGAGGATGTGTATTGAGCAAGAAGAGGTGCAGTAATGCTGTTGGTTTCCTTTCTCCGCCTCTGGGCCCCTGTCCTGAGAGTCCTTGTGAACGTGGAAGTAGTCACCTCGTCTTCCAGTGAAATATTTGTGTGTTACATCAGTGTTTGCACGTTGAGGGCTTAATGAACAGGGTCTGTACCTGTTGCTAATTTGTCTCAACAACTGAAAGCGAATGATGAAGATTTTGCCATGACTCTGTATAAATTGATGCATTTTTGCTGTTCATTTCAAAACAACTTGTAACAAAAATTCTTCTGCAACGCATAACAGGCATAAGACATTTTTATGCTCTCAACAATAAATCAAAATGAGTCTTACAACCTTATATTTCTATGGACAGCAGTCAGATTACTAACTACATTTGCCAAGTGTCTCCTGGAGTATCCTGCCAACATACCACTTCTGCAGGAATGACAAGCCTGTTACATTCAATAATAATATGGGATCAGATAAGGAGAAAATTACATAGAAATAAAGGACAGCAAGGACAGAGAAGGGTGATAACCAGACATGTTGGGTCTTTCTATCCTAATACTTGATACGGAGGCAGGTGGATGGTCATTGCCTGGCCACGGTACCATCAGTATTGGCAGAAATGTACCTGCAGATGCTGATCCCAGGCCTGCTTGAGGAGCTGTTGCTGCCGTGCTCCTGGAACCTCTCCTTCCAAGAGAGGCTGAATTATGATATTTGCCCAGGAAAGGCAAAGTAATGAGAAAAGAGCAAGCAAAATGTTTAAGCCTCAGGAAAAAAACAGATGTTTTGGACTTGCTTTGGGTGAAGGCTTGGAAACTGGCAGTTTGTGTTCTGCGTTTTGAAGTCTGAATTTGTTTTTATGCACTTTCAGGGAATTGAATAGTTCTGTGATTTCTTATTAAAATTTTACAAGAAGAAACTAAAAAATACATTAAGATACCTTTAAATTAGATTTTTAAAACCCACAGAGCTATTAAAAACACGTAGTGAAAAATTTTTTATAACATCAACAAATTTGCCTCCAGAGTACTGTTTTTCAAAGATAAATGGTCATTAGCTTACATTTCTCAGCATCTCAATGCTGTTAATAATTTTAAATGTAGTTTTAAAGAATATGTTAAGTATAACAACTAAGATACTCTTTCACCCTTATTTGTAGTCATGGACTAGGTGGCTTTGAAAAGGGTTTTATAGGCCAGAGCTTCTGCTAAAGGCTGACTTAGCCCCGTTTATGGGTTGCAATATTGTTTTGCTGTCTTTTCTTAAGTAAGCATGTAATTAGAACCCAGCATTTAAGAACAGTGATTCTATATTTGCATTTATTTGTTGCAGATTTTCATTTATAATTTTCTTGCCATTCTATTTTGTGGGTGCTGTTATGATATTTGTGAACACGGAGTTCTATCAGTGTGGTATTATAAGGTCACATACCATATTAAAATCACAAACTATATAAGGATTTGCCTGGTACTGATTGCTACTCATTGAGATGATGTTTCAGCAATTCCCAGTCTTAACCTGTGAGAAATATACACGAGTACATGATTTTTGGTTTACTTTGTACTACCCATAAAAAAAAAAAAATCCCATGAAAATAGACCTCCACAACCTCAGTCCAATCTTTCCTTCCTGAAATTAATTGAAAATTAAAAATGACAAAGCATTCTGGGCCAGACACTCAAAGTACTTGATACCTGCTCTTATTTGGGATTTAGTGCATGTAGGGAATTCCAGCTAACGGAGCTTTGGACTACAGGAAAGTTTTAAGTGAACAGATGTGCTTCTTGGATGATGTCACACCTGAGAACAGAGCTAACATTAAAAAAAAAAAATGTTTTTGGTTTAAATGGATTTGCAGAATATTACTTACACAAGCCTTTACAAAGGTATACAGTTCAAGTATCTTGAGAACTTGCTCTGCTTTGCAAACCTAAATTTTGTGCGGTGACTGCTCCTCCTGGCTTCTGGGTTAGATATGCGGGTTCTTTCAGAGCCCTAGAAAGAAATCTTGTCCCCTGGAACAAAGACTTTCTCCTAGAAAAGACTGTCAGAGAAACTAAAGTGAACTGGTGCGGTTGCTGGTGGATTAGTTTGACTGCCCAGGACCCAGTCCATAGCCTTTTGGAAAGATTTACCTCAGCTGTAAGGGTTGCTCCAAACTCCATCACTGCAAGCGTAGTCACTTTGCAGGAAAGGAAAAGGGGACGGTGGTCCCTTAGTCCAAGACTGGTCCCATTACGAGAGGGTGAGAAATTATTGATAGATATGGGTTTCCACAGAGATTTCCAATAGGAGAATGTATTAACAAGTGTCATCCCCCCCACCGTGAGATACAGGGGATATTTAAGCCACTGCGGGTGGACAGAAACAATGAGCATGATAATCCACCTGTGATATTTTTTGATTGGCTAATTACACGTCTACTGGTCTAGTGCCTAATTTACACTTCAAATACTGTAATTTGCCTTGACAGGTGCTTCTTTGTATTGTGCATTTCACGGTGCTAAAACAATTACCATCATATACTTCTAAGGAACGTTACTGTTGTTGGACCTAAAATTTTCATGAGGTCTTTTCAGTCAGTCACCACAGCCACTCCCATTGCCTCTTGCGCTGTGATACATTTGTGAGGACAGGAAAAAACAGGAAAGATCAGCCAAACAATCTCTGAGGTACCCTTTACATACATACAATAATTTCTTTCTTTCCTAAATATTGCCGTACCTGGCAACAGGTCAGCGGTGAATCCGGTTGAGATATTTTCTTCCCAGACAGTTTCTAGAGCACTGAGTCACTCTTACAATCAGACTTCAGATAATTTAATAAATTAGGAGGCTATCCCATGGTTTTTTATTGTCCTTTTGCACAATGCCCATTTTGGACCCACAACAGTGATCTGGAATGTTACTTTGGAGACTTTCCTGTGCCCTGCCCTGTTGGTATCTGCAGTCCAATGTGGAGAAGGTTACACAGAAGAAAATGTTTATTAAGAAAGTTCTCAGCTGTTTTAACTACTGTTAATTAGGCTTTTACACTGTCATATGCAACTGAACTCCACGCTGTAGCTGTTGGCTCCTGGTACCACAGCACTTACCTTTGGGAGGTGTCGTACTACAGCTGCCGACCAGGGAGAGAGGCAGGCAGTTGAACCAAAGCACAAGCAATATTTTAATGTATTGTTGTTACTATACAGCAGCCACTTCTATCCCTTGATCTGAAACAGCATATGTGGTTGCTGCTCCTGGTGACATCCACGGGCTTATAAGTTTCTACCTCATCTAAATGATGCCATAACCATTGACCTCAAATGGGAAGTCTGACTGAGAGTTCATACCCAGTCCACCCAGTTGCCCCAAGGTGTCATTCACCTCAGCACGCAGCCTGTGCACCCATGAAACCCACTGAAACTCTAATAAATGTATGAAGGCTTGTCTTTGCCCGCCCTGAAGGCTGTGGAGAACTTTCTGATGATCTGATGTCTGCACCAGAGATTCACCTTTCTGTGGCCAATTTGGATAGTTTGGACACGTCAACGTAATAATTTGACCTCCCACCCCTGACTGACTTGTTCCTTGGAATGATTTGTTGTATATGCATTTGTTTACCTCTGTCATCTAAGAAAAATACCTCTGCAAATGGAATTTATAAGAGAAGGTATGTCTTCCAAAACTGTTAGTAAGAAAATAGAGCAGGAATGAGCTGCTCAAAATAGCTAGCCTATGATCTGAAGGTGTCTCACTTAACAGTGGTGCACCTTTTTCTGAACAGTAAGAAAGTGCCAGCCTGTTGAGTCAAACCAACGGTCCTTCTAGCCTCATTTGTATAATGGTCTACAACAGAAAAAAGGGCTGAATTTTAAGAACGGAGCAACATTTCCCTGATAAAATTTTGCAGCTTCCCAGCAGTTCATGATCCACCTGAAGCACAGGTTCTAGCTGCACCTTCATGCTGAACTCCTGAAGACAGATTTTTTCTGTCTTCATCTGAATTCACCCAAGTTTTTGGCTGTCAAAATTACCCCTAGCTTTAAACTCTCCAGTTTAATGATTCATGATTTGGGGTAAATAATTCTGTTTGTTTGATTGTTTTAAAACTCTTCCTAGTTATTGAATTATGTCATTTTTCTGTTCACCTCCTCTATGCCATTGTGATTTTATGGAGTTCATAATATCATTGCTGAGCTCTTTTTTTCTGGGATTGAAGGATACGTTTTTATTTGCAACACATTTCATGGGGTTTTACTTGCAAAGGTTTTCTTGAGATGCTAAAATTGAAGTGAAGAGTTTTGATAAAAAATGGCTTGTTTTATATCCTGTGGTTATACCAGAAAAGATCTTTTACTATGAGATGGTGGTACTATTCTAAAATACAGATTCTAAAGTATCCTTTAACAGCAGAGTTAAACTATTGAAAGAGTCTGCCACTGAACTCCAATATGCATATCACAATGCAGAAAAATGAGCACTTCAGCTGTTTTAATATATTTGCCTTTATACTGGAGCAATGTTTTTTCAAGTCTATCTGTCTCAGAAGGGATTTTCTAGATTAATTGTCAGTTTAAATACATTTAAATATTAAATATTAAAACAAACCATAAAGTTCATTATTAGATGGCATTTTAATTACATGTTTTTCAGCATTTTTACTGAAGGTTATACAGTTAAGTGCTCAACAACCCTTTGAAAATACTATCAACAAGATGTGCAACATCTGAGACTATAACCTACTATTATTTACACAGGCCTGAGTCAATTTGTTTTATTGTTTAACATCTTAGAAAAACCTTTGTTGTCTTAGAAAAACTAATATACACATCAGTAAACTGGTGAGCCTGCTGTTTTCCCCTGGGTACATTGCTATGTGTTGTTAATTTTCAGAGAAAGCTGTCGATGGACTTAACATCTGGGAGTATATCATTATGTATGATAAACTCACAAGCCTTTGTAATTAAATTCCAGGGTTTGGTAGAAATGGGATCAGATTTACCAGATGAAGCAGCAGAACCTTGTAGTCAGGATTCAAGGGTTTAAATAACACAGCACTCTTTTCTGCAGTGTGTCCTGAAGAATAATTTGCTAGTTTTCAGTACTCTGTAGACCTTCCCTTAATGCAGACCATTTAGAACTGGTTGAAAAATAAATATATAAACAATTCTTTCTGACCAAACATGTTATAATTAGCAATTAACGATACACACATCATCCATTTCTAAAACCAGTTTGGGTCTTGTTGCATATTCCTGTAGCTATTTAGAATGAAAGCGACTGAGCTGTGTGTTATTTGATTCTGTTGCCTATGCCAGAAACGTAAAACAGGGAACAAAAGCCAGAAACATCTGAATTCTAACCCCAGCATTTCCACAAGGACTCTGCCCATTTTCTTAAAAGGTTCATGAATTTTGCATGTTGCATTTGCTATGTGACCCGTATGAAATGACTTTGGACCCAGTTAAATACTCAGTGAAAACTTAGGTGGCTTCAGTGAACTTCTGCCCAGACCTTTGTTTAGATGTCAAAAGTTGGATTAAGTCCTAATTTAAGATGCTCGCATTTGAAATGTCAGCCTTTCTGCCTGTGTTTCAATGCTGCTACCTATAAAATGGTGAGAATAAATTTAATCTTTCCCATAGGATTTTGGGAGGATTCATCAGGATGTGCTTGTAAAACTGAGAAACACCGGTCCTACAAACATCTTCATCAGAAGTGCTTATCTTGGCTGTTACTTAGATCCAAAGAAATGAAATATTGATTGTCTTCCTAGATTGCTTTAACCCTCTCTACTTTCACTGCAGAAAGTGAAGTTCATAGAGCAGAAACCACTTAACCAAAATCTCACTGCACATGGTCACATCATTACCCACTGGGGTTTTTTTAACAGATTCCAAATGGTTTGTGTTTTTTAACAAATTCTTTTTTTTTTTTTTTCATTTAAAAATTAAAACTCTGAAAATAGCCATATTCATTTTAGTGGAAACCATTATCTTGCATACAAATGGCATGCCGTGATCCCAGGGAGAAAACTGCAAGGGAAACTTAAGTTTATTATCAGTATGTAGGAAGACTACATTCTTTAGGTCTTCGATGAATTTGGGGTTGGAAAAAGCTAGATCAGTTTGTTCATTCTCCTGCTACCTTGAGATTTCTTCTCTGTGATTTATTCATAAAGGTATTTGTTAATGGGATGCTCAAGATCAACACATATGCAGGCTGGTGAACACCTTCGATGCACTCCTGAGCAAACCTGCATCCCTTTAAAGCTTCAAAAACATCCATTTCCTGCAGTTTAATGTCACTGAGAGAGAGCTCTTCATATCTGCAGAATGACAGTCTCGTGGATGCTTGCTTTCTGCTTTCCTTTCCCCGGCTGTAATTGTTATGATCTGAATTTTATGTGATATTTCCTTATAATTTTAAAAGTAAATTCCACACATAACTTAAAATTAAACAAAATAATTAGGTCCTGGAAGAAAAATTTGATGCTTTGCATCTGACGAGGCCTATTAATCTTTCCCAGCAAGGGCTGCAGGCGCACTGGACATTGGCAGTTAAGACAGAGTGCCAAGGCTCTAAAAATCAAGATAAATGACTGTTTTGCTTAAACCGGTCTGCTGTTGATGGGCCTAAGAGCGGCTTAGCTTCTGAGTGATTTCATAGACTGTATCTGCCCACAACACTTTCACTTGGACTCATTTTAACACACTTTGAAGTAGTTTTCTTAGCACTCTGTTTTGTGAATATTGTTTTAAAAAATTATTTGTAAATGTATTACATCAGTTATGTTCGTAATGGTGTTTGCGCCCTTTGTGGTGCACAAAGGCAACTTAATCATTCCAAATACCACATGTCATATCCTAGCTTTCCTCCGAGAAATTTGGCAGCCTTTGGAGGCTTGGCAATGTGACATTACAGGCACTTAAACTCAACTGCAGCTCTTTCACAAGATGGTTGAAACGGGAGGGGGGAAGGGGAAGGGCATTTTTAATGTGTGGCTCAATGTATAGACCTAAACTGGGGCTGGAAACAGGAGGATCCAGTAAGACGAATGTGCTGCAGAGATGCCCTTCAATGCCTGACACAACACGCACACACTCCCCTGCCTGAAAGGTGTGGTACATTTCTCCCCATCACTCTGGCTGATCAGCCTTGGAGGCTCGAGCAATACCTTAAGATGGCACAAGCCCAGGCAGGCTAATCCTTGGCAGAGTTGCCGTGAGAGCTGCCCAAGTTTCCATTTTGAGCCGGTAACCATATGCTGCTATGGTTGTTTGGCCAGGAGGAGTAAAACTGATCATAGAATCATAGAATCGTTTAGGTTGGAAAAGACCTTTAAGATCATCCAGTCCAACCATTGACCCTGCTCTACCAGGTCTGTCACTAAACCATGTCTCTAAGCACCACATCTACATGACTTTTAAACACATCTAGGGATGGTGACTCAACCACCTCCCTGGGCAGCCTGTTCCAATGTTTGATCACTCTTTCAGTGAAAATTTTTTTCCTAATGTCCAGCCTAAACCTCCCCTGGTGCAACTTGAAGCCATTTCCTCTTGTCCTATCGCTAGTTACTTGGGAGAAGAGACCAGTGCCCATCTCACTACAACCTCCTTTCAGGTACTTGTAGAAAGCAATATGGTCCCCCCTCAGCCTTCTCTTCTCCAGACTAAACAATCCTAATTCCTTCAGCCGCTCCTCACAAGACGTGTTCTCCAGACCCCTCACCAGCTTTGTTGCCCTTCTCTGGACACGCTCCAGCACCTCAATGTCCCTCCTATACTGTGGCACCCAAAACTGAACGCAGTACTCAAGCTGCGGCCTCACCAGCACTGAGTACAGGGGCACGATCACTTCCCTACTCCTGCTGGCCACACTGTTCTTGATACAGGCCAAGATGCCATTGGCCTTCTTGGCTACCCGGGTGCACTGCTGGCTCATGTTTAGCCGGCTGTCCACTGGGACCCCCAGATCCTTTTCTGCCAGGCAGCTTTCCAGCCACTCCTCCCCAAGCCTGTAGCGTTGCCTGGGGTTGTTGTGACCCAAGTGCAGGACCTGGCACCTGGCCTTGTTAAACCTCATGCAGTTGGCTTCAGCCCATTGATCCAGTCTGTCCAGATCTCTCTGCAGAGCCTTCCTGCCCTCAAGCAGATCAACACTGCCGCTTAATTTGGTGTCATCTTCAAACTTATTGAGATGCACTCAATCCCCTCATCCAGATCATCAATAAAGATATTAAACAAGGCTGGCCCCAGAACTGAGCCCTGAGGAACACCACTTGAGACCTGCTTGAGATGTGCCACTTCCCCTCGGGAGGCAGTTCAGGCAGTTGTGGGCAATAAGGAGAAGTTCATCATTTGCCCTCTTTGCATCTCATCCACGGACAGTCAGCAGCAGCCATGACCCCCAGGATTCTGTGCAGCACGACAGATCCGGATGCTGTGGTTTGCCCATCTTCTGTCAACAAAATTCAACCATAATTACAAAGAAAACAAACCGAACATAGGGTTGCTTCATATCCCCAAACCTAATTGTTATAATCACCAGGTGATCACTTCCGATGCTTCCTTATCTCTGACGGATCCAGCTGGTCTTTGCGCCTCAGCTACTGCGTGTTTTCTGAGAGCAGCATTACTTGATTCTGCCACCCTCTGAGTCAGCTTGAGGGTGCTGTTCCCTGGGGTAAAATGCGGTTATCTTGGTGAATCTGATTTAGGCTCCTATTTGGTAATTTTGTTCTCTCCAGCTACAAGAAAAGCTGTAATTGGTGACTGAAGAGCTTCCTTAGAGCGAAGTATCATTTAGGAGGAAAAACATTTTAAGAGAAAACATACCGTCAATAAAACAGCCTGAGCTCCGACCTGCTCACAAGGTAATTAGTGTTTTTTCCACGGGGGCGCCCTGCAAGGACCTGCTGCCCATTTGCTCTTCTCCCCACTCCTCTCTTCCAGAGCTCCCTGTCCTGCCCCGCAGGTGCAGGGGCCCCTTCAGGGCCCTTCCTACCCGCCGGGAGCCGGCTGACAGGTCAAACTCCAAATCTGGATAAGCAACACTAGGACATCACGTCGGCCACAAGCTCTTCCAAGCTGCCAGCTTGCTCTGCTGCGTTTCTGGTACCCGCGCATCGCCGCATCCCTCCCCTGCCTGCTGCCCCTGCCGCTCCCCAGCCGCAGCATCGTCTCAGTAGAGCAACGCAGCGGCAGAGCGGTCCAGGGGTGCCAGCTTGGGGCAGCTTCCCTCACGGCCATCAGGAAATGGATGCTGCATGACCAGCTTTTCCTTGTGCTCCGTTCCTGCTCCACTCGGATGCATTTTATGTGTGACTGCTGTTCTGTTATAAGCAAAAAAAAAAAAAAAAAAATTTAGGTGTGTTGCTGTTTTACACTTCTTCACTTTACTCCTTTCAGTTCCTGTTAAAATGCCAATATGAAATACAAATCTCCTAAGTCATAAGATGTATTTCAATTATAGGCACAATGACTATGGGGCTTTTTTTTTGCTTTTTTTTAAGATGTGAAGTTATGGAAGGGCGATTTCAAGGCATTTTAGTAAAGTTCAGAAATATAAATTTAATGGGTATAGCTGGGAAGCAACAAGAAGACAATGCTGAAGAAGAAGTAGAGACAACGCCTAACTTTTAACAGTGTATCAAGTATGCTGAATGGTAATCAGTTCATGTATTACAGCTGAAGTGTGACTTAGAGTATACTACAGTTATGCAAGATCTAGGATCTGATTACACAGACATAGGAAGGATTGAAATACTCTTAAATTCTCTCTCTAGTAAGCCGTGTAGTGTTGGATATATGTTAATATGTTGCTAAGCCATAGTTATCTTAGTACTGACTCAATGCTATTATTTGCTATTTGAAATATATAAAATAAAAATAATTATGTAAAAATTAAACAAGAAAGGAAAACATGGTCTCCTGGAAATTAATGACATCCATCCTTTGACTGTCTCTCTTATCTACGCAGCACAGGATATTGGGAATACTATTCTACTGAAATTTAGTCAGGAAAATACACAATATGAGATCTGATCTTAAACCCATTACTGCAGATAGTAATCGTGTTAGAAAACTCTTTGAGTCTCAAGTAGTCACCAAATGAAACACAAATTTGATCTATGCAGCAACTTTTCAAAAAGCGTAAGTACCCAACAATAGAAGAGGAAAGTTCTAAATGTTTGGTGTTTTTTCCCTATTCCCTTTTTTTCAAAAAGACAAAGAAATAAATATTTGCAATTTTGCTAAAAGGTGCTTATAGAAAACTTTTATAGGGAGGGCTACAGTTCATCTCACCTATGTTTGTTGTCCCTATGTCCCTATGTCTCTTCACTCATAACAGTTATACCATACATAGCCTACATACAATATTTTTACATAATGGGTGAGTGCATTTTCTATAGGTTACCTTCAAACTACATATACAAGGACTATGTGCAAGTGCAGTACTTGACCTCTAATATGTACACAATGAAAATTAAATTCTCTGCAAACAATATTATTCTAACATGGACCTCAACTGGTATTTAGTAGGCTGAGTCTAACCTGACATTTATTATCTGTGGTCAAAAAGCAGCTAATGATCAGCGAAAATACATGATTCCTGGTCCATTTCTCATGGTGTGCCCCATAAACTCTTTGAGAGAAGGTGACCTAGAATCAGAATAAACTGCCTAGTTAGCCTTTTATCCTTCCTTCCTTCACTCCTTCCTTCCTCCTTCCTTCCTTCCTTCCTTCCTTCCTTCCTTCCTTCCTTCCTTCCTTCCTTCCTTCCTTCCACTCCCTTTGTTTTTCTCTCTCCTCTCTCTCTCCTCTTCCTTTCTTTTTTAACAAGTCATACAGATTTTGGAGTGTATTTTATTATCAGACTTTACATATAAGAAGGGGAACTAGCTGAATGAGAAAAAATTTATCAATAGAACTTGGTATTGGTATAGGCTAAACAAACTGTGCATTGACAGAACTTGTCAGTATAATCCCAAAGTTGTTGTTTCCCAAATCTGGAAAATTAGTGAACAATTCTGTGCAGAAATACAGTTCTGAGAAATTTGCTTTAAATAAGGAGAATGAACTTCAGACGTTATGGATATATAAACTCAGTTCTGTTACCCACAAGGTGAATAATGACCTTATTTGTTGATTAGGAAGGAAAACAAATAAATGTTGAGTTACAATGTTTGTGTTGTTTGCTGCAATTGTTTTTGACTAATTAGAGTACAAGGTTAAATTGTAATAATAATAGTATAACCATTGGTTACATGATAATAAGTATTGATGTAAGTTTGATATAACAGAGTGATTTGTGTTGCCAATAATAATTAGATACCCTAATGGTTTAATCAATAAGATTAAGAAATGCTTGGAAACCAATATGTAATATAGATAAAATGAGGCTTAAAAGGCAGGTTTAAAAGGTTGCTCCTTGGTGCTGCCCCTGAGGTGATGTCTCTGCAGGCAGCAGTGTCATTCTGCTCTGCCAGACGGTGCTAAAGATGAACACGGTGAAAAAGTGAGCAGGCTGAAGCTTTGGTGGAAAAGAACACTGTTTGATTTCAGCAATAAAAAACTCACTTTTCTTTTTGACTCCTGCTTTTCTAATGCTGTAGGTTTTTATAAGGATGTCAGTGCAATTAGTCAGTGATGACCACTACCCAGTCTGCCTGACCTCAGGAGGAGCAAGACTCAAGCAGTTGCAAAAGCTTAGGTCTTGCTCATGGACGCCTTCCTAAAGTGAGATACCTGCCTAGGAAGGTCTAATTCATTTTGTGCATAGTTTCCTCAAGGTTAGAGTATGCAAAGAAGAAGCATGAAACCCATGTTCAATTTTCTCTTCAGCCAGAGGGGATTCAAACCAAGATTGGTAAGTGATAACTGGTATTCAGATTGCTAATAAGTGATAAGATGAGGGGTAATGGCTTCAAACTAGAAGGGAGTAGATTTAGATTAGATCTCAGGAAGAAATTCTTTACTGTGAGGGTAGCGAGGCACTGGAGCAGTTTTCCCAGGGAAGCTGTGGAGGCCCCATCCCTGGAAGTGTTCAAGGCCAGGCTGGATGGGGCTTTGAGCAATCTTGTCTAGTAGGAGGTGTCCTTGCCCATGGCAAGGGGCTTGGAACTAGATGATCTTTAAGGTCCGTTCCAACCTGTTATGGTTTGAAGAACCCAGAACAATTTATTGTCATTTAGACAATTATTCTATCACCCGATGACCCCTCCCCACCCAGGAAGGAGGAATCAGGAAGAAAACCAGGAAACCTAGGAGTTGAAATATAAACAGATTTAATAGAATAAGACTAAATAATTAACAGTAATAACACTAAAGAACCAATATTGATCCTGATACCAATCTAAAGATATATAAGGATTACACTCAGCCAACCGTATCAGTAGGAAGCTGTGCACTCCCAGCAGTGGACAGTAAATGTCAGACACTGCGAGTGCTACGGCTTCAGGAGGAAGAGAAGGCCTCAGGGGTCCAGCACCAGGGCAAGGAGTTCTCTGGATCACTGCCATCAAGGGAGAGTTCAAAGTCAAACTTTCTAATTTATATTGAATCTGACGTTCTTAGTATGAAATAATCCTGTTGGCCAGCTTGGGTCAAGTGCCCAGGTCTCACTCCTCCTCATCACTGCACCTGGCGAGCTCAAAAACGTTAAGACCTTGACACCCACACACCATAGCTGGCTATAAAGTAAATATTTTCACAAATTCAGACACTAGAGTCTTCTAAAAGTACAGTTTTCCCAAGCATTAGAAAAGAAATTAGTCCTGTGTCACTCGAACAGGACACAACCTAAACCATTCTATGATTCTATGATTCTAAGTGCCATTTAGTTTTAAACCAGCAAAACAGTTACTGAGAAGAGGCCAATGGGGAAAATACCTTGTGCCTCACAGGGACGGGAGAAGAACAGAGTCTGGAGGCTAGTGGAAAGAGGGGAGAATGAAGGTGACAGCTGAGACGGAGAGTTAAGTAGTGTCTGGATCAAGTGAGGAGTTTGCCTGAAGTAAATTCGCTAACTTTGGCTTGTAATCGTAAGATATGACTGTTGGTTTTCTGGGTTTTTTTTCCCCCTTATTTGACTACCAATTGCAATGAAAAACCCAGGCGATTGAGACCCATGCATTTCATTTCTAAAGGAAGTATGACATATTTACCCAATGATGTGAACAGGCCTAGGGACTAGATCAGAAACCAGGAAATTTCATAACCACTGCCTTAGTCTCCCTCTGGCTTGCTGAATCTTGCTCTTCTGCTTGTGCTCTAGTTTCATCAAGAGGCGTCACAAGAGCTTCCCACTCAAGATATATCCACTAGACTACTATGAAATGTGGGACCTTCCTTCAAGCACGTGTCTGAAAGAAGGCCACCATGGCAGCTGCGGCTTCTGCTATTCGTGCCTATTAAACATTTCAAAAGCACATTTGCTGGACAAGGCTCCACAGGACTGGGGTGGAGTTCAGTGACTCTCTAATTCTTCTCCAGATCACAGGAGACCTTCAGCAGGATCTAGCACTAGACTGGGGTGTTTCTGTGTGTTCCCAAGCACCTCATGAACTTTTCTATTGGAAACGCAGATATCTCTAGGTGACCACTGGACAAGCAGATTTCTTCAGCAGTTTCTTAGGCTTGGATACCTAAATTCCCCCTGAGTCCCACTCTTAGGAGATGTAGTAGTGTCTGGATCCCACTCTCTTTTATGAGTTCCTCCCTCAGGCAGGGCAGTCATGGCCATGGCTGCGTGTGCATGGATTTGCTCACGCAAATATGAACCGTGTAGTCAGACCTGGGCAAAACACTCTGTGCCATCGCAGTGTTTCTCAGCTGTGGTTGCAGGAATTGTTGCATGGGTTGGTACTGTATGAATACTTTCTGCAGCAATGTCCTCTCCACTCTGCTGTTTGCTTCACAGCCTCTTCACTGATTTTTTATAGTGCTTTTCATACTCTATTTCCCTATAAATTTCACTACTGTTGTATGTGTTTTTAACAATAGCTTAGTGTCTGTTACACCTAGAGCTGTTCAGTACACAGAACCACAGAATCACAGGGGTTGGAAGGGACCTCTGGAGATCATCTAGTCCAACCCCCCTGCCAGAGCAGGTTCACCTAGAGCAAGTTGCACATTAGCTTTTTAAGACCTGCTGTTGAATAAGTCTAGGCAGTGCATTTATAGACTACAGTTAGGCTAAATTCAACCATTTCTTCCTGTTCCCAGGAGGGCAGTGAACATTTTTGTTGCAGAGGCTGGAGGCAACACTAGGATTCTGCCCCAAGAAACCAGGAGGCTCTCCTGTCTGCATAAATGAGTGAAAATCAGGACTTTCCTGCCATGTCTCTCTCAGGACTGCTAGTGACTCATAGCTTTCTATGCCATTCCCTGCCCTCCAAACAACTCATTTCCTAACTTTTTATTTCCCATGAATGACCCAAGGCTCTTCCCAGGCCCCATTTAGTGAATACTGCTCTGGTTACCGCATGGTCCTGAAACTGCCTATTACATTTGGCCTCTTCATATATAATACACTATTTTTCAGTAGATGACAGGAATAATAAAGTAACCCGAAGTTTAATTTTAGAGAATAGTAAAGAGAGGGGGACAATAGGTGATAGAGCCATAAAGTGGAAAAGCAATGGTAATTTGAGCTACTCAGTTTAGAGATCATTGTAAATGACGAAAAGGGGTTGTTTGAAATGCCTCAGGTTTGGCCAGCTTCTGCTGAAGGTCTGGCAGTATTCCAGCAGATCTCTGCCCCCTTTGCCAGGCCCAACACCTCTTCTCTGGGGACCACACATGTCCAAGCAGGCCTAGTCTGGACCTCGGGGTCTGGGAGCAAAATTTCTCAGCCTTTTGGCAATATCTTGTGATGAGTATCTGCAACCAGGGACCCTTTCTTCTCTCTCAGCTTCTTTGATTGGCTCCAAGGTCCACCCAGATTCTGGCTTGCAGGAAATTCTGGACTTTTTTTCCAATTCAAATGGAATTTGAGTGATAAGTACATGAAAATGAAGTGCCTGATGATCAAGAAATGTTCAGCTCCAGAAGGAGGAACAGATCTGTGGTTAGGAAGTTGACGAGATTGTGGGCTGAGATGTGTGTGTCTCACTTTATCTGTTGGTGGCTATTGGGGGACAGGAATGAATAAAAGCTTTCCTAGCTTGAATGCGTAGCAGTATTAAAAAACAAAGTAGTGAACGAGAAGATATGGTCTGTTTCTGGTGGGGCTAAGTCACCAGGGCCTGGAACGTTCTGCTGTGTCAGTACTACTCTCTGCAAGCACTGCCTGCAAAAACACCTTCCTCCCATCCAAGAGGCTTCTGCAGCTCTCAGAGAGAAGATAGGGCTGCCACTAAAGCAGGTGATCTAATACTCAAGCTCTTTCATTCCTAGGTGCTTGCAGACTTCTGAAAGATGGAGAAAGCAAAACAGGCCAAGTTACCAAAAAGGAATAGAGCTTACTAATACAGGGCTCAGTGATTAAAATGCTCTGAGGATTGTTGCACTGTGATAAGCTGCCCTTGAGTAGCTATTTCCAGCTAAAATTTTTAGAAAAAGAGAAGACATTTCCCCAAGTGAGGGAGAAAAATGTTGAAGAAAAGGTCATTGGGTATTTTCTGCAGATGACAAATTCAGATTCTCCGCAGAATTTAGGTAGTCGCTGCACCTTGTCAGTGACAGGTCCAGTGGAATAGGGTAGGAAAACAAAATTCATTCTCTGCTGCAAATAAAGTCGTCATTCAACTCCTCACCCCAGAAACTCTCAGCCAAGAAGTTAACAGGCTGGCTTGTTACAGAATATATTTACGTTTTAACTACAGTACCAAATTTCCCATAGCAGGACTTCAGTGGAAGTGCAGGTCTGCTTCAGATCCTGTATGATATAAGACTCCACGGGCAGATTTGAGGCACTGTTCGCATAGCACATACCCAAGCAGGTGCCAGGGCACACAAATTGGTGTACAGAAATAGGCCACACCCAGAGAGCGGTGGTAATTAGCTCCTTCTCAAACTGCCATCCTGTCACACGGAGGGTCCCGCAGGGATCGATATTGGGCCCAATGTGGTTTAATATTTTCATAAGTGATCTGGATGATGGGATCAAGTGTACCTTGATGAAGTTCGCTGATGGCACCCAACTGAGTGGGGAAGTGGACACTTTGGAAGGGAAAGCCACCCTGCAGGGAGACCTGGATAGGCTGGAAGAGTGGGCTAACAAGAACCTTATGAAGTTCAACAAGGACAGGTCTTGCCCCTAAGGGGAGACTAATCGCTCTACAACTACCTGAAAGGAGGTTGTAGCGAGGTGGGGGTCAGTCTCTTCTCCCAAGTAACAGGTGATAGGACAAGAGGAAATGGCCTCAAGTTGCACCAGGGAAGGTTTAGACTGGATATTAGGAAAAACTTCTTCACCAAAAGGGTTATCAAACATTGGAACAGGCTGCCCAGGGAAGTGGTGAAATCGCCATTCCTGGTGATATTTAAAAGACAGGTAGACGTGGTGCTGAGGGACATGGTTTAGTGGTGGTTTTGGCAGTGTTAGGTTGATGGTTGGACTCGATGATCTTAAAGGTCTCTTCCAACCTAGGTGATTCTATGATTCTATGAAAACATAATCCAGGAGTGCAGCACAGACTGGGATCTACCCGACCTGGGAGCAGCTCTGTGGAAAGGGACCTGGCGGTTCTGGTGTACAACAAGCTCAATATGAGTGAACAGTGTGCTGCTGCAGCAAAGAAAGCCAACAAGCTGCTGGGCTGCATCAACAAGGGCATCACCAGCAGAGATAAAGAAGTCATTATCCCACTCTACTCAGTGCTGGTCACGCCACACCTGGAATACTGTGTTTGGTTTTGGTCCCCGCTATACAAAAAAGATGTGGAAGGCTGGAGAGAGTCCAGAGAAGGGCCACAAAGGACTGGGAAGCCTGCCATATGAGGAAGGCTGAGAGAACTGAGTTTGTTCAGCATTGAGAAAAGAAGGCTTAGGGGAGACGTTCCAGTATTTAAGGAGTAACTACAAAGAAGATGGAGACTGCCTTAATACAAGGATTCACATGGAAAAGATGAGGGGTAACGGGTACAAGTTACTCCTGGGGAGATTCTGATTGGACACAAGAGGAAAATTTTTCACAATGAGAACAATCAGCCATTGGAACAATCTGCCCAGGGAAGTGATGGATTCCGCAACATTGGACACTTTTAAGATTCAGCTGGACAGTGTGCTGAGCCGCCATGTCTAGACCGTGCATTTGCCAAGAAAGGTCAGACCAGATGATCCTTGATATCCCTTCCAACCTGGTATTCTATGATTCTATGAAATCTAAACGGTCTACACTCTATTGCTATTTTCTGCTTTGAGAAACAAAATGCTTCATGAAAAATAACTTGCTTTTATGGTAACACATATATTAAAGAATAAAAAGCAATTTGTATTCTGTTAAAATTTTTTCTTGCCTGCCTCTACTTTATCTACTATGTATTCGACTGCTGCCTCCTACTAAAACCAGATTTAATTATGCTAGTGTTAGTGGCTATGATGCTAAATTCTAATTGACTTTCATCGCGGTCCATGGCTTATCATCTGAGGAAGGAAAGAAGTGACTCATCTTTTTTCACTAGGATGAGTAAACTCATCTCCAGAAGATAAAAGTTGGCCCAGACTATTTCCCATCCCTTGAACCAAACCTAATGCATTTTCAAGTAGAGAAAAATTGCTAAAAATTGAGCAGTCTAAAACTTTTTCTTCCTGAGTAACCTGGTTGATTTCAGCAGGACCGAGTCAGCCCGAGCCAGGGAGTTGTGACTCAATAAGAAAATATATTTTCGCTAAGGGAAAGGACACAGGGACAATTTTAGTTATGCGTGTTGGGTGACAGCATTAAGCAGGCACAAAAGCCGTGCATACTCCGGAGTACCAGCTGTCTGCATATAGATCTTATGATTCTTCTTCCCTTTTAATTCCTCACAGACTGAGAGGAATAACTGCACTTGTATCACAGTGTATCAAATCCTTGCCTTTCCTTGTCTTGCCTTGTCTTGCCTTGTCTTCCACCTTGCCTTTTGCCTTGCTCTACCTTGCCTTTGCCTTTAATCCTCACAATTCATTTTTATGTTTAGTGTAAAATTGTTGTACAAAAAGTTTTAATTTAAGAGCGACTATTTTGTAAAAATACCCAGAGGTTCTGTTTACTCTGTCTCAAGAGTTCCTCTAAGAAATTAACTCAAATTACAAGCAGAACTCTTGTGTTTTGCTAGCAGTCATCCCTCTAAGTACTTTTCTTGTTTCCAAAAATTGTTATGCATTTTCTCTGGTTTGTCCATTTTCATTAGTGTTTAATAAAGTCTCCATAGACTGTGTGCAGCTGCTGTTTTGCATCTACCTAAAGCAATCCAGAAACTGAAAATAATGGAAGCTTTGTGGGTGGTGCTGACCCTGGAAATCAATTAATGTTCCTTCCCACACATTTTCTTCCAGAGCTGTATGAATATTGCATATCCAATGTGAACAAAGTAAAAGCAGGAATGTGACCATTGCTGGTAAAAGAATGCACATTTAGAAAGGACTTGCTGGGTCATGAAATGTAGCTGTAGTTTTTGAAGCAGATGCTTTTCTACTATTTGTTGGGATGAGTCCTGGCTGGCAATGGAGGGCTGGGCTGGGACTTTCCCTCCTCCTGAGTATGGTCGGAAAGAGGTGGGATAAATGCCAGGGCACTGCTGGCAGTGGCCGTGTGTCTGGCCCTGGGAGGTGTCCCCACAGGGCCATGCACAGCCCCAAGCAAGATCCTCCTCGGGCTCACCAGGGCATGGCCAGGTGGGATGACGGAAGACCTGACCCTGCTCCCAGCGGCTGCCAAAGCCATGCAGGGCACCTCAGCCCCTCATCGGTGGATTTCTTCCTTCTGCCCATGAAAGACCAGCCTGGCCGTGTGCAGGCTGCAGGTGGTGTAACGCCTGCTAGGCAATGGATCCCGGGGTATAGGCACATGGAAGGACGCTAAATATCGCTTCCCTGTGAACTGTACGCAGGTAATATGCATGAAGGAGGCTCATACAGCAGTACACAGAGATAATCAGTCCCCAAAGCAATAAACAGCTGCCAAGGAAGAAAAGTCAGCAGGCAACATTTGCTCTTTTTTAAAGGGCTGACGTACAAAAGGGAATACAGGATAATCTGCAGTTACATCAGATTTTTGTAACGCAGCACGGGAGTCACAGCTTTTGGAAGTTAAAAAGTAGCAGGCTTAAAGGCAGTCAAGTAAATAAGGAGACTTAAGCTGTCTTAAGAGTACGGGCAATGTGAAAGAGCAAGCTGGCACCACACCAGAAAGGTGAGTAAGAAGATTTCTTGGCCCCAAAGAGACTGATCCCTGGGCACCCCCTGCTAAAATGCTGATGTTGCGTCTCTGCCTTGAGGAGGTGTTGGAGGTGCACAGTGATGCTGGCACACACCTGGTAAATGGCACTCAGCATCCACACCTTGTCCAGAAGAAGGTGAAGGTGGCCTGACGCACAGCTCCCGAACACCAGTGTTTTGGTCCCTGCTACAGTAAAGGTTAAAAAAAAGCTGCCTTACAAAAAGCTTTTACTTTCTCTCACCTTCTGTGGGACACTGCTCTGAACCCAAACTTCCTCAGAGGGGAAAAAATGAGCTTTTGTCAAAGTGAATGCCAAGAGAAGCTATAATCCCAAGCACTTTGCTGGCAATACACAATGCAGTCAAGTGAAGTATAGACTTGTCGTTATAGGCTGTAGTCTATAGTGAGTAAATAACCTGCTAGAACCTGCCACAAAAACTGGCATGAAGTGACCTGCCGAGACTTGCCTGTCAGCCAGCGTGCAGATCCCTCTGCCTCTGTTTTCTCCTGACACCTTTTATTCTGTGGCTAGAGAGGATTTTAGCCTGTGCTCTGTGCTGCTGATCTTTCTCCTGCTGGGTTTGCTCCGATGCCTGCACTTGGTAGCTGTGGCCCTGCAGGTTTCAGCTCCTTGAGAAATGCTTCAGTTTCCCCAAACCTGCAACTTTCCATGTGAAAGTCAGAGAGAAAAGGTAGCTAGATGAGGAGGTCAAAACACAACAGGCTTTTTCCTGTGGGACAGTGAAAAGTGTTGTTGCCTGAGTCCCTTATAACATGGGTAAACCACTGGCAGATATGCTGAGGAGAGCCTGCCCAGCTGGTGGGGAACCTGGAGGAGTCTCCCTAAAGCTTTCTTCTTCCTCTGGGCTGCTGTACAGCTTGTTCAGATGAAGTTAATCAGTGATTTATACACTGAATTATGTTTATTTGAAAAGCTAGTGGGTTCATTTCTCAACGGAAACTCTCATTATCTATTTACAGTAATGCAATTCTGAGTTTTGTTTAGAATAGTAACATTGAGTTTAGTTATGTCACTCCAGTATATTTTCTCTCTTTATTCTATTTATAATTTAGAAATCCTGAGCATGTCACATTTCTCCACAAGTCAACATACCCTGTTATTTGCAGTTACTGAAAATAATATTTTGGCTACAATTAAGATGGCGGCGATCAGCTGCTTCTTGCTAATGGAATGGAGTGATTCATATCTAGAAAGGGAGGATTCATGGCTCTGAAGAAAGAAAAGATTTGTCATCCCGTAGTAGTAAATAAAATGAAATTTAGTTTCAGCTGTTTACAAGGGGAAGCTTACAGGTTTAATTGAAATATTTTACTGTGTTTTTTTGTGGGTTTGTTTCTACTTCTACTTTCAGCACTTTCTGTCTTTTGTTTGTCCTGTTTTACACTGTGGTTCTGATGAATATCTTTTTATGGACTGAATTCTGTCTTCCTTCACGTAGGAAGGGACCCATGAAATAATATTTCCACTAATCACATCTGGATTTATTATTTTTCTCTTTTCACAGTGCCTCAGATGCTTAGAGATAAGGATGAAAATAAATGGTTTGACATAATTTCTAACAAGACAGAGGAGACAGGCCATGGCTGTCAAGGGAAGTGACAGCCACAGACAAGATATATATCACTTTGTTCTTCCCTTCAAAGCCTTTGGTTCATCTCTAGCATTTCACTCTTGATTACGTACCAGATAACTGTCTCATATGGGGGATTTTTTTGAACGAGAAGGTCTCTCAATAGACTGAGATTTTCTTTTTGTATGCAAATCATGTTGTCTGTGTACAATAGCACTGGACCAGCACCCAATTTTCAGGTTTGCTTTTACTCTGTCCTGGGTTTTCTGTATGCTCTTGGATGTTATCACTCGGAAGAGGAATCATCTCTTTTAAACCTAAACATTTGAAATTTAGCTGTCACACCTGGGCTTCCCTCCAGAGCACATGGAGAGAGGAGGGAACCCCCAGAGGTGTCTGCACTGGGGGAATTACCCCCCAAGCACCTGCGGGTCTCCCACATGGTTGCAGAGCCGCACTGTGACTGCACAGCTAATGCAATTTTCAAAAATTTGGTTATGTGCCCTGGATCCTGTCCCCAGTCCCCCCATTTCCCACCTGTAAAATGACACAAGAGTAGTTCCTTTTCTCAGTGAAGAGGCACAAGTCTGTAGGTTGGTGACTATCCAGACAATATGCTGATGGACCAAGGTTTTCCTAACTTTGGCCGTGAGCAACAGGGGAGGAGAGTTACTCTGAACTCAACAGTTCCAGCTGTGGAGACCACTGTGATACTTTTGCAGTGTAATCTAGATTTTGTGGGCACACAGTCTGACAAATCTGGTAATTGCTCATGGAACCTGCCCATGTCTGGGCATACATTTTGGAAGTTGACATCAACCCAGATGCCTTTTTTCTTGTGTTCTGTCAGTCTGTTAGGATTTCTTTGTCTGTGACTGCTGAGAGCATCTGAACTGCTATTTCTTGAGGCCAGAGGCAGAGCATGACCAGGAGAAGACAACATCTCACATCAGACACCCTTGCCTTGGGAAAACTCTCTTGAGCAGTCTTGCTCACATGGTGACACTCTTTTTATTTATTTGTGCTGGTATTCCTAGAGGAAAACTGTTTCCCACTTGTATAAATGATGCTTGGATATCTTCAAGTAGAATATAATGTTAACAAAGAAAAAAGTAAATTATTTCTGAACTTGAATGTGCTTGGGCCTGCAAGAACACAGGCATTCTGCCGATATTCTATTCCTTTCAGTGATGCTGAGTTTCTTCTTTCCTGGCGGATAAGACTGTCAAGCAGATTTGTATGTTAAAGTAGCTCCAAGGTAAATTCCAGTCTTCCCCTAAAGCATCATTTTTCATCTCAAGGCAAAGTCTAAGAGTCTGGAATAACCTACCAAGAGCACTGGGCCTCTGCCTCAGTGCAATGAATCCTTTTTTGTAATGATATAAAGGCATGTGATCTACTAATCATGTTTTAAATAGGTAAAGAATGGCACATAAAAGTTACATATATCACCCAAGCTGGTGTTTGACTGTTAGTCAGCATCTGATTGAAATGCCTTAATTTTCTAGTTCTGAATTAATTACTTTCTTCTTCACAGATGTAGATTTGTGTATTTTGTTCCTCAGTGCCATTTTCAGAAATCAAAGTGTTTGACTGGGGTACTAAACTGGTTTAATTTAGAAGGCAAGAGGATACAGTACTGAAAGCTATTTCCTTAAGAGAACTGGTAGCTGAATGAAGAGAAGTCTTGAAAGGAGAGAAAGTGCTTAATATTCACGGACATATTTGAGTTGTCCTTTATGTTCTGCCAAGAAGACCATTCTTCTTGCCTTAATGGCATTTAGATTTCCAAGTAGATTGCCCACTTAATTATCCAGGTACCATTTATTAGGCCAGGAAAACAAACCAAACTAACCAAAGACAGTTGTAAAATCTTGTGGACAATGATTACCCTGAAATTAATTCTGAGTGAGATTTTCTCATCTAGTTTTGCTTAACTGTTTTAAGAATTGTTTTATTTTGAACAAAAAGCTTACGTATTACAAGCAAACTAAGCAAAAGTAACACATTTTGTAACATTTAAAGGTACCGCTGTTTTGCCCCTTCAAGCCGTGTAGCAACACGAATACAGAGGATGTAACTATGGCAGCTCTGCAGTGAAAAGTGCTAGTGAAGTGCTAGTGTCTGGCTGCCAAATAATAGCTTGAATTTTGAAATTAATTGGCTTAAATGTCCTTTTCGTTGGCTGCATTTTAACTGGTGATTTAGTGGGTTAGATTGTCACTGTTATATAATTAACACCAAACAAAGTTTTTGAGACACTTTCATGCAAAAAGGAAAGGAACAAGCCCTTTGCTTAGTAGTTTAAACTCTAAATATGTGTGACCTCCCTCCCCAAGTCAGGGATGATGGAAGAGGGAAGGAAAACTGTCTCTACACTAGGACTGACCAGTTTCTCATGAAGGCGTAACTCCAAATACAGCCAGGGATCTGTGCAGGGGAGTTGGGGAGCTCATCCCCATAAGGTGAAGCAGCAGCTCCTGGAGGAAATGGGACACAACTCAGGTATTACTAGGACATGCCTATTTCACCTGGGACAGGGAGAGGAAAGAATTAATCTCTCATTGCCTTTTCCGATCTTTGAAAATCTCCTGAGTCCTCTCTGCCATGACTATCGCTCGCTTCATTCATCGCTTAACTTGGAGACCGCAGCAGGTATTTCAGCCTTGCGCTCTCCCCTTGTTTGCTAGGGGATCAGAGCTGTGGTTCAGACACACTTGCTGCGTGGGTTTGGGGTAGAAAAGTCTTCATGTGGCTTCTGCGCTGAAATCCAGGTTGTTCTACTGTGACTACACCTAGGAGTCCTAACTCTTTATTGCTGCTTAGCCAGTTAGTTCTCATTAAGCATCCTACCTCATATGAAGTGTTGCTGTGCAAATTTCAACAGTCACTTCTCATAGATAATGAAGGTTATACTAGTTTATGATTTTAAAGACTAGCTATTATTTGAGGGCAGATGAGGCAAGATGTGCCTGACAGTAGATTTTCTCCTTAATCTAGCGGAAAACAAAAAATAATGAAAGCCCAAAGCTGAAATAAGTCAGAAATTTTCAAGATAATGTAGGTGCTCAAGCACTATAACATTCTTCCTGGAATTCAGATGGATTTTCTGCCACTTGACAATGAATATGGGATCTGTCTGATCAAATCTTGATGCTGCTGATAGGTAAACTGAGCCAGTCACCTTCTTTTCCCTGGACAAGCAATGTGTCAGTCCAAATTGGACAGTGAAAATAGTAATATGAGTTGTAAGATGGAAGCGCCCACTTTCCCCTACTGACTGTAAAGGCAGTTTTGGCCAACTGATTCATCTGTGAACTTTTCTTTCTTACGATACTGCCATAGCTCAAATGAGCTTGATGCATGCTCTTAGTACGCAAAGGACAGTGCAAAGCTCTGATCCTGGTGTCATGCAGGAGGTCAGACTGGATGATAGTCCTCCAGTGGGACAACCATCTGCAAGAAAAAAATCTGCACCAGGAAGACATTGAGATTTGTAGGAGCAGCGAAAGCCTAACAGTGCAACTAGAAAAGTAGACAAGTTACCACCTGTCGTGATCAGAAACAGAAACCTCGATCTTCAAACAGCAGTCACGCTGGAAACTCCAAGTTTAACTTAATTCTCCTCACCAATTAGGTTGTTCTAGGGAGCAGGGCTGTCAGCATCCATGGAGCAGAGGAAGATGTTAGCAAGGGGAAAGATGACAAAAAGGGTGTTGATTTAGCGCAGTGTCTAGAAGGTGAAATTATGACAGAAACCTGAATTGATACAAGAGTAAAGAAATTCTTTAGGAAGCACTCCAACTGAAAAAAAAATCTCAGATCAAAATGTTTTGTTTGGTAAATAGAAAAAAATAAATAAAGAGCTAGATTCAGACAAAGCATTTCCCGTAAAACCCTAGGATGGATTCATGCACAAACTCTGTGGACTGCATGAATTCGTCATGTTGTTATCTATGTCAAGTGGAGTTGTGGCTGGGCTTGCCTTTGTGTGTGTTCCTTGCTTTCAGAATAATGTTTACTGAACTGAGGAAAAAAACCAGACAAGGCAGTTCTGCAAGACATTTCCAGCAATTGACCCGCAGATTCTCATTTAAGTAACCCCTGCTGAACACTATTATAGGCGCATACTTTATTCAAAATATTTACATAACATCACAAGATAGCAGGTTTGATTAGGAAGCTTTTGAAGAGGACAACCATTCATGTAACTATTTGGTTTGCTGGTCAAAAAATTCTAGTGTGCAGCCAATAATACAAATAGGAACTTGCTATATTTTTACTTAGATATTTCCAAGGGCTTATTTTAAATTATATTGTAGGAGTCCTGACTGTTACATGTTATTTCTCCATACTGCGTAGAATCTCCCAGGGACTTTTATGGCAATTTGGCAGCTGAGCTCTGCAACATAATGAGATCTCTCAAAAGACTGAATCATTTTTCCCTGCTAATGATTCTTAATTTTCTTTTCAGAGGAAATAAAATTCATAGTGAAAATCATTCTTTATTAAATGACATTTGTAATAAACTGGGACACAGAAAATGAGATTGAACAAAACGTTTCAAAATGGGTTTGGTTTTTTTTTCTTTTTTTTTTTTTTTTTTTTCCAAACTACTTGTTAACATTCAGGCCTCTGCAAATAGTGAGGATATGTATATGGTCTTTGCTATTTCTCATTTCTTACCAATATCTGTCCAGGGTTGAGGCACAGGAATAACTCTTACTCATCTCTCCCTTCTATTTCCTTTTGCTAGGAGGATTATAGTGTGTTCTCCAAGAGGAAATGGAGTTTCTGGACTGCTAAAGCTAAAGGAAAAAAAAATGAAAAAGACACAGTGAGAGGAAAAACTATGTTCTCAAGAAAAGCCTCAAGAAACATCATAAGCACTGAAATCTTATGTTGTTATGTGAGAAACAATACCTAGGACTTTATGCAGACTTCTAGGGTTTTCCTGAGTTGTAGCTGCCACAGTTAGGGCATAAGAAGAATGGTGCTTGGCAGGGTTAGACCAGGGTCCCCTCCAGCTCTGCCATCTGCCTCACTGCGTGTGAGCCTGGGAAAGCACCTGAGCCCATCTTCTGCGGAGTATTCCTTTCTACTCCCAGCTCCCACAAGGGTTGGGTTAGGGATGCTGGAAGCTACATCCTTGCCTCTTCCCTTTACTACCTGCTTATGCATCTCTTGTCCAAATTTGTCCAAGCCCTTTTGGAGCCTGCTGATGTTGCCTGCTTCCTTCCCAGGGCAGCGCATTCTGGAAGTTCACTATTCATTGCTTAAAAAAATACTTTCTGTTGTCCCCTTCAGGCTGGTAAGTGACCTCTTGTTCTAGGATTGCAGGGTTTGGTGAATAACAGTCCTGCATTCACCTTATTCACCACTTTGATGTTTTTGTGAACCCCCATCACATCCTCTCTCGGTCTTTCCTTGGCTGACACCATGTACACATCAGCTCTGCATGCATTGGTGCTGTTTGCACCCTGTTGAGCCCTGCCTGAATTGGACAGTATTGCTGGAGCTGTGCCTGATCACTGGCAGCTTAGTGAAGACAGTCCAGCAGAGGGCTACAAAGATGATTGAGGGACTGGAGCATCTCTCTTATGAGGAAAGGCTGAGAGACCTGGGTCGGTTTAGCCTGGAGAAGACTGAGGAGGGATCTCATCAATGCTTATAAATATCAAAAGAGCAGGTATCAAGAGGATGGGGCCAGATTCTTTTCAGTGGCGCCCAGAGACAGGACAAGAGGCAACGGGCACCAACTGGAACACGGGAAATCCTGTCTAAACATAAGGAAAAACTTCTTTACTTTGAGAGTGACAGAGCACTGGGACAGGCTGCCCAGAGAGGTGCTGCCAGGTCGGCCAGGTGCTGCCAGGCAGCACGGATTCAGGCTGTGTGCTGTCAACGTGGACACAAATCTGATTTTCCCTCTACCTGGATGCGGGTTTTCCAGAAGCACTTTGTGTCCTTGAGACTCCCACTCTTCTAAACTTTGCTCCTGTTGAGCAAGTTCAATAGATACTGGAGACGGACTGGGGGAGAGGGTGATGGCTAGGACAACAAACTATGCAGCTGCAAAATTGAATTTCCTTCAGAAATCAAGGTATTAACAGAAAAGAGTGAACAATCTGGCTGGCGAGGTATTACTCGCTGTCCACAAAAGACTGCAGTGAGAGCCGTCTCCCATCTGTCACTCTCCAGACGGTGTCAGAGTGCCTTCCTGCAGGTCAGAGCCTCCTTACAGTGATTACTGCGGTCTTTGTCAGACCTCAGACAAGAACAGCGTAGCATGTACTTTTCAGGGATCACTCCCTCTAATGAAATATCCTGGAAAGCTCCATAAACACTGCACGGGAAATTGTAGTGTGCTGTGTCGAAAATGATGTTAAGGCCCCGTGTACGCCTTTCCCTTGGGGGCTGTCATTTCGTACCAGGCACAGGGCACTGCCTCACAGATTCACACTGGCTTTCGGCTTTGGCTACGGATAAGCAGTGTGACTTTGGACGTGAATATACGGTCCTAAATTTCTTGGGCAGAGCAGCATCATTGGGATGTCTTGCAGTGAAACACCTAGAGCTGGATGCATTTGCCAGAAGTGATTTGCGGGGTCTGACAGATTTTGCAGGACAGGAGGAATGCAAACCACTGTCATGTTGGGAAGCCCCAGGGACCATCAGCTTATCTGCTGTGCCACCGAGTGACCTCCTTAGTAAACAAACAATATTAATGTTTCATCTCTAAAGTACCTCTGAATCTACAGATGGAGAAGAACAAAACCTGCAATGAAAAACATCTGTTCCGCATACATAGTGTTTTGTAAAGGGCTCTTTTAAGACTTGGGAGGGGACAGTTGGCCACAGGACAAGGATAGGGCTTTATGTTGATACCTAATTTAACTTCATGTATTAAGACGTGAAATATGCATTATAAGTTTACTAGCATGTGAAAGGGGCAACTTAGGAACTGAAGTTCTGGATCTAATAGAGATTCAAGGAATTGTGGCTGCTAAAGAGTTTGCTCTTGTTGAAGATACCAAGAGAACAGTATGGTGCAGTGCTCTAGCGCCCACCTAAACAAAAATCTAGGCTAGAAATATACTGATTTGCCAACATAGATTGTTGCAGCCTCCATTGCATGATTCATCTCAAAATGTGTTTGAGTCTCTAAGCTATGCAGTAGGAGTAACAAGAAAGCTTCTTTCTCATTGCAGCTTCAAATTCCCTCCCTTTGCCCTCCAGCTTCCTCACTCCTACCTGAAGTAGCTCACACTCAGCAACACTTACGACCCATAGAGACCCTCAATATACTTTGAGTTGCTGGGTCATCTCGCAAGGTGTGGTGTTCTACTCCATCATCACATTTTCTAGCTGTATCAGCCTGGATCAAAGACCAGGAGCTCCTCGGTGGCAAAAGCTAAGACCTACAGTGTCAGACATTACTTATATGCAGGTAGTGCTAGTAGGAGATCCTGACTCTAACAGACTATAAAATCGGAGAATAGCTGTGCTGACCAAAGGTTGAGCTACCTCCAAATCCTGTCTCTGACAGCGGTTATGTGTGCGTGCTTACAACAAACTATCAGTATAGGACAAACACGTAGCAATACCTCCCTAATGTGTTCTTTAGTCTTCAGCAGTTTGTGATTCAGACATTCCTAAACCTTAGTCAATATCTTTGTATTTAACATGCCTTAATGGATTTTTCTTCCATTAATTTGTCTCACTGTATTTTCAATCCATTTAAACTTTTAGCATCCACAGCATCGTAAGGCAATGAGCATGGTAGTATAATTATGCAAGGTGCGAAGAAGAATTTTATTTTGGTTATTCTGAATCAGCATCCCACTAAGTTCATTTGATACCTTTCTTTTTACACTAGGGAACAGTATACAGTCACTGCCTCGTCACAATCTTAGTGTTATTCATCATTTTACAAAACACTGCTGCATGCACTTCAGTCACCTTTTTGGGACATAGAAGACTCCTACCTTACTTAGTTGCTCCTCATACAAAAACTGGTCTGTAACTTCGATCATCTTTGTTGTCCTTCTCTAACCTTTGGCAGATGTTCTATCTGAGGTGAGCAGCTGACCGTGATATGGGTTGTATGGACTGATTTTTGAAGATATGTTAATTCATATTACCCAGCTGCTGAACTGAAAATACTATCTTTCTGACACAGCACCACTATAAAAATTCAGATAATATACTTTTTCAAGATAGAGAACAAAACTTCTAGCAGTCTAATTACATGCAACATCAGTTCATTTAAAAGCTCTTCATTTCATAACATAAGAAAAGTATCTGTGAGCTACTCTTTCTCATAATTTTCTGACACAAATGTAGTGTTTAATGCACAGAACAGGAATATTTTATTAGGAAATTAATTTAGCAGTAAACATTCAGCTTAATTATTGCAAATAATTAATGATTATACTGCCACACTGGCACCTGAGATAGTAGAGACAGTATTTGGCTCATGAGAAAATTTTGTCTTAGTGAGAGTTTGAAATTATCAGAACTCAAAAAGTTCTTCAATAGGCTTCAATATTGAAGAGCTATACTCTTCTCTGTTTTACCAGAAAACAGGTAACCAAAGCAAATCTTTTAAGAGTACCTCATGATGGGTCCTTCAGGGCTCTAATATCTATGGGTTCTCAGCACTCAAGTTCACTTGAAGTGACATCGTTTCTTTCAGGTAAGCTAAAGGTAACATTACTTTCACAGAAAGAGGGCAAAGAATACTTTACTGAAGCTTGTGCGGTTAAGGAAATTATAACAGTTCTTAAAAACAGCCCTGAGGTTCATACTATTATTATAGCACATTGAGCAGCTGTGTCTTGAGTCAATTTAATCAGTGAATTGTATGTCCTTTGGCTTGATCATTACCCAAACTCTTTTAATTAATTAGCCCAATTCTGTTCTTCAAAGCAGTGGAAATGAGGCACATCTTGAGTGAAATAATTGTTATTACCTGATGAGTCCCATTAGAAAAACTCCTGATTTCAGGTAGGAAAGGCAAACCAAGGACCTCGTCTTTTTTGCACACACTTTGAAGCTGAGTGCCCTGCTGCAAGTGTGCCCCGTCAGGGGACAGCTGCTCTTACCCCAGTTGGTTGGATTATCTATATGGCACCTACTGCTTGTGGTCACTGCCTTTTTTCTTTCCTTACGTTTCTCAGCATCTCAAAACAACAACAGGAGGGAAATAGAAACTTTACATCTAATGAGCTTTCTGGCCCTCATTTGTGATACTAATATCTATTTTATACAACCAAACAGTATTTCTCTTTTTTAAGGTAAAATTTAATGTTTTTGCCTATGTTCGTCTTAAAAAGTAGCTCAGGGCAATAGGAGTGAATCCATGAATTCAGACATTGGTACTGAGGCCCTGACATCTACTCTATCATTAGTCTGATGGACCTACTTTGGCCTGTTCCCAAAGGCTCTGATCCCAGTCCTGCACCCCGCATGGGGCTTGGAGCTGGGACCAGTCTTGGATTCAGATTCTCATGTTCCCATTAGGGACTGGAGCTCAGCTGATGCCTGCCTGGAGCAGAGGCACCAATCTAGTTAGTGTGGACCAAAACTGCTTTGAAGACTGAACCAACACACCGTAAGTGGTCATGGTGATTTGCCCCAGAATGGATCCACTGCTCTAGACCACAAAGTGAACAAAGACTTGACCTTCTTCCCCTGCAGGTGCCTTCTCCATACCTATACAGTGTTTCTAACCAGATGCTCTTTGCTTCTACCCTCACCAGTCCACACTCCAACGTTTTCCCAGACACATCTCTGACATGGTTCCCACAGGAGTGTTGGGGTTGGGGGTATCATTTCTGCAAACAGACCAGCTCAGCGTTCCCCTACACTGGTTAAAAAAGGGTTGAAAACACAACCCCAAATTATAACGAAGTGGAAAATGAGGCAAATGATTCATTTAACACTCAGCGATGAAAGCAGTGACTCAGCTGAGAGGGAACAATGGAAGTTTGTCCGCACTTCTCCATTATTGGAACGAACTGGTATTTGTTCTCTTAACTATGGCAGTACTACCATTTTCCTACCCCATATTCCATCAATGTTTTTGGTTTAATTCTCTGCTGGGGCACTCTTTCCCCCCGCCCTCTCCCCCCCCCTTCCTTTCAATAGCCCCCAGTTAGCTAATAAAAGCGGGCCACCTACGCTGAGCTGTTTATTGTTGCCCACTCCCTGTACCGGTGGGATGGTGGCGAGCAGGGGACGGGTGATTCAGTGTTAATTAGACCTTTCCTACACAGCAGGTCTCCCGAGTGCTGCAGTTAGGACTGACACTCTCAAATAAAAGCCCGGACTGGGGCTGCAGCTACAAAAAACTCACAAAATAGCAATCCTTTAACCCTGCCTTTTTGGTTTTCTCTTCCAAGAGCATCCCCATGCTGGGACAGTGTCTCAGGGCAGCAATGCTGCTCTAATAGAGCTCTCCCACACTGGGGAGCCCTGCACTGGGCTGTCAATGTACTCTCCTCCTTCCCTGGCCTCTCCACAATGGTTCCTGCTTTCTACCGTTTTTTCCTTTCTTCCTTTCTTCCTAGCAGTGGTTTCTTGAATAATGACAAGTAATGTGCACTGTTCCTGCATCTATCTTCACATGCTGGACTAAATGGACTATTGCTAGCACATTTGGGTGGGACACTGTGACCATATTGCAAAACCAACCACCTCTTCCCGTTCATTGAGCATGAGGAAAAATAAGGTTAAACCTTTTTCTGAGGAGCCTGAGATAGACCCAGAAGAGCTTTGACAACCCAAATTCTGGCTTACACAAGGAAACAAGTTTCTCTAGCTGGTCAGTTTCACCAGATGAGTGAGGTTTGTTTTCTGACTCAATTAACATCGCTCATAGATCATTGGGTCAAACATTCAGAGAATCCAAAACAGACTTTGCTGCTGATGGTAGCTTGTGACCCAACTGGACGGTAGCAAGAAGACTGGGACTGGTTCAGATTATTTCTTTCTGCTCTGTGCAATTGTCCTTGCTTTACCTACACCACATCAAGAAAAAGCACCCTCCACAATTCTTTGGTGACATTTCCCATGCTGCCATTGCTGGTTTTATTCCCTTCTCTTTTGTATTAGAAGATACCTGAGGGACTTCTCTTACCTTGAGAAGAGTGGTGGGTGATGGTTTTGCCAGTTTAATGGTTAGTACAGGTGAAATCCTTAATCCTACCTTTCAGGATTTAGTAAAACCTTTTATTCATGCTTAATGCTTTGTTGAGGTCCACAGGCTCTATTCTCACCATCACACATACTGATCATAAAATTAAAGGTAAAATGTACACCTTGATCCATTATCATAGATTAGGGCCTAATTATTTGAGCTCCAATTGTCAAAAAACCCCAGTGGCTCGAAAGGTCATTACTGATATCTTCCAGAACTTTTTTTTTGCAGATCTTTTGTGCTAATCTCTGTCTTCTCGAGGGACACTTGTGATGAAAGAAGGACCTTTAGGATAAGGTATATGGACCTGGCAGTCACTAGCAGTAGCCTAGACAACATATCCTAGACCTTTAGATCTCATAAAACAACAGATAAAGACTAGTTTTCCTTTCCAGATACACTGATTTATTTTGTGTAGTAGTTTTAACAGCTCTGCCTGGAATATGTCAGACATAAAATTCTGAGTAGTGTATATTCTCCATGTTTGCCTTACTCCTTGATGAAGGAAGCCTGAACGTAATGGTTGAGATATGTTGAGAATAGCCTGACTTTTAAATTGGGCTTGGGAACAGGGCCTGTTCTCCTAAAATGAATGAAGCCAGATGGCAATGATGAAGAGCAGGGTTCTCCCAGCCTCTTCACAGCCCACTGCTTGGTCCAGACTCATGGCTTCTGTGAGTTAAACATGCCCACATCTCCCATCCCTACTGCCAGTGTGAGCATCTTGGAAGCACAGCAGGGAGCTGCCTAAAGGTTTTTAGTTTGCTTTGATTTTCTCTGTCAGTGATCAGTCCTCCATGAGAGGAATAGGAGAGGGGAGGAGAGACAGTGTGGTGGGTTCTCCTTGGCTAGCCACCCGATGCCCAAGAAACATCTCTATCGCTCCCTCTCCTCAGCAAGACAGGGGGAGAAAATACGATCAAAAACTCACGGGTCAAGATAAAGACAGTTTAAGGAAAAAAAGCAAAGGCTGTACACAGAAGCAAAACAAGAAAAAAGGTTTATTTTCTACTTCCCATCAGCAGGCAATGTCCAGCTGCTTCCTGGGAAGGAGGGCCTCAGCAGCCTCAGCACACTGGTTGCTTCAGAAGACCAACACTTCAATAATGAATGCCCTCCCCTTCCTTTTAGCTGTTATTGCTGAGCATGACATCATATGGTCTGGAATATCCCTTCAGTTGGTTTGGGTCCCAGCCTCTTGCCCACCCCCAGCCTACTGGCCTTTGAGGACAAGAGGGGTTGGAGAGGCAGCCTTGATGCTGTTTGAGCACTGCTCAGCAGTAGCCAAAACACTCGTGTGTCATCAACACCCTTCTAGCTACCAGTACAAAGCGCAGCACTGTAGGGGCTGCTCTGGGGGGAGTTAATTCCATCATAGCCAGACCCCATACAGACGGCAAAGCAGCAAGGTTGCCTCTGTGTCTCCACCAGTCACGGACAGGGTGGCCCAGTTAAACCCCAAGTCCCCGCCAGCTACCTCTGCCAGCCCACCATAGCAGAGATGCCTAGGAGCCAGCTTCGCCCAAGGGGTCTCCAAATCCATGGGACCCAGACCTTTTGAGCCAGTGGGCTCAAAATTGTTCAGGGTGCCCCACACTGCTTTGTGCCCTGTCTTCTGGAAAGGAAGGGGGGATCCGGTTTCTGAAGCCATCCCTAACACCTGGCACGAGGCTGGCTGGTCCCAGACCTGCCCTTGCTGATGAGGTCAGTGACCACGGTGCCACATGGCAGGAGAGTGAGCCAGAGATGCAAAGGACAAAAATGTCCCCTTACACTCTCCTGTTTTGCAGGCACCACACCAAATCTGTCCTCCATTTAGCAAATACTGCTCCTGAGCTTTGAAATGAACCCAGTCAAGACTTGATTGTCTAAAACTACTGAATTTCTTCTGCAAGTCATTCCCTTCTAGTCATCATAGAAAGATTACTTTTAATGCTATTGTTTCCACAAGTCTGAATATATATTTTTTAAAAGGCACAAGAAAGAACACTATTACAGTTCCCAGACTGCACCACAATTTCACTTTATTGCTATTTAACTTTCAAATAAGACTTCCTGGAAGTGAAAATAGTCTTGGTGTTGCAGAAACAGATCCCGGCTGAATGCATCATAATCACAAATGCTTTTTCATGTAAGCAGAATATATATCATCTCAATGGATCCCTGGTTTCAACTTGAAAAGAAAAACAGATAGCCTGATCCCAAGCTGTGTTCAAAGAAGAAGGATGTGCGAGCAGGCTGCAGCAAAGACATTAAAGAGAAACGCTATCATTCTGAGATTTGTCAGCTCATCTTTCACTTATGCATGGTGTCATTTATCACCCAGTTTTCATAAGAAGCTGCTACGTATTAATCTGTCCTAAAGCAATATTTCATGTTATCTGTCACTTAGTAAACACTGAAAATAAACATGCATTTAAAAAAAAAATTAAAGTTGTGTAAGATCTTTCAAGGGGAAAAAAGGCACTAATTGGATAAATGCAATTGGGAAATTAAGCACAGAAACTAATGGACACAAGTCCCCAGCTTTTATTTTAATAAATATAAAATATAAAAGAAGAATTTAATAAAAAAATCAAATTTATTTCTAAGACACACTAAGAACCAAGGTTACTCCATGGTAGATGCTGAGATTACTGTGGTCATGATGAACAGCTGCATGCTGGGGGAATGTGCTGGAAGTATTTAGGAGGTGGCGGTTGTCGATAAGGCTCCTCAGAAGAGGTCACTGAAACAAGCTGCCTCCTGGGCAGAAGCAGAGCAGCGCAGGCAGCAGAACCGCGTATTAAACCTTCACTCCTGAAAACTGCTGACATGTTTTATCCTCCTGTTTCACTCATATAATCCTGACTCCACTGTCCTGTTCCTGGTTCATCCTATCTCCTCTTGTTTGCTTTTTTCCCCTTTGTGAGCTTCATGCCTTCCCTGTGCCCTGTCTCCTTCTCTTTGAAAAAGAGCTATTCCTGTTCCCTTGTTCTTTGCCCATTCTCATTCCTGTTCTCCTAGATTTCTGGTTGGTCACTTTTTTCTCTCTTTGTATTTTGCCTTACACAAAAATAAGGGGGTTCAGAAAGAGCACTAATTAAGGGCATCAAGTCATGAGCTAGCTTGTTCTTTTAGTTAAGTATTTTTAATCCCAAGGGAGCAGAGAATAAAGCCAGAGGACAATCAAAAAAGCCATAAGGCAGGGATGGGCAACTAGCTGTCACAAGCAGTGAGGAGCAATGTCTGCATCTGGACGCACATATGGACTCATCAGTTATTAAGGGCATTTTGTGGTGACATAATCTGGAAGATTCATAAAATATCTAAAGAAGTCCCAGATGAACTGCAAAATAATAACATCAGTGATGGTCAGTTAAACCTCTGTTTTAGTTAAAGCTTATTCTCACAGAGGAGGCAAATAACAATTAGGGCATGATAGAAATAGAGATATTTTCACAGTGACAGGAAGGCATCTACATCACCTTCAGACTACTTCAGAAATGTCAAACCTCACCCCAGGAAGCTGCAGTAGAGTCTGGGCCAAGGAGTGCACCTGGGCTATGGTGTGACATATCAGCTGCATAATTTACTTCATACTGTATTTCTCCTCATTTCTTGCAGTGCCGAGGATGTGGCAAAGATTGGAGGAGGCCATGGGAACAGCCATGCTGACTGCATGTCCAGCCCCACTGGAATTAGTGCTGAGGAACATGCCAAAATATTATCACCAGGTTTAGGAAGACTCAGACCAGTTATTGTCTGCACCCAATTCTAAAATGCCTGCATTCCTTTTCATTGCAACATTTGGCTGAAATGGTATATATATATTAGCATAGGATGATAATGTGTTTCAGGAGATAAGGTGTGTGTGACTTGTGTGTCAAGACACTCATTCAACCTCAGAGTTGTAAAGAGCAGCAGGGACGGGGAGCCCTGGGGAGGGCTGGAAGGACATCTATGAGGGTTACTATCATTTCTTTTAATGTGTATCGACATTAGTGTTTTAATTTGAAACAGGTGTGCGCTTTTGAAACAAATCTCCTGATCACCCCTACTTTATCTTTGGTTTGCATTATGAGCGCACCTTGGAGCACATGAACAAAATTAGTTTCAAATGAAATTAAATCAAAGGTTGTCATTCAGGAAGTATATCTAATATGCTTCAAGCACTAGTGGCTATTTGGGGACTAGAGTAGAGCTACTCATAAGTAAAACCACTGCAAATTGCGTGGTGTGGATGTTGTGTCCTCACTAGCACCAGTTGTTTCACTCCACGGACCTGAAGATCTGACTGCTCCATGCTGCTTGCTAACGTGGACATAGCCTGAGTTACCCACTGAAATACTGCAGGGGAAGTAAAATCTGCCATTTTGCATGGGAGACCAGTCCCAGAAGTCTTTCTTTAAGAACATAAAAACATGAAGGTAAAACCCATTTGTAACCAATGAAACATGACAGCTATAGGACCTACTCTTCTGCCATTTGTATCTGAGGCTGCCTTGGTAGCGTCACTAAAATGTTCCTGGGACCTTGTGACATTTAGACCAAGTGGCATAAAACTACAAAACTCTTTTCCCCCTTTCAGGCAAGGTGGCCAGATCATAACTGCTTTTTGGGAATAGCTTGTCCTAACTCCCAAACCATGCCTGGGAATTGTCTGGGATCTGCTAGGTGGCTCAGGGCAAAAGCACAACAGAAACTGCTCTTACAATTTATAGATGACCTGGGTTTTGATAGTTACTTTACTAGATATTACTTTACTTTTTTTTTAACTATATATACGTATTTACTTTACTAGAATAAACATAGTCCAAGAGCTCCAGAGATCTAGGTGGACCTAAATCTGTAGACAACAAGAAGTGCAAGATCTGGGCATGCAATACTTTCAGTTTATGATTTTATCGTTAGTTGATTGTGTGAGATGAGATGTTGCTCTTAGATGCCCAGCTCTCAGCCACCAGTTCCTGAATGAGAATCTCAGCTTTCAGTACCAAAAAAAGATTCCAAGATTCATAGCTCTTGGAAAAGACCTGAAAGATTCAGTGTGCCTGAAGGATACTAGAGAGCAGGAAAGGAAGAAAACTAAATTTGTTTTTAAAAGTCTCCTGATCTGGAGGAAATTAACTCGCCACTTAAAAGTATTTTATGTTAGCAGTGGTCTTATTTGGAATCAAATGTAACTGAGTGAGTGGAAAAAAATTTACTCTTAATATTAATTGTTTGATATTTCAAAGTTGTTTATTCCAAACTAGAATTTCAAATATTCCTGAAAGTCCTGTGATATGAAAGGATGGTTGTTAAGTCAGATCTGGAGGACTTGGCAAGTCTCAGCTGGGTCCATCTTCAGGAATGAGAAAAGCAGACACATGTCATTGGTGTCAGTTCTCACCACTGCTTCATTCCCCCTATGAATCATCCTTCCAGCTGCAGTCAGAAAAGAGAATATGTTTATTTAACCTTCTGTCATAACCGTTTTTTATATTTTGTTCTATTAATCTGAGGCTGAGTAGTTCAGAGTTGAATTAAGGTTATCATTACGAGATAGCATAAAGCACCCTTGTGATTTATTCCTTAACAATAGACTTCCTTGCCTGTGAGAAAGCATCATTTCAGAGACCTCAACATAAATCTGACACAGCTTTCCATTAGATTTGAGGGACTGTTCTTTCCAATGCAGTGGAACAGACTCCAGAGCTGGATGACATGATTTGCTGCCTGTGGAAATCTTGCCATCATCAAGACACTGAGAGCTGGATTCATCTCTCCTATTGCAGCTGATCAAGCAGCAATTAAAGACTTCTTACAAGTCCCAAGCTGCTGCCTGACTGTGATTTAGCTCACTGGGAAGGAGGCCAGTCTCCCTCATGGAAAGCACCCATCGGCCTTGCTGGTGCCCTCGTATTGTCTCCTTTCCAGCCCCTTCCGCACTCGCCACTTTGCTTCTGTCACAAATCACAACACGACACTCACTTGAGGACCACAATCTGAAAACTGATCCCTTTGGCAACTGTCCATTTTGTGAGTGTAAAATAGATGGTCTCCACTGAGACAAATTTTTATACTTCTAAATGCAAAATATTGAGGCAACAATTGGAAATTTGCTAATGCCTAATGTTCATGTGTTGTGTATACAGTTGTGAATTTGTTGCCTGTTTTGTTCAATGAATTGCCCACTAATTAAGGTTACCAGATTAGAAAAGGCCTCCCTTCCCCTGACTAATAGCCCTACTTCAATTTGTTCAAAGGCTTTGCTCAAAAGGAGAGAGAATAAAGGATAAAAAGCAGAACTGCAAACAGACTCCGAGATTTATAAAACATGACATTTTATTATAAGTAATAAAGTCAACCTACAAAGCAAAGATAAATATTAAATGATATAGTTATGGATTTTGTTATCCGGGCAAATATTTTTAACTGCGTCAGTTTTGGTTGGGTCTATGCAAGTTCTGGCTGACCACCTCCTTGAGACAGAGAAGATATTTCTTCTGCTCAAAAGCACCACTTTTCATGTGAGTTATCACGCAATCATACCTTCAGCCATTTCCATTAATGTATTTAGTTACATCTCTCACAATACATCGGGGATATTTTGCTTATTGGTGCATTATATTGCTGTTAAACTATACACATTCGTTGCTGTGATTTTTTTCCTTTCAATTCAGCATTTTAATCAACATTCCACACATGTAATGTCAGTCCTTCAGCTCATACTGAAAAAATTCCCAAGACACCTTTGCTTTTCATGGTCTGTCAATCTTGGACCCAAAATTTCCGTTTCAGCCTTATGAATATTCAAGTGATATACGACTCTGTGAGTGTGTGAGTATATATATATATATATATATAAAAAAACATTTCTAAATTCGTAATCTCTAACAGTTTGGATTTATTCCCTAGCCTAATTCCCTATATTAAAGTAAACGTAATTCTAGGCTTTACCTGTAGTAAGGCTAAAGTCTAAATGTTTTTCTTTGCACCTGCCTTGCTTCACTGCTACGTTTTAGAAACGATGAACATAGCAAGTGAGAGAATATTAAACAGTCAGGGCAGGTTAACTTTTTATGCTAATGTTATTGCATTTTACAAAGTCAGGAGCATGTATTTAAATGTAGTATTGCTGCAGTGTTGGATAGACCAGACAGTTCTTTTAACATCTCACCTCAATTTCACAAAGACATCAAAGCTGCCACAGGCAGAAGGAAGGGTTAGATTCATTCAGTACCAGCATTCATCTGTCCTGAAGAGCACGAGAGTTCAGCTAGTATTCATGGGTGCCCAAAGGACTTTAAAGAGCTGGTTTGCTTGCTGATCACCCCATGGAGGATGCCGATGGCAGATGTGTACTGGATGCACAGGAGAATTTTGGAAGTGAGTTTGTTATTTTTCCTTCAGATTGTATTCAGAAACATGGTAGTTTATTCTTCCACTTTGGTGTTTTTTGGCCCTTCAGTCTCCTTTCTTATCTCTCTCCAATTATGATGACTTAGTTTGCTTATTGCATTCCTTTTTCCTTTCCTGTGACATAATTGTCTCTTAACCTATGTGGCAAACTTTATTATCAGCCTCTAATATCCCATATGCATACATTATCTTCCAGTATCATCCTTTTGTAGTCTTTGGGGCAAGGTCCAGTTTTTGTGTCTGCATTAGTATAGGACCCTGCACTGAGGAGTACTGCATGTGACTGTGTGTCGTATGTGTTCCGGGAGGCTGCCGAAGCTGCCTGGTGGGAGCTATGCAACGGACTTACCTGCCTATACCATGGTCACAATTTGTATTAATATCTCTTGGAAAGCCCAAAATTTGTATTCTGGTCATTTGATCACTTGATTGATGCATTCAGTCCCACTGCACCAGGCTCCTTTTAGGTCTTTTCATCCTGTAGAAACTTTTTTCATCATTTGCACTAGAAATTACAGTTCTGCCCTGTTTTTTCTCAGGGCCCTTGCATTAATTTACAAAATATGTTTTGGTTTGTCTCTAAGCTTACTCATTTTATCAGCTGAAGAGTTGCTGTTAGCGCCATCACTTCCTTGACTCAAGTGCTTTTAAAATTTTAGTACTTCCTATTTTTTTGCTGTCCATATTTCTATCTGTTGATGTTGTTTTATCCAAAGGACCATCTTACTTGCTAAAAGCACATGTAGAGATTTCCCAGCGACCTCTTATGCTTGCCCTGCTTTCACCTTTTACAGTCTATAGCCCAGATAAGATACTCAGGACTCTGTTACTATACTTAGTTACTATAATACTCAGTTCTGTTACTATAAATGTCTCACAGGTTAAAAAGCTTGCCCACTTCTTCTTAACATGTTAACCCTAACAATGTCCTGTTAAGCCTCTGTTTTCTGTGCTCACTGGAAGCATTTCACAGAAGAGTAGTGCATCGCTAGTGATAGCAGTCATAACTCTTAAATACATTCTTAGTTTTAAGGACACAAATTGCCCCATCCGTTTCAAGAGAACGTTGATTCAGCTATCATAGCACTTCACTGCTTTTGTATATGGATAGGAGATTCTTCACAGCAACTCTGTTTAATGTCATTTAGCACCTCTGAATTGACACTGTGAAAGTTTTTCATTCAAATTAATGTTTCTATTGTGCTCCTACTGTGTCTTAAATGGTGCAGAAAATATGTTTTTCAAATTAGAAATAGGTTTATCTACTAGAAATAGGTTTTATTTACTAGGTTTTATTTACTAGGAATATGTTTAGAATAGGTTTATCTGGACTTACATCATTCACACCACCAAAATGAATACCCTCTTAAATTATCTTTCAAGCATGATATCATTTTTAGTATATCATTTTTAAACATGAACAGACGAGTGCGATTATTATTCACTTCCTGATTTTCTCCCTGTTGTAACAACTATGTCCAACTATTAACTGCCCTGAGCCACTCCAAATAAGACTTCATCAAACTAAGAAACAATGTCTTTTGTGACTGAAAATCATAATGAAGAAATGCTGAATAACACAGACTGTGTTGTACAATCAGTTATAAAATATGACATGTTACCTTTAGATACAGCAATGCAAATGGAAGTACAGGTGGGGCCAAAGGTCCCTTCCAACCCAAATTAGTCTATAGGTCAGTGAAGGCAGAGTACTTTCTTTTCTTATGCTCCTTGCATAGGGACCATTCCCAACTATTTTCTTGTGTCTGGCTCAGCTTAAAAACAATATATCTTCTGCTTCTAGCTTTGCCATCTGGGCTAGCTGGGTATGGTAAGAAATATGCTCACTCCTTGTACCATGTAGGGTAGTACGTGTGTTTCTTGTTCACTGTGCGTGTTAAAGGGAGGAAATCCAAAGTCTTCGATGATGAGTTTCATCTTGCTTAACTTTAGATGTGTGCAGCTTCTTTGGCTTCCTTGACCTGAGCTTGGTGCCTAGCTTTCCCTTGCAACCAATGGAGAGAAGCAACTCCAGGGCATCTCATCCTAATACAGACATCTAAGGTAGGTCAGATAAATTTCACCCTGTTGGCTTTCTCTCTGCTGCCTGGAGGCAGTCAAATCCATCCATCCGTCCGTCCATGCAGCTGGAGAGCCCCATCCATCCCATGCTTGCTGAAGAAATTTTGAATTAAGAAATTCTGGATCAACAGCTGCCCAGTCTTAGATGGAGAAAGGTGGTCACTGCCTGCATTTTAGGTGAGAAACAAATTTTGATGGTTTGGCATTGGGTACATTTTGAATTCCCAGCACCTGCACACCTTGTCTGTATCATGCACAACGTTTGCAAGTCATCCTGTCACAGGATGGGCAACGTTGTTCCAACTTTACACCCCTGCAGCCTTAGGCATGTCTCAGAAGCACTGTGCCACTGTGGCTGGAGAAGTCAGGAGCCACCAGACATCATTGCCAAAATGTACCATATTTTCCATGTTATGCTGAAAAAAACCAGTCAGTATTATGTCCCTCTCCTTAAGAAATTATTCTTTTTGGCATATGTTAACTAGATTGAGTTCACTAAGATTCACGGAGGTGGGAGCTCTTTGGTACGAGTGCAGAGCTGGCACTTTTTTTTTTCCCTCACATCTACTCATGTGTTCTGAGATATGATCAGATACAGTTTATTGTACGATTAAGATTTCATTACCTCTCTCAGCTAAATGAACTTGCAATGCACTTTGATGCTATGCTAGCAAATGAACTGTTTCTAAAGATGAGAAACTCTTCTGAAACTTGTTTGTAGATGACAGCTTTCTGGTTTTCTTTTTCTTAGAACCATCCTTCTTTCCTCACAAGAACAGTACGGTCAAAGGCCACAAAAAGTAAGTAATTTTTTTACTCTAGGGTTTTAGTGCAGATGTCTAATCTGGAGATGAACTGGAAGAGCATGCTTAAATTAACTTCTCCCCCCTGGCCTCCTGCCCCTTCGATTTTTCCAAGCCAAAGAACTATTTAGCTATTTGTCTTGGTATTTTGACAGAAGAAAGAACAGATGTGAAAATTTATGTCTATTTGGTCACAGTTTTTTAATTCTTCGGTATAGATGGGTTTCTCAGAAAAGGAGAAGAGGAACCAGAGCACAAAGCAGCTCAGTGAGCATCAATGCCACGGTAAGATAATTGGGGCAATAAATGAGCGGTGCTGCTTTTTCTGGTATATTCACTTCGGTGATTGTGTTTCAAAGGGTAGGCCAGAAACCGGGGTCATTCAAGAATGGGTCATGAAAATCACCGTGGTGAGATTTCTAGGAAACGATAAACTGCGGAGACTGAGCCTTTTATTTTTGGAGAGGCAACAGAGGCGCACGGCCCTGGGGCTGTACAAAGTTACCCACAGCGGGGTAAATTAAAAAGAATGACCTTGGGGGTGCAGTGCCAAGCGCTCAGAATTTAGGAGGCACAAGCTGAATCCAGCTCCTTGAGCGTTTCCATCCTGCCCGCGGGCCTGCCTGCCCTGCCGGCGGCGCAGAGGCGGCCATGCGTCGGTGGGAGCCTGTCCTTGCGCAGCCCAGCCCTGGCAGCCGGGAGCTGCCAGCGCCCATCACGTACTTCCACAGCTGCCCACTGCCGCCCTGCAGCCCTCCCTGAGGTGTCCGGGGCTGTGACGGGGCTGCTTTGGGTAACTGAGTTAACTGCTATAAAATGAGCTCGGGGATGCCTTTGTTTGCTTTTACAGTAATAATCCCAGCATTGGCATATGCGCCATTGGTAATTACACGATACTGTTTTTTTGCTGGGCACCTTAGCTTTTTTAGTACAGATTTAGCAGCTCTTTGTTGCCATGTTTTGCTTTGCTTTCTCGCTGTTTTGTCTCCATGTTTTACTTCTCAGAAGCTGCTGAAACCAGAGGCAGAATTATTAATTTCTTCCCATGATACCTATTGATGCTAGATTTGTTAATAACTTGTATTTTTGTTACATACCCAGCAAATGAGTAGGGAACCATTTTGCAAGGAGGGAGCTGAGACACAGCTATTAGAGTAAAAAAATATGGATTAATTTTGAGTACCAAATTAGAGATACTTTGGGCCTTATTTTTTCAGAGCATTATATAACACATTCTAACTCAAGCAGCAGATCTGGGTGTTCAGTGCTTTGATAGACCTGATCCCAGGGTCTCAAATCACATATTGCAGAAAATGAGGAACACACCATTTCTGACCACATATGAAAAGCTCACCTTGACCAGTCTAGCACAGGAGCAAGGTGGCAGAGGCAATAATTGTAGCTGAGCCTCCACAGCAACACGTAACCACCTTTTTTCCTCCAACAGGCTCCTGCAACTCCTCCCACTGTCTTTAGTAAATGGTGCAGAGATCTTACAAGGAGTGGTCTCCTCCACCACATGTCCACTATTTATCCCTTAAGAAGCTTAATTTTGTGTTTCGACTGATGAGGTGACATTTGGCCAAAATAATAAGTGATCATATAATCGAAGACTTCAAAATAGAGTGCCCAAGAAAGATGTAATGACTTTGCCCTGACAAACTCAAATCTAGTATTTCTTAGCTCTGAAGTGCTTCATTTTTGTTTTTTCATTTCATCTGTTCACACGGTATTGTTTCCATCATCACAGGGTGCTGGCGCTGAATTACCTGCAGGCAAGTGAACTGCAGCTCCTGGACCGACTCCTGCCCTACGTGGGTCACCATGGCCGGGCTGGGACACCCTGGCCATCATCCCTCGTCTGCTGGTCGGAAGCACAAGGTGGGTGCAACTGAGGTCTTCAGCTCTCTCCTGTGCTGTGGGGGAGTCTGATTCCTCCCAATGCCCAGTGTCCTTACCCAGTTAGTTCCAGTTTCTCCCGGACCTAACTTTCTCCTCCCTTCTCCCACTTCCAGCCTCAGTGTCCCCACACAGACATTTCCCATCCCTGCCTCTGCCCAGGCCAAACTGGGAGCCATGAAGGGGATGAATGCCTCCATCTCTCTGCAGGGAAGGAGACCCTGATACCTGGCTGCACAAAGCAGCCACCACCAGGTGGATTTCAAAGGAGAGGAACCGGTTCAGCTCCCAGACCTTTACTTGAAGGTGGAGAGAGTGGAAATTCCTCAGACTGAAGTCGTAGTAGATCTGCACAGATTTCCCCACTGTGGCAATAGGTACATGTCTGATGGAATGCCCACAGGTCCCAAGACCCTGAGCCAGAGGGCCTGGGTTTTAGCTCTCTCTCAAAATGAGATCATGGGGTTTTTCTTAACACTGAAAATCAGCTGCTCATTTCCGCACCCTCCTCCCCGCCCCCAAGTTGTTTTTTTCATTCTCAGAAATGGCTAATCTGCTTTGCCAGAAACCTTTGAAAAAAAATTCAGCTCAAGGCAGGCATGTAACAATGACATTTCCAGCCTGAAGCGTTCATGTCTGACAAAGTTAGAAGCAACTGAAAACAGGGTATCGTAATAGGAAATACCAAACTTAATAATAGGAAGCTGTACCACCTCTGCCTATTGTAATGAATGATCCAGAGAAGGTAATTCAAAGGACTCTCATTTGCCCTTTCTCAGAAGACATGTACAAGGCGACATTAAATGAAATGGAAAGGCTAAAGGGAAACACTTCTCACATAGCATGCAGCACATGAAATTCACTGCCACAGGATAATGCTGAAAACAAGAATTTAGCAATTCACAGAAGAGTCAGTTCCACATAATGAGAACATCTGCGATTGCATTTGATAGGACACCTTTATAGAGGAAATTTTTCTTCATACTTGAGGACGTATGGCAAGTGCTAACTGCCTGAAGAAGAACCTTCCCTTACAGACTATCTGGCCACTGTCAGTATCAGATCTGCTGCTCCAAAGCATTCAAGCATTATTGTTGAATATATTTTGACTGTGAAGTATTCAGACCTACCAGTCCATTTATGCAGACCTAAACAGTCCATTTGTCAGATCCAGAAAGGCAATTCCAAGGACCGTGTTGAGAAGTCTTGCTCTTTTAATTTTATCATTTTTCCTATTTTGATAATCTTTTTGTCTTTGTCAGACACTGATGGGTGGCTGGTGGGTTTTTTTCAACTTACAAGCAGTTTAAAGGGAGATGAGTTGCTCTGTTTAAATGATGAAACATTTTTATGTTTGTGACTTTGGATCCTCTCATGAAAGAAATAATTACAGCTTTAAAATCAACGTTCAGTGTTCCCAGAATAAATTGAAGCTATAGCTATTTATTTAAAATATAACCTCTTTTCTTGATCAGTATCTCACCAATGGTTTTAAATTGTAACATATGTCCTATTCAGCAGACATTTTATGATATAATGCATTTCAAAGGAAGAAAAGTCAAAATCACCTTTCACAGCAAACCTCTAAAGGCAGCACACTTTTTAATTGCCAGGTTGCCACCAGATATTTGCTGTCACTTGTCTAAAATCCTACGGAATGTTGTCATCAGTGCTACAGATGAGTAGTAATAAAACAAACGCTATTATCTCCCTTAAAAGCTGTTCAACCTGACTAGTCTGATATGATGAAAATGTACGAGCTTTTTATTTAGAATTTATCCTTTAGCTACATGGCCCATTGTATCTGTGCAATAACAGGCCTTGTATAAGCAGGAGATATTTCCTTCGACCCACATCAGCTTATCATACACTAGCTGTGAGTTCGAGACAAAAATCACTTACCGTTTGTGCATATATTTTTCTTTATCTGGTAAACCTGTAACTGCAGCTAACAGTGGCTACTGGTAGTCTTATTCTTAAAAAAGAATTGTTGGCATTGATTCAGCAATTCCAGTTGGGCTGGAAGTAATCTGAATAATGAGTTTTTTCATTAGAATATCTCAGCGCTCTGGTGGGCTTCAGAATGAATACTTATGTACAACTCAGGTTAGATATAAATCATATAAATATTACCAAATATCACTTTATTGTTTTCATCAGACTTTAAAAAAACCAACAACAAAAAAAGCCACAAACAAATGAGAGAGCAGAAATGGCTTTACATATCTGGGATTTTTATCTAGTTTCAGATTTATGGGGCTTTTATGCATGATATTGATCAAAAATTGATAGAATCGGAACAGTTTGTGTCTCTGTCATAGCCTCTGTTTCTCCAGCTGTTGGGACAGAGGGCTACATAATCTAGTGGAAAAGCTCTCCTTTTCTGGACCAGAAGTTGCATGCTACTCCTGAGTTTGACAGGACACGCAAACAGGCGTATGCTGAACCAGTGAGTGCTGTGTCTCGGTGCTTGCTGCAATCCCCACTGAAGTCACCTGGGCACCTGGAAATGAAAAGTCAGCTGGTGACAGCATCGAAACTGTAAAAGAATGTCCAAAACCCCACAAATTAATAATATAAAGGCACTCAGGGGAAAAAAAAGTTGTTCATGTCATAGGGTCATTAGAGGTCATCAGATTTTTTTTACTGGCAAAATCTACGAATCGGTGCCAAAAAAGCAAATAACTTGCCTTATCCATTGTTCCTGTGGGGCTTGGGGTTTTTTTTCTGTACTGAATGATCGGCGTAGTAATTCAATTCACTGAAGCAAAGCTGAGTAAGTGCAGCAAGGATGCTGAGACTACAAAAAGCTTCTGCAGGGCTATGTAAGCACCAGCAATGTGGGTACTGCTTCACTGCTGAGAGAAAAAAGTAAGAGGGAAGCAGCTGGAAAGGATGATAAACTGGGAGAGGACTGGGGCAATCTGATATTTTGCTACTTCATGTCACCTGGTCTCTCCCTCATGTCTAAATTGTTTGGTATTTTCTTTAATTGGCAGTAAAGTTGATTGAATTTTAAAAATGTTAATTATACTGACATTTAATTTCTTATTCTAAGTAGATGATCCAAAATATCTGGAGGCAAAAGGATACAGAATTAACTTACAGTGCTAATTCTGTCCAAAAGAAGAATAAGTTCTTTTCAAGATATTTGAAAGGGGAAAAAAACCAAGAATATTTCACAGACAATTCCATATATACGATAGGTATCTCTGGCTACTGCTAGACATCTATGTGTGTATGTGTGCATATATATGTGTGTATATACATATATTTATATCTATATATGCATGAGTATATATATCTTTATACACATAAGATGTATGAAATGACTGGAAAGCCAGATGTTAAATTTTATAAGTGGGAGACTTTCTGCCTCTGAAAACCTTAATTTTCTTCCCAAGCTATCATGAACAGCAGTCAAGGATCATTATCTGATGCTAAAGTGACACCAATGGGAAAACAGAAGCGAAAATTTCCCTCTCCAGTTGCAAAAATATACAGTGATGGATATATTTCCATTTTTCCTGAGGTCCTGTCTCCTGGCTGAAGAAGTTATTACCACTGACCATTTAGCTCTGTTACCATGTAGTAATTCGCTGCCCATTCAATTAAGGCAGTCCACATGTTTGTGAGGCTGCAATGTGAATTACACAAGACAAATCATCTTGGCTAAAAATAACACACACCAAGTGTATTTTTGGCATGAATGTTATCGACCCAAATTATTCCAGCATCCTGGGCTGTACAGAAACAAGGAGTTGAAGGAAGCAATAAGGTTCATTTGGGCAGTAGGAACGAGCAGGTACAGAGGGGACCACTGAGGCCAGATCTACCCATGTGTAGATGTATAGAGTTAAGACATATAGGACTGAACCAAATAGATTGAAATGGCTTTGAAAGCTCCAAGAGCAGCTGGAAAGCCACCTTGTCTCGGGGGAGGCATCTGACTGTGCTGTGAAAGGTTTCTGGTCTGGGGTGGCTCCTGAACTGCAAGCAGCGAGACCCCAAGGCGAGGGGTCGCAGGACAGCAGCTGCCGATGCCACAGGGCTTTGCTCTGCTGCTGCGAGCCGTCCCAGCCGCTTGCCCATCAGCGTCATTTAACTTGGCTTCTTCGCTGTGCAGAAGTGAACTTCAAGTCACATCCCCTTAATTTTTCCCAGCGGATTTCTGCAGGGATAGATGCAGGTGTCAGTGCCCTGCCGTCACGGGCAGGGTGGGCAGGAGGCAGCACAGGCAGTACCTGCACACAGCTAAGCGAGGGAGGTGGCAAAGCCACCCAGGGAGCGGGTGACGGGCACCTGGTCCCTGCCAAGGATTGACACTCCTGTGCCCTTTCTCATCACCAGCCACCTGCCTTTCAGCTACTCAGGGTTGCTCCAGTACTTCCAGTACTATTGAAAGCTGTATTCAATGAAAGCAATTATTCTGCTTGCTTTTGCCCACCATGTCCTGGCTGTTAGGCAGACATCAGCTTATACCAGTTTACAACAGTGTAGCTCCATTAATGTCAGTTGTGTTGGCTGTGATTTAGAGCAATACAAACAAAACCACGTTTGAGACTCAAGATCCAGTTTGTAAAGGCTCAGGTATCTTCACAAAAAGGCACCTTGTGAAGCAGAAATTCTGCCCAGTGCCCCAGTGGGCAGCTCAGATGTCATTTCCCAATACAGCTGTCTTGTTTGCACTGAAAATCCTGATAACAAAAGTCTTTTATGGAAGCCTCAAGAAACTTCAAAGAGAAACCCAAGCCTTTATATCAGTCCTGATGAATCTGAATGCTACCACAAGATGTCTTGCCGCTTCTTCTAATTTTACATGACTTGCAGCCACCCCACCCCTGTTTGGTCCAGTAATGCTTCAGGATCAGCATATCAGCTGGGATAAACCAGCACAAAATCACTCACCTCAGTAAAACTATGCCAGTCTGCATTCACCATCTGGCCTAAGGCAGTTATTGTGTCTCTTATGTCAATAGTTACAATTTTAGTTCAGTTGTTTTTACTTATCTGTGACATACCAGCTGCTAGACACCACAGCTTGTTTTAATTTTGATTCTTACTGCATATGGTAAAGTGCCTGAGTATTTTCAGTACAGTCTGAAGAGCTTTGGAAGTGCCAAATGGTCCAATCTTACAGATGGTTAACACTATTCCACCAGCCTGTCTAGAAGAAGCATCTTAGATCAAGCAGAGGTTTGCCTTGGTTTTGTTTACCATATGCTACAGTAACCTGGATTAGAACTATTCTGCTTCAGTGTAAACTTTGTATCTGGCTGGATGGCCATATGGAGTCTATAGCCTTTTACAAGGTGAAAGTCAGCTTCTGGAAAGAGCTTCCCCACCACCACCAGGAACATACCAGTCAGTCCTAGTTCCCAGATTAGTCCATCACACAAGATTTTAATGCTGGCTCTTGTTTTCCCATTAATACTGGCATTTAAAATTACACTTTTTATGGTAGATGAGAAACCTGCCAAGTGTATTATTGCCGTAACTTTTATAATGATAATGAAAACATGCTTAAAACACAGTTGTGCAATTTAACTTTTGACAGCGTTCTTCTTACTTCCTAGCAAATGTCTGTGATCCAGGAACACCTGCCTCATGGGTCCCCTTGGACATGTCTACACCAAGGAAAGAGAAGACTGAGGAACAATCCTTGCATTTGAGGGCAAATGGCCCAGAGCTCTGAAATGGTCAAAGTACCCGAAGGGATGCTAGGGCCATGTGGTAGCCTGTCCGACGGTGTTTCATCCCATCAAACTGAAAGTGTGTGTTGCACTTTCTGGAGCAAGATGAAAACACAGGTTTGACAGTTTGTCCAAGGAAAAGCTGTTAAAGTGCAAGAGGTCCCTACACTCATACAATCCCATCCTCTCATCCAGATCAACTCAGCTTTGGGACTTAAGAAGGTCTTTGCTTTTTCAGCTCTTTGCCATAATTTTCATAATGAGCTGCCATCTTTGAATTTGTAGGTGTAATAGCTAGCTTCTGCTTATTTTTATTGTTTCTTTGCAATTTAAGAGATGGGATAAAACTGACAAATCAATCCGAGAAGAAACAGCCATATACCAACTGTGTACAGCTGTGCTGGTGTCAGCAAATCCACAGGAGGATGTCAATAATAAGAGAAATGTATGAACAATAAGAGAAATAAGGGAAATATTTTCATTAAGGTAATTTCCCTGGAAATAGTTATTGCTTGAATCAATATGACAAAAGATATTTTGTTTAGAGCTCAATTTAAAGAAATTATTTAATTATTCCTATGAGGGTTCTGTGACTTTAAATTAAGCACGATACGGTCTGATTCTGTGCCCAGGGAGTTAATGGCAAAACAAAGTCATTCAGCCTGGCTCTCACTGACATTAAAAGCATTTCACATTGCCCTGCCAGTTTCAAGAAACCAGACTTCTGTCAGGCTTAAAAATTAGAAATTGTACTTTTGCACATTTGGATGACGTCCAAAAAGTATCCCAATACCAAGTAGTTTTTAAGCAGCTTAAGGCAGCTTTACATGACAAGAACAGTGGAAAGGCTCATTAGAGCAAATGACTATGAGGTGCAACAGCTCCAGAGATGCACACTGTGGCCCTAAAGTCGTAACAGCATCATGCTGTTCTTACCGATTCCTGTTCTTGTTATTTAGCAACTTTCCACGATCAGAGATCGCCTTGGGTACCAATACCGCTGGGGCAGATTCAGATGTGGTGTTCGTGACTTGGGATTTGGAAGACAACTAATAAGAGAGTTTCTTTTTCCAGATTTCTGTGGTTTTGCCTGCAAATAAAAGCAGTACCAGGGAGCTTTCCAGACAGTGAGTCCTGTTCACTCCTACTAGCAAATTGTTAGAGGGGTCCTGGGTACGGTTCTGCTCCGGGCCAGCTGGTACCCAACGGCCCCAGGCACTGTTTGGGAGCCAGCAGGGATCAAGGCCGCCCACAACAGCCAGCAGTTTGGATAGCACTGTCCCATTTTGAAGCATCCTTCAAAAGCCTCTGATGCTGTGGACACAGGCCGTTTCACACTAGTTTGATTTAGATGCACAGACATAGACACAGACTGCGTGTACAAATCGAGTCCCATGCATCGGATCTGCAGGTCTCCTTCTCTCTGCCTCTGCTTGATGTTACAGCCTGATGTCAGTACCTCATAAAAGCCTATACAGTTACAGATTGAAAATAAGACTCCTCCCTGAGGGTATTTTGGAGGAAAACAGCACATCCTGAGAGGTGATAGAAATACAAAGACCCATGCTTTACCCCTGATTATATGTTAACGTCATGCAAAGGTCTTCAAACTGAAAGGACAAACTAGCAGTGTTACTTTGGAAATACCTCCCAGAACCAGCTCTGCACAAAGGAAAACATGAGGTAATAACATACTACAAACTAGTCTATCAATATTGTTATGAATATGTAATGAATATTTTCAAATCATAACACCAAAACAGATTTAGTAAATAAGAAGAAGCCTTTCAAACACCATGGAGGATTAAGAACAATCCTGCAAAATCTGTATCTTTTCACAAAAACTGAAAAATCAGCTATACTACATGATGAATGAGTAGAGTAAGAAACCTCATAATAAAAAAGAAAATAAAAAAAACCTCTTTTTTCTTTCAGCTTCTTTGAGACACAAACAGAGCCGATTGCTCAGAAACGTTTCTTGTGAGCTGTGTTGAAGTGGCAGTGATTTACATTTGAAGTGTCCACATCTTACAGTTCCAAAAATAGGCATGAATTTAAAACTGAATTTAAGTTGTCATGTCATCTTCTGAATTAGTCATTTTTTTTCAGTATTGCTCCCTTCTCTGCTCAGATGCAAAACCAGTCAGTTGCAGAGTAACTTTTGCATAGGTAGATTGAAATACAAAGGTGCATGCATGCTTATAAATGTCAAGATCCCATTTACTTACATTTTTGCCTCTCTCAGACTAAATTCCTGAATGTTTCACTGTGCGGTACGAAGAACTGCTCTTCTGGGACTGCAAACTGGAACTGGCTTTGATTCTATAATAACGTGCCTAGACTCTACATCCTTCTGGAGAACTGCATCCCAAACAAATAAATAAAATCTGACAATGTAACAAAGAGAACAGAGAATTCCTTGATTAGTATAAGAACACCTCAAAGTCTGGAAGATGTTTCCTTGTTGCTTCTGCAGACTGAGTAAGTCTTACAAAGCTTAATAGAGTTTCTGTTGTATTCTGGAGACTGATAGAAAAGCTTTGATGAAAAGGGTACTCTTTGGTAAGCAATTCTTTGCTAGGTTCTGTATGTTATTTTGTGCAATTTCTTCTGAATTTTAATCCTGCTTTAATGCTGAAGCTCATACTTATGAGAACTTACAGCAGTCATGGGACAGGTTGCACTGTGGAGTGCACACAGACCTCTGCTCTTAATTACGGCTCTTGCTCTATTAGCATGTTGCAGTACTCAGGCTAACAGACGCTGCTGACAGAGAGTGAGACTTACTTCCAGCACATCGTGGAGGTAACGCATTTAGTCTGCTCCTGGCCATGTGTTGGTACATCCATAGAGAGATTAATTGGTGGTATATATGTGTCTTAAATATATATAAGCATTGACACATTTACACAAGTCTGAAGAGACAGCCTGTCAGAAGACTGAGTACATATCTGTATATTCTTGGTACACTACCTTGGAAAATGTCTTTTAACACTTCTCTTGAAGATGTACAAACACCAAAATTCAGGCATGGTCGATTTGTAAACTGTATTTGTATGTGATTCAGAGCCTTTCATGGGCTCCACAGAGAGCCCTTCATGCATTTCACATCCAGTCATAAGTCATCCCCATTGGTACTCCTTTACTATTTCATGCTAAGGTAGTAACTCATAAAAGTTAGCTGTAAGGGGAACCCCGTCACTGAAATTCATTACCCACCTTAATGATGGCCTCTTCATAAACTGGCTTCAGAGGAGGATTATTCAAGAGACACCAAGAGATGAAGCCTGGCACATCCTAAGTAAGGAGGGGACCTGAGTGAAAAGTCAAAATGTTATTAACGGTCAGGGAGGAGGAGATCTCTTTCTCCTCATGTCGCACACAGCTACCTCATAGCAGCTGTCGTGGTTTGGGCCAGATTGGCCCAATCCGGTGGAACGACAGATGATCTCTCTCTCTTGCTCCGCTCGGGAGGCAAGAAAAAGAGAGAAAAAGAGAGACTTCAGAGTTTAGAAGGAACTAAACTACTTTAATGAAATATTAATAATAATATAATAAAAAGAAAAATAATGAAATCTATACAAAACCGTATCAAGCTCCCAGGATGACAATCACGTCACCAGCAGGCACTGGGGAAGTCCCAGACTGGACTCAGTGACGGACAGGAAGTGGATTCCAGATCTGAATTCAGGATTGGGATCAAAGGCAGATGCAGAGACAGAGTCCTCCCAGGATGCCGGCCATTGAAGAAAGAGGACTGACCCTTTGATCCCTCAGCTTTTATACTGAGCATGAGGCAGATGGGATGGAATACCCTGTTGGTCAGTTTTGGGTCACCTGTCCTGTCCGCTCCTCCCCGCAGGTGTGACCCCTCTACGCTTTTCCGCTTCTGACCCTCCAACGGGGCAAGTAACAAAGTTGGCTGCCCTTGGTTGTTATAGCAATAAGTATAAGCAAGAGCCTCTCTGCATCCCATTCCTTGGCATCAGCTATAAACATGGGTCTTATCACTCTGAGACCGCACAGTTTTCTGCACAACAGGCTGTTAATTTCAGCAGTTAGAAGAGGGCTAGCTAAAAAGTAAAGTTACTGAACAGAATTGGTTCTGTTTTACCTCAAATCAGGACAGCAGCCCTGGCTTGCCCCAGCACAGGTCAATAACAGCAAATAGACAGGAATCTCGTGAAAACGTTACCATGCCCGGGAGCAGCCGTGGGCTTGTCAGAGCAGCTGCAGCGCAGCGGGCAGGGATATCAGCCCAGCTGTAGGTGCCGGGGCCACAGCGCCCGTGCAAGAGCTCAGTGCTGCGGCCACGGAGTCTTGCTGAAGATGAGTGTGGTGAGCTGTCTGGTTATCCAATGGAGATACAGGATCACCTCTCTCCCAGCGCCCTGCGTGACGCAGGTCCCCAGCCCCTGGGCTTGCCTGGCCCTTCAAAGCCCTCTCCCAGTATTTTCCCCAGGACCTGAGCCATGGCCGCTCATCTACCCGGGGTTGGGCTGCAAACCCCTGCAGGTGGAAAGGTGGCCCGAGGTATCTACATACTCCTTCTGTAGACCTAAAAGCATTATCTTCTTCGTGGCAAATTCCATTCCAATATTAAAAGTGATGATAAAATAATAAGAAAGAACTTATTACTCCCTTGAAGGTGATTGCTCTGGGAAGAGCAAAGCTACAGCGGACACAGACTTTGCAACAAGAGATTACTCCCTTGTAACTAAAATATAAACAAGCTCGCTGAAGGAAGAAGATATGTCATTAAACAGCCCAAAGTAATGTTTTGCTAAAGCGGTGAAGTCTAGCACAAAAACACAAGCCAGCTGATCTCTGTTGTGAGGGGGTAGTGAAGATTTAGCGCTGCCTTACTCTACCTATTCAGAATGTCCTCACCTAACAGCATGGCTATAGTAAGTGGCTGGCACTTCATAACCTGTTTAATCATCGAGAGTCCAGACAAAGGGTGTTTCTGGGGCAGTCAGTACAATTTGCTGAGGATTTTACGTGGGAAAAAAAAGACAGAAAAAGAAGCATGGAACTGATAGTTTTGATGGGGAACTGTACAGATCAATTTTCTGTCTACTTAAGTGTTTTGAGGTTCATTCTTCTATATGCCCTTACATGTCATACATGTCAGAAGTCAACGTGACATAAGTTTCCACAAGGGCAAGTACAGCCAGTCCCACTCTGCACTGAAAGGATTTCCCAGAGGAGACTAATGACTTTTTGAACTACCCGACATTATTTCAGACTGTCACAATATATCCATCAGCAAACTTCACTCGCACCTTTTTCCACATGAACTTCATTGGGTTCATTTACGTTTAATAGAAAGAGTTGGGAAAGAAGCACTTCAGAAAAGAAATTAAAGTATTCAGAACATCAAACAAGAAACTGCACCTGCCTCTGATTTGTGCTGACATTTTATTTCCATATTTACTGTCCTACATCTAGGAATGAGAAAGAAAGAAAATAAATTGTATTTAGTTAATACACGCGTCCTTGTTATATATGGCATCAACTGGACTTAGTGGTGTTGAGCAGTTTGAGGGGGATATCATTTATTTTATATGGGATTTTGAGGTAATGTTATGCTATGAAGCATGCATGTTTGCTGGCTTTGATTTGTGATTTCAGCTTGCAAGGTTCTTTTCACAAATCTTTGTAGTAAGCTCCCCATTCTCAACGTATGATGCAATCACTACATCATATATCCATGAGATCTTGGTCTCCAATTATCTTCCCCCACTTTAAATGCAAAATAGTCAAGCCATTCTATCAAGACTGTCTTTGTATCAATGTCAAAATCATATTTCTAAATGACAATAATTTTTTATCATCGAGTGCTTACTTCTATTATTTGCTGACTGCATCATTAAAAATAAAACGTAGTAAATTTACTCCTGTTGCAAAGCATTTATAGAATCATTCAAATTTCTACAAACATATTTAATTTCTGTAATCAGTAGCAAATGTTTTCTCTGAGTATATTTCAGCAGTTGTATTTTTCATTTTTCTGTCTCTCAGAGCTGCTGATTGAAAGTTGGAGGCAGGTGAGCAATGACTAGCACGCTCCAAGTGTTTGAAATGCAATATGGGCTCCATGGTGCTTCATTAAATTAGGTAAGAATTCATTAAGGTTTTCCCAAATTTCAGGAAGCTGTCCTAGTTACTATAAGTGATAAATATTGTTATGAAAATAAATGAAAACTAAATCACTGCTTTTATTCCTCAAAATATGCCCAGATCACTCACAGTAATGAGTCAAGATTAAATACTTACAGTCTAGCGGATTCAGGCTGTCTAAACTTCAGGCACGAAACACCCATGCTTCCTGCTGCTGCCAGAGGCTTTGTCTAGGGTGGGATTTCAGACCTCACTAAGCGGCCCTTGCCCACCGCTCTGGCATACACCAAAAGGCTGGATTAAAGAGGTGTCATTTCCATTTGAGAAAACTTGGTGCAGTTTTCTTCTTCTGAAAAAATTGTGCTCCCTGGAGATCTGGCTTACATCGACACTAGGGATCATCGCTGGTGGCCAAAACTTTGGAAATAGGCATGTTTTATAAGGGAAGCATGGGAAATAAAGTTGACAGCTCTGCTGGCCTTTGCAGTCCTAGTCCCAGTGGGGATGCTGGCTCTGTGGCATGTCCCAAATTTTCTGTACGGTACACATGCAGATCAAGCCCCCTGGGAATTCTTTCTGTTACTCCATTTTCTAACTGCGTTTCCACCTGCCCTTGCCTCTCGAATCATCCAGTCAAAAGCATGGTCAAGCCCAACTCGGCGTGAAGGCTCTCCGCCTGTCCTCAGCATTTGGGTTGGAGGGTGTCTTACAGAGCAAACTTACGCAACCAGAAATTTGTCCCTTTTTTCCTGCACAACAGAGTGCTGTAAAATTAACATCGTTGCTTTTAGCAAGACAGATACTACTGATGCCCTGCGGCGTTGCTGAGTGCAGTCACCGCATGGTTAGACCTTGTGTAGCGAAGGCAGGTAATGGTTTACTGTAAACAAGTCAGGACTTCTCCTCTCTTCTGCACCCGAAGCCCAGGAGCAGCAGGAACGGTGTGTGACAGCTGCGATGCGGTGCCACAGTGAATCAGGAGGGCTCGGGAACAGTGTCAAAGCGGCGCCCAGGGCGGCAGTCAGCTTTTGGGAGGCCCAAAGGAAAGGCAGGTTTCCCCCTCTAAGGACTGAAAAGGAGAGTGAGAAGGTGTTGCCATGGAGGCAAACAAGGATGATTTGCCTACAGTGTGTTCAAATGAAATAAAGGATCCACTAAAAGTTCTCTAACGGGGAATGAAAGAACCGTCACCGCTTTGAACATTTAAATAAACACTTTTTACGATTTTAGTCATGAGGTATTTTCTGTGACTGGAGACAGTAAACAGTGACACCTCACAGAAGATGATTTCTTAGTTTGTGAGATGATTCTCCAGAGGCGTTTAAAGTCCATAGATTTTTCCTTTCTTACTCTTCTTCTGAGGCTGGGGAAAACATGTCATGTAAAACCCTTAAGTGCAAAGGCAAAGCACAGGCAAAGTCAGGCACATGGAGGTGGTCAGTGGCTATAAAGCTGTAGCTTTACTCTAAGCAGACAAGTAATTTTTCATTTTGAAGGAGAGCAGTTGAAGCTTTTATGAATATTTCCAGCCAGACTCCTTGACTGCAGCTGCCAGAGGCTTGAGGAAAATCCTGCCCTTCACCTTCACTTATTATGGGACTGGACTGTGTTTGGAAGCTGAGAGCTCAAGTGGGAAGACAGCTTTAAAGAAAATTGTCCCACGTCATCACAGAAGGGAAAGAACATACAAATGGGACAATTCATAAGAAAACAATATGATCTTGATCCTAATTGCTTTAAGCATGCCATCAATCTGCCTTATCCGCTACACAAAAAACATCCAATAACTTTCACGGGTTGTTTGTGGACAGTTGGTCATGACAGTGTGCTACTGAATGAACATCAGCTGTTTCCAAGGACAAGGTCATGGAATGTTTGATGGACTGATTAAAGATAAAGAATTAGCTGGTAGAAGATTAAGAAGATGAGGCTCTGCCGCTGTTTTTAGATAATACAGCTGGGTGAGGGCTGGTGAGGTAGAAGCATAAAATGGGGGTTGTTGGAAGTGTTCAGTTGGTTTGGAAGCCAGCTGGGATTTCAACTGTCAATTATAGTGAACTAAACAAAACCGCCTTCAACACAGCCCTGATTTTGCAGAGGTACCAATGTTTTTATCAAGAGCTATGATATTGATTGACAAGGTGAATATATCTTCCAGCCATTGGAATATTAATTAGGTGGAAAAGAAAAAAAATAGAGAAAAAAATTAGTCGTAGCAGCAAAAATTCACTCTGTGGTAAATTCTGCAGAGTCAGTGTGGTCAATTCATCTGAGACTGGAAACATTCAAATAATTGTATAGCGGCAAGCTTCCTACCAAGACTACAAAGAGCGTTTTTTAGAAAACAGCAGTGAAGTCTGTATCAATTAAAGAAGACTGTAGATGCTGGCCAAGAGAAAAACTGACACACTTCTTTGCTTTATCTTCAGAAGTGCTGAAGAGTTTATAGCAGTGTAGATAAATCTGACTAAAAAACTATGGCTGCAGAAGAATTACTTGATTTTTTTGTTGCAAACACTGACAGAAGGACAAGGAAAGATGATGCCTGGAGGGATGAAACCAACAGTGAGTTTCTAGCAGTACCTATAGGGACTTCAGTGTGAAAAATGCTGCTAACTGAAAGAGCGCTTTGTCAGGGTGACTGACTCCATGTGTCTCTGTTATTAAAGAAGCACTGCGGGAAAATAATTAGGAAAATAAATGATATAGAGAAGCAAACTGTCATCATGGATTTTTCTATCTGAAATAGTTACAGCAATAAAGAAGTTCTATCTGACTTTAACTGCACCAAAATTCATCTTTTAACAGAAGAGTATGTTGGAGTTTTTTAACTGTGCTGTAGCTTAGACTTCAAGCAACTCAGCAATCATCTTAGATGTTCAAAGCCAGACGTTCCTTAGCTTACATCTTAAGTTAATAAAAATGGCACACAAAACTGATCTTAACTCTCAGTCATTAATTAGGCCGTTAACCAGATAAAGGAAATGCGTTACTGAGAATATCTGCCCCTGTTTGTTTATTTCTGTTTTTCTGTAGATACCTTAGGAAAATTTGAGCCCTGCTGTATTTTTGAGGCTTCCATGCCTTTCTCTAAAAGCCATATTCTGGAATTGCTACTTTCATTGTCCTTATTTTGTTCAGGCTCTCTTGGATTTTTAGATTCAAAAACTCTGATGCAAAACAGAAAGCCAGCATATAATGCAACATCAGTGCTGCAGAGAAGCAGCAGTGCTCTAGTACCCAGCTCTTTGTGTCAAGGACATCTCTAAGATGAACAGTATAGAAACCTAGAGAAGCTTTGGCAAAACGATGAATGAACCAACATAAAAGAAGCTGCTTGAGAAGTTTGGCCATGACATGGTGAAAGAGGACACTTTTTAAATGCCTTGTATGAAAGCATCAAAAATGTTCAGAAAAAGGAGAAAGAAACTTGAAGGAAAAGTATCACCTAAAACATGAAGGGAATGCACAAACAGCAAAGGAGATTGAGTGGACCAGTGGAAAGAACACACATCAGAAGGAGGGCTAGAGAGAGGTAGCAGGTTTTTTTAAAAGGAGGTTTGGGACAAAGCATTTGCAACACATTTGCACTTTAATGCACGACACAGGAGAAAAGATGACACAGATGAAAAGTCCCCCTTTGGAAAGGGCAAAAGAAATAGCAGTTTTGGGCAAACGTCAAAGAGTGTAATTGCTCTGTTTATACTGAATGAAAAATGTTCTGCAAAGGAGCCAATTTACATAATGTAGAGGCATTTAGTATGATTTATAGCCCTGCTTTAAAGGCGATGGAGTGAAAAAAGCTGCCGTTAAAAAAACCTGCTCTTTATCAGAGGAATAATTACTGTTGGAAAAGAAACTTCAAGCAACATCCACAGCTTAGAGACTGGGGAGAAGCTGCCGGTGGCCGTCTGTCGCCGCACAGTTAGACAGGGCACTGCAACGACACCTTTCCCTTACTGCCATCATGGGGACCAGGAGGAAAGCGCCTTGCAGCCAGAGTCGGAGCACTCAAGGTTCTGAAGATAATGGTCTTTCCCCTGGTGCTCTAGTGGGTGGTGCAGGGGTAGAGATGGTCCCTCCGTCTCCAGTATAAAGTAGCAGCTGCCTGCCCTGCTGCCCCACACCCCGAGTGGCCTGCCTGCCTGTGCTCTAGCTCATCCATGGTGTCTCGCTTGGCAACTTCCACCCCCAAACCGAGGGTCATGCGATGGAGAAGACAAGGCAGTGCTGGGGTGAGAGGAGAGAATACACCGTCACATCAGATCAGGTATTGGAGGCTTTCCTACAGCTTAGAAAGCGGGAGCATCTTCTCCGTCTCTAGACTTTCTGGCGCTCCTCCTCTGTTAGAGGGGTTGGGAGGCAAAGCCCAACAGCACTGACCACCTCAGGGCTCATGGTGCTCTCCTCATGCAAAAACAACATACCCTCAGCACAGGAGGCAGCTGTTCCCTGGCTCAAGATTTGCCTCTTTTGGAGTACCTGGTAGCTCCAACACACACTGAGAACTGGCATGGGTTGCTGAAAGATCCTGTCCCCTATTTTGTAGCATAAGGCAAGCTCCAATCCTATGCATGCTACCTCTCTAAGCCAGATCCTTCACCCCACTGCAGCGCCCCATGGGCGAGGAGGGTCTGGCCCATCCTCCCACAGCATGCAGCTTACCCGCTGAAGTCTCTCCAGCTCTATTGACCTTCTCTGGCAACAGCTGGGAGCTAATCTGGATTAAAAAAGTGTTTCTTCATTTGTTCCTGCTTGAAAATGCATGTCCCAGCTATGGGCAGGCAGGACCTCCCTTTTGACAGCTGCCCCCACTTTTTGCAGCTTAAAGCAGTTGTGATACAACAGCCTGTCCTGGTTTGAGATAAAACAGAACCAATTTTCTGTTCAGTAACGTTACTTTTTAGCTAGCCCTCTTCTAACTGCTGAAATTAACAGCCTGTTGTGCAGGAAACTGTGCGGTCTCAGAGTGATAAGACCCATGTTTATAGCTGATGCCAAGGAATGGGATGCAGAGAGGCTCTTGCTTATACTTATTGCTGTAACAGCCAAGGGCAGCCAACTTTGTTACTTTCCCCGTTGGAGGGTCGAAGTGGAAAAGTGTAGAGGGGTCACAGCTGCGGGGAGGAGCAGACAGGACAGGTGACCCAAACCTGACCAACAGGGTATTGCATCCCATCTGCATCATGCTCAGTATAAAAGCTGAGGGATCAAAGGGTCAGTCCTCTTTCTTCAATGGCCGGCATCCTGGGAGGACTCTGTGTGTTTGTCTGCCTTTGATTCTGATCTGGAATCCAGATCCGGAATCCAGTTCCCATCCGTTACTGAGTCTAGTCTGGGACTTCCCCAGCGCCTGCCGGTGACATGATCATCATCCTGGCAGCTTGATATGGTTTTGTATAGATTTCATTCTTTTCTTTTCATTCTATTATTAATATTCCATTAAAGTAGTTTAGGTTTTTTCTAAACTCATAAGTCTCTTTCTCTCTCCCCCTCCTCTCCTTGAAAAAAGAGATAGGGGACAGCATCTGTCGTTTGTCTCAGCAGCCAATCTGTCCCAAACCTTGACACAGCCTCATTCACCACAGAGACCCTAGTGGGGAAGAGACCTAAATCAATGAGAAGCACAAGGCTTGAGATTGTATCAGGCTCCAACTATAATACAATTTTCTGATCCCAATCAAATTACACTCAAGTGAAGTGGAGATAAAGTATAGCTAAATCAGAAGAGTCTCTGTTACACCGAAGATCATGGCAAGGGGAAACCTGGCGCACGAGACCTGGCAGAGCTTTGAAAAAGAGTTCTCTGCAGGCGAGTTTCCAGCTCTCTGTGGGCTGGGCTGTTCAGTGCCGGCCGGTACACTCAGAACATACACTCAGGAATGAGTGCTTGGTGTCTTTAGGTGTCGAGCCTGCAGTTGTAACCCAGCTTTGCTGCTGGAAGCAAAGGCGCTTTTATTCCCAGGCTACCAGTGGTCTGTGCTTCGCTCTTGCAAAGTGACTGCTTTTTCCGGGAAGCCACCACCGGGAAGCCACCACCCCAGCATTGTCGTTACTCTCTGTGCCGATCCCTCAGTCCTGGTCTTGTTCTGCAGCTCCAGAAGCAAGGCGGTCTTAGCTCTTTGCGACTTGCACGTGGCTGTTCCCATGGGTTCTGCATGGCCTGCAAGGTGGCTTCCTCTCCTGGTCTGCAGCTCTGCTCACCTTCCAGCTGAGGTGGAACTGCTCACATGCTTATTTTGTTTTGGATCAAAAAAGGTGATTGACTTTTGATTTGCCGATGGATTCTATTTAGTACAGGCTTTTAAAAGTGACACTTTTTGCTTTGTTCTGCAAGATGTCGAGTGATTCCAAATGTCATTGATCTAAATGACAAATCATAATTCCCCGTGCAACAAGGGAACCGTCTTGACCATGTTCTGGTGACAGTCACTGAGAAATGAGTGAAAGTTAGAGCTAAACATTCTTCTTTTCAAACTTAACCTACTATTTACTTGCCTGAAAATATGGGGATTAGGTTTCTTCAGCTGAGTGCAAAATAATTTCTGCCAAAAAACTACTTATAGAATCATAGAATCGTAGAATGGTTTAGGTTGGGAAGAACCTTAAAGATCATCTAGTTCCACCCCGCCTGCCATGGGGAAGGACAACTCCCACTAGACTAGATCGGTCAAAGCCTCATCCAACCTGGCCTTGAACAATTCCAGGGATGGGGCCTCCACAACTTCCCTGGGCAATCTGCTCCTGTGCCTCACTACCCTCATAGTAAAGAATTTCTTCCTGAGATCTAATCGAAATCTACCTTCTTCCAGCTTGAAGCCATTGCCCCTCATCCTATCACTACATGGCCTTGTACAAAGTCCCTCTCCAGCTTTCTTGTAGGCCCCTTTCAGATACTGGAAGGCTGCTATAAGGTGTCCCCCAAGCCTTCTCTTCTCCAGGCTGAACAACGTCAACTCTGTCAGCTTGTCCTCATAGCAGAGGTGCTCTAATCCTCTTATCATCTTTGTGGCCCTCCTCTGGACCCACTCCAACAGGTCCGTGTCCTTCTTATGTTGGGGACCCCAGAACTGGACACAGTATTCCAGGTGGGGTCTCGTGAGAGTGGAGTAGAGGGGCAGAATCACCTCCCTCGACCTGCTGGCCACACTTCTTTTGATGCAGCCCAGGATGCAGTTGGCCTTCTGGGCTGTGAGTGCACATTGCCGGCTCATGTTGAGCTTCTCATTTACCAGCACCCCCAAGGCCCTCTCCTCAGGGCTGCTCTCGATCAGTTCTCTGCCGAGCCTGTATTTGTGCTTGGGATTGCCCCGACCCACGTGCCGGACCTTGCACTTATGGAAGAAACCTATTCATGTATTTTTTTGAGAGGAGTGAAAACAGAATGAAAACATTTTTTGAAAATTGCCACAGATAATGTTTTACTGTTTACCTTGGAAAAACCCAACATTAAGCTAAAGACTCTACCCCTCACGGTGTCAAGAATTTCTGCTAACTGGGAGTTAGTCAGTTAATAGTGCGTGTAAAATCAATACCAGATAACTTAATTGTTGACTAATCTCAATTCACGTGTTCCTGGGGAAAAATGTACTGTAGTGCCTGTTGTGATTTTTATCCTGTTTGGTTAATGAAAAAGGAAAGATTTCTTCCAAAAATACCCAGGCTGTTCATTTTATAGATTGTCCTGTGAAAAACACCACTCTGCAAAAGTGAGGAAAGAGGAATCGAACACATGATACAAAAGGCAGTAGGGTAATTCATAATTTGAACTCCCTTCATAAAAGTTTTAGCTTTATAAAAGTAGAAAAAGATTTACCTTCACACACACAATCTAACTCATTATCCCTGTCTGGTACTGTAGTCTCCACACTTGTCATTTGAGCACTATTAAAATAATTAAAGCTCATTAGGGACTACAGGACCATCACTTACAGGGGGTAGCATCTTACATCATGAGTAGTCTCACTGATCTCACCTATGGAATAAGGTATTGACGAACATCAGTACAGATAGTGCAGCAGGGTCCCAGGTGCAATGGTAGACATTGCAGAAAGAGCAATAAAATGTCAAGGTATTATTATGTCAGCCTGAAAGATCTTACTGTTCCCAGTCCAATCCTCCCTAGCCCTGAACATATTCCTGTCACACCCTTGCTGTGGGATACTCAGGCTATTTCAGAGTATCTATCACTCAGTTATAAATCTTCATAAGCACAAATCATTGTCAGCATGGGCACAAGTGAATTCAGCATTTCCAAAGAGAAATAAATAGCTATTAAGAAGCATACTTCTCATTTCACATGTCAACTCAAATAGTATCTCACGTCAGTCAGATCTATACACTTTAAAATCTGTCCAGAGAGACTACCACTGCACTTGTAAATAGGAGCAGAAGTGCTCAACGACCTGAAATGCAGCCACCGAAACACAGAAGGTGGGGATGTCACTGGACACAAAACCTGGCAAAGAGACACATGACGAAGTATGACAACATGAGAGCCTTGGCAGATTATGGATTGCGTTAATATTTTACAGGTAGTTGGTTGGGGTTTTTTTTAGGAAAAGAACCTTTATTTCCAGAGTGGTTAAGAGTTTTATTTATGACTTCATTCTGTTCACTGCATAACAACACTTCATTCCTATTTCTTTCTTTGAATGCCTCAGACAATATGCACTGCTGCTCTGAGCAAGCATTTCTGCGAAAGCTAACACCCCTAAGGTTGATAATTGTCTTGCAGAGGGATGGGTTAGTTTTCAGTTGTCTCTCACTCCATCCTCATTGTCTGTTTTCTCTTCAGTGAAAGGGCAGTGAGTGACCACCATAATTCACAGGGCTTTGCTCCAACGGCCATGGAATTGCTGGATGATTACACTGATAAGGAATTGCTTATCTGGCTGAGGTCGGTATTTCTATATATCATTAGTAAACATCAGCAATTCAAGAATTAAACATTTCTGCTCCTTTGTCTGATAAGAATTACATTTGTCAGAGAAGTCACAACTTTCAGGGCATAACTCATTAGCAAACAGATGTTTACCTCTTTATTTATAGTCTGTGATGCCTGAACCTAAAAGGAAGCATCAACCCATTTTAGACTGCCAAAAAAAAAAGAATTACGTAAAGGAACATACATCATATCCCACACCTCTCCCCATGATTCAGGAGTGGGACCTGCGGCATTAATCTAAAAATCTGAAATCTTTTCCTCTATTTCTAATAAACAATGAACTTGGGGGAGATGAGGAGAGGGGTAGTTTTTCAAATCCTGGTATCTATTACAGAAAAGGTGGAAGTACTTCATCCCTGACAGGTATCTGCAGAGTTTGCCAGTGTGCCAATTCCTTTTGATTAGGGCCATTTGGGCCAACTCCAGTGAAAATGTTAATGACTCTATTGAACCAACTACAGGAAGGATAAGAGAGGGAAATTATTATTAATGGGCTGTTTGGAGCAATGGCTGATGTATTTGGGGAAGGTGCAGAGCCAAAGGTGTTAGCAGAGAGTGCAAGGCTCAAGAACGGGAAGAAGATAAAAAGCCAGGGTAAGAAATGTAAGGATGGCCAGCCGCGGTGCTGTGTGGGTGCTCTGCACCCTGGTTCTGGGAGTGAAGTAGGAGCCTTGCCCCACAAACACATGCTTACCTCCCCCATCTTCCCATTTGTTCATTCCTTCAGTGTGCTGTGGATGAACAAAACAAGCTCCAGAAGCATCTTTATTTTCTGTCATCAGACAGTGCTTTTCACTCAAGGCCACAGGGGTAAAATCCTGACTGCGCTGAAATCAGCATGCATTTTACTGTTGGTTTCTGGTCCAGGTTCTTGCCAGCAATGCTTATTTCCAAAATTTAGCGACCGTTGCTAATCATTTCCTGGGGGAGAAGGTGGGGAGCTGCATTTTGCAGACATGAAGAGGTTACAGGTGAGAAAGTCTCTCTGGAAGTGCTGTGCCTCCATCGCTGCTGAGCTTGGCATTTAGGAATCCCACAGCTACTGCTGGGACCTGCGTCCATTCTCAGGGCTCGGTTGGGTCACCCAGGCCCCTCAGAAATCCTGCAGTTATATGAACCTAATTTGCTGAAATTACACATTTCAGACTAAAGTTTGCAGGTTTGGAAACACTGACAGACGTATACTGAAATTCTGAGCAAATTTCCTGTAAGTCTTAGTAAGAGTCTTTGAACCCCACCAACAAGTTAGTACGTGATTTCTCAGAGTGAAAGACTTCTGTTTGTAGCTTTTAATTGTGGGTTAGTTTATACTCATGAAACACTGAATGAGCACAGTTAACCATTCTGAGCACAAGAACAGCTTGGGCAGTAAAGTGAGCCTGCTGTGTTACCCCAGATAAAAAGAGCACTTCAAATTGCCTTTACACACACAGAGGTTAATGTCAAAAATGGTATTTTCATCTATCAGCTCCCTCACAGAGATTTCGTAATAACGTTTTTTAGCTTTTCTGGTTCTTTAGTCTCAAATTAAAGCTATTCAGATGGGAAATATAGGGTGTCTTTTTGTGCACAAGTAACTTGATACTTTTTAGTCTCCATTTTAGGCAAGGTTTTCATGGTAGAAAAACGGCTGTGGTTAGACTTTGGCGGAGAATGTTCACAGTTCAACCACGACAAACCTACCAGCATTAACGGAAAACCTCCTATTTGACCCCTGAGAGTTTGAAAAAGAACCATGAAGCCTGTACTGGGTTTTCAGATGTGTCTGAAGCTTCACAGCTGTGTTGGGTTTGGTCTGTGTGAAAATTGTTTTAGATAGTGCTGTGGACATGGTCTCGTTTTACCTGCATCACATTTCACATGCTTGAAATGGTCCATTTGTATTGTACATTACAGAGAGCAGCCTGAACTATTGCTGCTGTAAAATGTCTTGATTTTTCTTTCATCTAAGGGACTGAATTGTTTTTAGATTTGGAAGGCAAAGCATCTAATTATTTCTACTCTTTCTTCTCTTAACATTTTTCAGATTAGTATGATATCTGTATTTTGGCACACCAGAACATCAGACTGGATTAGACTAAAAGTTTAACCTCCCAGAAGGTGGGTGAAGGATGCTCTTGTTCTCAGTCATTGCTCAAGTTCCTAGGAAGGATTTGCAGTGTGACAACATAACTGGTGTGTTACAGATGTTGAAAATTCAAGCTCCTCTGATGGCTTTCTTCTGTGTGTCAAAAACCCCACCAGAACAGTTCTTTTTCTGAGGGTGGTTATTCTCCTTTACATTTCTTGCCAATAGCTTTGCAAAATAAATGACTACTGAAGTTCTTATCTTTCCCGACAGATTTGTTAGGTGGAAGCTGAGGACCCAGATGTTCTTCATGTAGTCCACAAAATGTTCATATTGTATAAGATTTTAACACTTTTGCCTGAAAAGAAGTGCATAACTTAGCTCCAGTTGAATATCAGCCAGCCCAAATACTGGTATTGGGGTATGCATCAGTCAAGAATTTCTGATGTTGATTTAATTTTAACACACACACAGCTATTTTGGGACAATCAGTATTTACAGCTGATAATGTGCTGCTTGTGCATGTGTAAGATCAATTTTTGCTTTTCTGGTGCTATCTGCACTGCCAAATGCTCCCAGTCTGGGAACTGGTTTCTGACTGCCAGGGTTCACAGGATCTCACCCTCGGTGCTCAAGCCCGCCCTACACAGGTCGACGGGTGCATCCACATTGTACAGCACTTGATACAGGCCTCCTCTGGGTCCCAACTCATGGCCTAATACTCACATACTTTGTCATGTGTGTTCTCAGTTCATAGTGTCTGAAATAGAGGAAGGTCTGGGCTGCAGTCCACCAGAATGTAGGACATTCTTTGGGATGTGGCGGCATAAGAATATTTGTAGAATACATAAGGGTGTCAGACCCACACAAATAGTGTTGGAGGGCTGTGTGGGGTTAAAGGAGGCAAACCTGATGAAGCCTACTCACTCATTAACTGTTGAGAGTGGTCTCTGGTTGTGTTTGGGAGGAAACTAATTGGTTCAGCCCTGGAGTCATGTTTTATGCAGCATGGACAATCAGTGGACCAGGATCTGGGAATGAACTGGAGAGCTATCTTTTGGCTGTATATATATATATATATATATATATATATATAGTATAAACATACTTTATATCTTTATTGTTCAGTTTACTCACCTGTGACTTTTTGGAAGATACCCTGTACATGATGGTACAGAACCTGCTTGTGATGGGGAACTTCCTTGCCTTTTCTTCCATCCCAGCTTTCAACGTAAGGGTCAGGGATAGTTTGAGAGAGAATTCAGCTAGCAGGGAAACTACCAATAATCATAAATTGCTCAAGGGGTTTACTTTATATTTGACATTTGAGTGAAAAAATGTGTATTCTGTACCACCTGGGAGCCCTGTGTGGTGT